>CM059262.1:21439874-21652240 GCA_030347555.1 Lablab purpureus | reverse complement strand
AAATTAAATTTTATTTTCGATCCGTAATTTTGTGTCACAAAAAATTAATTTTTCATAATTTGAAATCTATATTTTATTTTCGATCCGTAATTTTGTTTACACAAAAAGTCTATTCTTCGTAATTTGAAAATTTAAATTTTATTTTCGATCCCTACTTTTGTTTTGCAAGAAAAACTCAATTTTTCGTAATTTTGAAATTTATATTTTATTTTCGATCCAGACTTTTGCCTTACACAAAAATGAATTTTTCATAATTTGGAAATCTATATTTTATTTTCGATCAAGTAATTTTGTTTTACACAAAAACTCTATTCTTCGTAATTTCAAAATTGAAATTTTATTTCGATCCCTACTTTTGTTTTGCAAGAAAGAACCCAATTTTTCATAATTTGGAAATTAAATTTTATTCTCCATCCGTATTTCTTTGTTTTACACAAAAACTCAATTTTTTAATTTCGAAGTTTAAATTTTATTTTCGATCCGTACATTTGTCTTACAAAAACAATGAATTTTTCAAAACTCGGAAATCTATATTTTATTTTCGATCCGTAATTTTGTTTTACACAAAAACTCTATTCTTCTTAATTTCAAAATTTAAATTTTATTTTCGATCCCTACTTTTGTTTTGCAAGAAAAACTCAATTTTTCATAATTTGGAAATTTATCTTTTATTCTCCATCTCGTAATTTTGTTTTATACAAAAACTCAATTTTTTTAATTTTGAAATTTAAATTTTATTTTCGATCCGTATTCTTTGTCTTACAAAAAGAATTAATTTTTCATAATTTGGAAATCTATATTTTATTTTCGATCCGTAATTTTGTTTTACACAAAAACTCTATTCTTTGTAATTTCAAAATTTAAATTTTATTTTCGATCCCTACTTTTGTTATGCAAAAACTCAATTTTTCGTAATTTGGAAATTTATATTTTATTCTCCATCGGTACTTTTGTTTTACAAAAAACTCAATTTTTGTTAATTCCAAAATTAAATTTTATTTTCGATCCGTAATTTTGTGTCACAAAAAAATTAATTTTTCATAATTTGGAAATCTATATTTTATTTTCGATCCGTAATTTTGTTTACACAAAAAGTCTATTCTTCGTAATTTGAAAATTTAAATTTTATTTTCGATCCCTACTTTTGTTTTGCAAGAAAAACTCAATTTTTCGTAATTTTGAAATTTATATTTTATTTTCGATCCAGACTTTTGCCTTACACAAAAATGAATTTTTCATAATTTGGAAATCTATATTTTATTTTCGATCAAGTAATTTTGTTTTACACAAAAACTCTATTCTTCGTAATTTCAAAATTGAAATTTTATTTCGATCCCTACTTTTGTTTTGCAAGAAAGAACCCAATTTTTCATAATTTGGAAATTAAATTTTATTCTCCATCCGTATCTTTTGTTTTACACAAAAACTCAATTTTTTTAATTTCAAGTTTAAATTTTATTTTCGATCCGTACATTTGTCTTACAAAAACAATGAATTTTTCAAAACTGGAAATCTATATTTTATTTTCGATCCGTAATTTTGTTTTACACAAAAACTCTATTCTTCTTAATTTCAAAATTTAAATTTTATTTTCGATCCCTACTTTTGTTTTGCAAGAAAAACTCAATTTTTCATAATTTGGAAATTTATCTTTTATTCTCCATCTGTAATTTTGTTTTATACAAAAACTCAATTTTTTTTAATTTTGAAATTTAAATTTTATTTTCGATCCGTACTTTTGTCTTACAAAAAGAATTAATTTTTCATAATTTGGAAATCTATATTTTATTTTCGATCCGTAATTTTGTTTTACACAAAAAACTCTATTCTTTGTAATTTCAAAATTTAAATTTTATTTTCGATCCCTACTTTTGTTATGCAAAAACTCAATTTTTCGTAATTTGGAAATTTATATTTTATTCTCCATCGTACTTTTGTTTTACAAAAAACTCAATTTTTGTTAATTCCAAAAATTAAATTTTATTTTCGATCCGTAATTTTGTGTCACAAAAAAAATTAATTTTTCATAATTTGGAAATCTATATTTTATTTTCGATCCGTAATTTTGTTTACACAAAAAGTCTATTCTTCGTAATTTGAAAATTTAAATTTTATTTTCGATCCCTACTTTTGTTTTGCAAGAAAAACTCAATTTTTCGTAATTTTGAAATTTATATTTTATTTTCGATCCAGTACTTTTGCCTTACACAAAAATGAATTTTTCATAATTTGGAAATCTATATTTTATTTTCGATCAAGTAATTTTGTTTTACACAAAAACTCTATTCTTCGTAATTTCAAAATTGAAATTTTATTTCGATCCCTACTTTTGTTTTGCAAGAAAGAACCCAATTTTTCATAATTTGGAAATTAAATTTTATTCTCCATCCGTATTTCTTTGTTTTACACAAAAACTCAATTTTTTTAATTTCAAGTTTAAATTTTATTTTCGATCCGTACATTTGTCTTACAAAAACAATGAATTTTTCAAAACTGGAAATCTATATTTTATTTTCGATCCGTAATTTTGTTTTACACAAAAACTCTATTCTTCTTAATTTCAAAATTTAAATTTTATTTTCGATCCCTACTTTTGTTTTGCAAGAAAAACTCAATTTTTCATAATTTGGAAATTTATCTTTTATTCTCCATCTCGTAATTTTGTTTTATACAAAAACTCAATTTTTTTTAATTTTGAAATTTAAATTTTATTTTCGATCCGTACTTTTGTCTTACAAAAAGAATTAATTTTTCATAATTTGGAAATCTATATTTTATTTTCGATCCGTAATTTTGTTTTACACAAAAAACTCTATTCTTTGTAATTTCAAAATTTAAATTTTATTTTCGATCCCTACTTTTGTTATGCAAAAACTCAATTTTTCGTAATTTGGAAATTTATATTTTATTCTCCATCGTGTACTTTTGTTTTACAAAAAACTCAATTTTTGTTAATTCCAAAATTAAATTTTATTTTCGATCCGTAATTTTGTGTCACAAAAAATTAATTTTTCATAATTTGGAAATCTATATTTTATTTTCGATCCGTAATTTTGTTTACACAAAAAAGTCTATTCTTCGTAATTTGAAAATTTAAATTTTATTTTCGATCCCTACTTTTGTTTTGCAAGAAAAACTCAATTTTTCGTAATTTTGAAATTTATATTTTATTTTCGATCCAGACTTTTGCCTTACACAAAAATGAATTTTTCATAATTTGGAAATCTATATTTTATTTTCGATCAAGTAATTTTGTTTTACACAAAAACTCTATTCTTCGTAATTTCAAAATTGAAATTTTATTTCGATCCCTACTTTTGTTTTGCAAGAAAGAACCCAATTTTTCATAATTTGGAAATTAAATTTTATTCTCCATCCGTATTTCTTTGTTTTACACAAAAACTCAATTTTTTAATTTCAAGTTTAAATTTTATTTTCGATCCGTACATTTGTCTTACAAAAACAATGAATTTTTCAAAACTGGAAATCTATATTTTATTTTCGATCCGTAATTTTGTTTTACACAAAAACTCTATTCTTCTTAATTTCAAAATTTAAATTTTATTTTCGATCCCTACTTTTGTTTTGCAAGAAAAACTCAATTTTTCATAATTTGGAAATTTATCTTTTATTCTCCATCTGTAATTTTGTTTTATACAAAAACTCAATTTTTTTAATTTTGAAATTTAAATTTTATTTTCGATCCGTACTTTTGTCTTACAAAAAGAATTAATTTTTCATAATTTGGAAATCTATATTTTATTTTCGATCCGTAATTTTGTTTTACACAAAAAACTCTATTCTTTGTAATTTCAAAATTTAAATTTTATTTTCGATCCCTACTTTTGTTATGCAAAAACTCAATTTTTCGTAATTTGGAAATTTATATTTTATTCTCCATCGGTACTTTTGTTTTACAAAAAACTCAATTTTTGTTAATTCCAAAATTAAATTTTATTTTCGATCCGTAATTTTGTGTCACAAAAAATTAATTTTTCATAATTTGGAAATCTATATTTTATTTTCGATCCGTAATTTTGTTTACACAAAAAAGTCTATTCTTCGTAATTTGAAAATTTAAATTTTATTTTCGATCCCTACTTTTGTTTTGCAAGAAAAACTCAATTTTTCGTAATTTTGAAATTTATATTTTATTTTCGATCCAGTACTTTTGCCTTACACAAAAATGAATTTTTCATAATTTGGAAATCTATATTTTATTTTCGATCAAGTAATTTTGTTTTACACAAAAACTCTATTCTTCGTAATTTCAAAATTGAAATTTTATTTCGATCCCTACTTTTGTTTTGCAAGAAAGAACCCAATTTTTCATAATTTGGAAATTAAATTTTATTCTCCATCCGTATTTCTTTGTTTTACACAAAAACTCAATTTTTTTAATTTCAAGTTTAAATTTTATTTTCGATCCGTACATTTGTCTTACAAAAACAATGAATTTTTCAAAACTGGAAATCTATATTTTATTTTCGATCCGTAATTTTGTTTTACACAAAAACTCTATTCTTCTTAATTTCAAAATTTAAATTTTATTTTCGATCCCTACTTTTGTTTTGCAAGAAAAACTCAATTTTTCATAATTTGGAAATTTATCTTTTATTCTCCATCTGTAATTTTGTTTTATACAAAAACTCAATTTTTTTAATTTTGAAATTTAAATTTTATTTTCGATCCGTATTTTTGTCTTACAAAAAGAATTAATTTTTCATAATTTGGAAATCTATATTTTATTTTCGATCCGTAATTTTGTTTTACACAAAAAACTCTATTCTTTGTAATTTCAAAATTTAAATTTTATTTTCGATCCCTACTTTTGTTATGCAAAAACTCAATTTTTCGTAATTTGGAAATTTATATTTTATTCTCCATCGGTACTTTTGTTTTACAAAAACTCAATTTTTGTTAATTCCAAAATTAAATTTTATTTTCGATCCGTAATTTTGTGTCACAAAAAAATTAATTTTTCATAATTTGGAAATCTATATTTTATTTTCGATCCGTAATTTTGTTTACACAAAAAGTCTATTCTTCGTAATTTGAAAATTTAAATTTTATTTTCGATCCCTACTTTTGTTTTGCAAGAAAAACTCAATTTTTCGTAATTTTGAAATTTATATTTTATTTTCGATCCAGTACTTTTGCCTTACACAAAAATGAATTTTTCATAATTTGGAAATCTATATTTTATTTTCGATCAAGTAATTTTGTTTTACACAAAAACTCTATTCTTCGTAATTTCAAAATTGAAATTTTATTTCGATCCCTACTTTTGTTTTGCAAGAAAGAACCCAATTTTTCATAATTTGGAAATTAAATTTTATTCTCCATCCGTATTTTTGTTTTACACAAAAACTCAATTTTTTAATTTCAAGTTTAAATTTTATTTTCGATCCGTACATTTGTCTTACAAAAACAATGAATTTTTCAAAACTGGAAATCTATATTTTATTTTCGATCCGTAATTTTGTTTTACACAAAAACTCTATTCTTCTTAATTTCAAAATTTAAATTTTATTTTCGATCCCTACTTTTGTTTTGCAAGAAAAACTCAATTTTTCATAATTTGGAAATTTATCTTTTATTCTCCATCCTGTAATTTTGTTTTATACAAAAACTCAATTTTTTTTAATTTTGAAATTTAAATTTTATTTTCGATCCGTACTTTTGTCTTACAAAAAGAATTAATTTTTCATAATTTGGAAATCTATATTTTATTTTCGATCCGTAATTTTGTTTTACACAAAAAACTCTATTCTTTGTAATTTCAAAATTTAAATTTTATTTTCGATCCCTACTTTTGTTATGCAAAAACTCAATTTTTCGTAATTTGGAAATTTATATTTTATTCTCCATCGTACTTTTGTTTTACAAAAAACTCAATTTTTGTTAATTCCAAAATTAAATTTTATTTTCGATCCGTAATTTTGTGTCACAAAAAAATTAATTTTTCATAATTTGGAAATCTATATTTTATTTTCGATCCGTAATTTTGTTTACACAAAAAAGTCTATTCTTCGTAATTTGAAAATTTAAATTTTATTTTCGATCCCTACTTTTGTTTTGCAAGAAAAACTCAATTTTTCGTAATTTTGAAATTTATATTTTATTTTCGATCCAGTACTTTTGCCTTACACAAAAATGAATTTTTCATAATTTGGAAATCTATATTTTATTTTCGATCAAGTAATTTTGTTTTACACAAAAACTCTATTCTTCGTAATTTCAAAATTGAAATTTTATTTCGATCCCTACTTTTGTTTTGCAAGAAAAAACCCAATTTTTCATAATTTGGAAATTAAATTTTATTCTCCATCCGTATTTTTGTTTTACACAAAAACTCAATTTTTTTAATTTCGAAGTTTAAATTTTATTTTCGATCCGTACATTTGTCTTACAAAAACAATGAATTTTTCAAAACTGGGAAATCTATATTTTATTTTCGATCCGTAATTTTGTTTTACACAAAAAAACTCTATTCTTCTTAATTTCAAAATTTAAATTTTATTTTCGATCCCTACTTTTGTTTTGCAAGAAAAAACTCAATTTTTCATAATTTGGAAATTTATCTTTTATTCTCCATCTGTAATTTTGTTTTATACAAAAAAACTCAATTTTTTTTTAATTTTGAAATTTAAATTTTATTTTCGATCCGTACTTTTGTCTTACAAAAAGAATTAATTTTTCATAATTTGGAAATCTATATTTTATTTTCGATCCGTAATTTTGTTTTACACAAAAACTCTATTCTTTGTAATTTCAAAATTTAAATTTTATTTTCGATCCCTACTTTTGTTATGCAAAAACTCAATTTTTCGTAATTTGGAAATTTATATTTTATTCTCCATCGTACTTTTGTTTTACAAAAACTCAATTTTTGTTAATTCCAAAATTAAATTTTATTTTCGATCCGTAATTTTGTGTCACAAAAAAAATTAATTTTTCATAATTTGGAAATCTATATTTTATTTTCGATCCGTAATTTTGTTTACACAAAAAGTCTATTCTTCGTAATTTGAAAATTTAAATTTTATTTTCGATCCCTACTTTTGTTTTGCAAGAAAAACTCAATTTTTCGTAATTTTGAAATTTATATTTTATTTTCGATCCAGTACTTTTGCCTTACACAAAAATGAATTTTTCATAATTTGGAAATCTATATTTTATTTTCGATCAAGTAATTTTGTTTTACACAAAAACTCTATTCTTCGTAATTTCAAAATTGAAATTTTATTTCGATCCCTACTTTTGTTTTGCAAGAAAAACCCAATTTTTCATAATTTGAAATTAAATTTTATTCTCCATCCGTATCTTTTGTTTTACACAAAAACTCAATTTTTTTAATTTCAAGTTTAAATTTTATTTTCGATCCGTACATTTGTCTTACAAAAACAATGAATTTTTCAAAACTGGAAATCTATATTTTATTTTCGATCCGTAATTTTGTTTTACACAAAAACTCTATTCTTCTTAATTTCAAAATTTAAATTTTATTTTCGATCCCTACTTTTGTTTTGCAAGAAAAACTCAATTTTTCATAATTTGGAAATTTATCTTTTATTCTCCATCTCGTAATTTTGTTTTATACAAAAACTCAATTTTTTTTAATTTTGAAATTTAAATTTTATTTTCGATCCGTACTTTTGTCTTACAAAAAGAATTAATTTTTCATAATTTGGAAATCTATATTTTATTTTCGATCCGTAATTTTGTTTTACACAAAAACTCTATTCTTTGTAATTTCAAAATTTAAATTTTATTTTCGATCCCTACTTTTGTTATGCAAAAACTCAATTTTTCGTAATTTGGAAATTTATATTTTATTCTCCATCGTACTTTTGTTTTACAAAAAAAAACTCAATTTTTGATAATTCCAAAAATTAAATTTTATTTTCGATCCGTAATTTTGTGTCACAAAAAAAATTAATTTTTCATAATTTGGAAATCTATATTTTATTTTCGATCCGTAATTTTGTTTACACAAAAAGTCTATTCTTCGTAATTTGAAAATTTAAATTTTATTTTCGATCCCTACTTTTGTTTTGCAAGAAAAACTCAATTTTTCGTAATTTTGAAATTTATATTTTATTTTCGATCCAGTACTTTTGCCTTACACAAAAATGAATTTTTCATAATTTGGAAATCTATATTTTATTTTCGATCAAGTAATTTTGTTTTACACAAAAACTCTATTCTTCGTAATTTCAAAATTGAAATTTTATTTCGATCCCTACTTTTGTTTTGCAAGAAAAACCCAATTTTTCATAATTTGGAAATTAAATTTTATTCTCCATCCGTACTTTTTGTTTTACACAAAAAAACTCAATTTTTTTAATTTCGAAGTTTAAATTTTATTTTCGATCCGTACATTTGTCTTACAAAAACAATGAATTTTTCAAAACTGGAAATCTATATTTTATTTTCGATCCGTAATTTTGTTTTACACAAAAACTCTATTCTTCTTAATTTCAAAATTTAAATTTTATTTTCGATCCCTACTTTTGTTTTGCAAGAAAAACTCAATTTTTCATAATTTGGAAATTTATCTTTTATTCTCCATCTCGTAATTTTGTTTTATACAAAAACTCAATTTTTTTTTAATTTTGAAATTTAAATTTTATTTTCGATCCGTACTTTTGTCTTACAAAAAGAATTAATTTTTCATAATTTGGAAATCTATATTTTATTTTCGATCCGTAATTTTGTTTTACACAAAAACTCTATTCTTTGTAATTTCAAAATTTAAATTTTATTTTCGATCCCTACTTTTGTTATGCAAAAACTCAATTTTTCGTAATTTGGAAATTTATATTTTATTCTCCATCGTACTTTTGTTTTACAAAAAACTCAATTTTTGTTAATTCCAAAATTAAATTTTATTTTCGATCCGTAATTTTGTGTCACAAAAAATTAATTTTTCATAATTTGGAAATCTATATTTTATTTTCGATCCGTAATTTTGTTTACACAAAAAAGTCTATTCTTCGTAATTTGAAAATTTAAATTTTATTTTCGATCCCTACTTTTGTTTTGCAAGAAAAACTCAATTTTTCGTAATTTTGAAATTTATATTTTATTTTCGATCCAGTACTTTTGCCTTACACAAAAATGAATTTTTCATAATTTGGAAATCTATATTTTATTTTCGATCAAGTAATTTTGTTTTACACAAAAACTCTATTCTTCGTAATTTCAAAATTGAAATTTTATTTCGATCCCTACTTTTGTTTTGCAAGAAAGAACCCAATTTTTCATAATTTGGAAATTAAATTTTATTCTCCATCCGTATTTCTTTGTTTTACACAAAAACTCAATTTTTTTAATTTCAAGTTTAAATTTTATTTTCGATCCGTACATTTGTCTTACAAAAACAATGAATTTTTCAAAACTGGGAAATCTATATTTTATTTTCGATCCGTAATTTTGTTTTACACAAAAAAACTCTATTCTTCTTAATTTCAAAATTTAAATTTTATTTTCGATCCCTACTTTTGTTTTGCAAGAAAAAACTCAATTTTTCATAATTTGGAAATTTATCTTTTATTCTCCATCTGTAATTTTGTTTTATACAAAAACTCAATTTTTTTTAATTTTGAAATTTAAATTTTATTTTCGATCCGTACTTTTGTCTTACAAAAAGAATTAATTTTTCATAATTTGGAAATCTATATTTTATTTTCGATCCGTAATTTTGTTTTACACAAAAACTCTATTCTTTGTAATTTCAAAATTTAAATTTTATTTTCGATCCCTACTTTTGTTATGCAAAAACTCAATTTTTCGTAATTTGGAAATTTATATTTTATTCTCCATCGTACTTTTGTTTTACAAAAAACTCAATTTTTGTTAATTCCAAAATTAAATTTTATTTTCGATCCGTAATTTTGTGTCACAAAAAAATTAATTTTTCATAATTTGGAAATCTATATTTTATTTTCGATCCGTAATTTTGTTTACACAAAAAAGTCTATTCTTCGTAATTTGAAAATTTAAATTTTATTTTCGATCCCTACTTTTGTTTTGCAAGAAAAACTCAATTTTTCGTAATTTTGAAATTTATATTTTATTTTCGATCCAGTACTTTTGCCTTACACAAAAATGAATTTTTCATAATTTGGAAATCTATATTTTATTTTCGATCAAGAATTTTGTTTTACACAAAAACTCTATTCTTCGTAATTTCAAAATTGAAATTTTATTTCGATCCCTACTTTTGTTTTGCAAGAAAGAACCCAATTTTTCATAATTTGGAAATTAAATTTTATTCTCCATCCGTATTCTTTGTTTTACACAAAAACTCAATTTTTTTAATTTCAAGTTTAAATTTTATTTTCGATCCGTACATTTGTCTTACAAAAACAATGAATTTTTCAAAACTGGAAATCTATATTTTATTTTCGATCCGTAATTTTGTTTTACACAAAAACTCTATTCTTCTTAATTTCAAAATTTAAATTTTATTTTCGATCCCTACTTTTGTTTTGCAAGAAAAACTCAATTTTTCATAATTTGGAAATTTATCTTTTATTCTCCATCCGTAATTTTGTTTTATACAAAAACTCAATTTTTTTTAATTTTGAAATTTAAATTTTATTTTCGATCCGTACTTTTGTCTTACAAAAAGAATTAATTTTTCATAATTTGGAAATCTATATTTTATTTTCGATCCGTAATTTTGTTTTACACAAAAAACTCTATTCTTTGTAATTTCAAAATTTAAATTTTATTTTCGATCCCTACTTTTGTTATGCAAAAACTCAATTTTTCGTAATTTGGAAATTTATATTTTATTCTCCATCGTACTTTTGTTTTACAAAAAACTCAATTTTTGTTAATTCCAAAATTAAATTTTATTTTCGATCCGTAATTTTGTGTCACAAAAAAATTAATTTTTCATAATTTGGAAATCTATATTTTATTTTCGATCCGTAATTTTGTTTACACAAAAAAGTCTATTCTTCGTAATTTGAAAATTTAAATTTTATTTTCGATCCCTACTTTTGTTTTGCAAGAAAAACTCAATTTTTCGTAATTTTGAAATTTATATTTTATTTTCGATCCGTACTTTTGCCTTACACAAAAAATGAATTTTTCATAATTTGGAAATCTATATTTTATTTTCGATAAGTAATTTTGTTTTACACAAAAAAACTCTATTCTTCGTAATTTCAAAATTTAAATTTTATTTCGATCCCTACTTTTGTTTTGCAAGAAAAACCCAATTTTTCATAATTTGGAAATTAAATTTTATTCTCCATCCGTATCTTTTGTTTTACACAAAAACTCAATTTTTTTAATTTCAAGTTTAAATTTTATTTTCGATCCGTACATTTGTCTTACAAAAACAATGAATTTTTCAAAACTGGAAATCTATATTTTATTTTCGATCCGTAATTTTGTTTTACACAAAAACTCTATTCTTCTTAATTTCAAAATTTAAATTTTATTTTCGATCCCTACTTTTGTTTTGCAAGAAAAACTCAATTTTTCATAATTTGGAAATTTATCTTTTATTCTCCATCTCGTAATTTTGTTTTATACAAAAACTCAATTTTTTTTTAATTTTGAAATTTAAATTTTATTTTCGATCCGTATTTTTGTCTTACAAAAAGAATTAATTTTTCATAATTTGGAAATCTATATTTTATTTTCGATCCGTAATTTTGTTTTACACAAAAACTCTATTCTTTGTAATTTCAAAATTTAAATTTTATTTTCGATCCCTACTTTTGTTATGCAAAAACTCAATTTTTCGTAATTTGGAAATTTATATTTTATTCTCCATCGGTACTTTTGTTTTACAAAAAACTCAATTTTTGTTAATTCCAAAATTAAATTTTATTTTCGATCCGTAATTTTGTGTCACAAAAAAATTAATTTTTCATAATTTGGAAATCTATATTTTATTTTCGATCCGTAATTTTGTTTACACAAAAAGTCTATTCTTCGTAATTTGAAAATTTAAATTTTATTTTCGATCCCTACTTTTGTTTTGCAAGAAAAACTCAATTTTTCGTAATTTTGAAATTTATATTTTATTTTCGATCCAGACTTTTGCCTTACACAAAAATGAATTTTTCATAATTTGGAAATCTATATTTTATTTTCGATCAAGTAATTTTGTTTTACACAAAAACTCTATTCTTCGTAATTTCAAAATTGAAATTTTATTTCGATCCCTACTTTTGTTTTGCAAGAAAAACCCAATTTTTCATAATTTGGAAATTAAATTTTATTCTCCATCCGTATTTTTGTTTTACACAAAAACTCAATTTTTTAATTTCAAGTTTAAATTTTATTTTCGATCCGTACATTTGTCTTACAAAAACAATGAATTTTTCAAAACTGGAAATCTATATTTTATTTTCGATCCGTAATTTTGTTTTACACAAAAACTCTATTCTTCTTAATTTCAAAATTTAAATTTTATTTTCGATCCCTACTTTTGTTTTGCAAGAAAAACTCAATTTTTCATAATTTGGAAATTTATCTTTTATTCTCCATCTCGTAATTTTGTTTTATACAAAAACTCAATTTTTTTTTAATTTTGAAATTTAAATTTTATTTTCGATCCGTACTTTTGTCTTACAAAAAGAATTAATTTTTCATAATTTGGAAATCTATATTTTATTTTCGATCCGTAATTTTGTTTTACACAAAAACTCTATTCTTTGTAATTTCAAAATTTAAATTTTATTTTCGATCCCTACTTTTGTTATGCAAAAACTCAATTTTTCGTAATTTGGAAATTTATATTTTATTCTCCATCGTACTTTTGTTTTACAAAAAACTCAATTTTTGTTAATTCCAAAATTAAATTTTATTTTCGATCCGTAATTTTGTGTCACAAAAAAATTAATTTTTCATAATTTGGAAATCTATATTTTATTTTCGATCCGTAATTTTGTTTACACAAAAAAGTCTATTCTTCGTAATTTGAAAATTTAAATTTTATTTTCGATCCCTACTTTTGTTTTGCAAGAAAAACTCAATTTTTCGTAATTTTGAAATTTATATTTTATTTTCGATCCAGTACTTTTGCCTTACACAAAAATGAATTTTTCATAATTTGGAAATCTATATTTTATTTTCGATCAAGTAATTTTGTTTTACACAAAAACTCTATTCTTCGTAATTTCAAAATTGAAATTTTATTTCGATCCCTACTTTTGTTTTGCAAGAAAGAACCCAATTTTTCATAATTTGGAAATTAAATTTTATTCTCCATCCGTATTCTTTGTTTTACACAAAAACTCAATTTTTTTAATTTCAAGTTTAAATTTTATTTTCGATCCGTACATTTGTCTTACAAAAACAATGAATTTTTCAAAACTGGAAATCTATATTTTATTTTCGATCCGTAATTTTGTTTTACACAAAAACTCTATTCTTCTTAATTTCAAAATTTAAATTTTATTTTCGATCCCTACTTTTGTTTTGCAAGAAAAACTCAATTTTTCATAATTTGGAAATTTATCTTTTATTCTCCATCCTGTAATTTTGTTTTATACAAAAACTCAATTTTTTTTAATTTTGAAATTTAAATTTTATTTTCGATCCGTATTTTTGTCTTACAAAAAGAATTAATTTTTCATAATTTGGAAATCTATATTTTATTTTCGATCCGTAATTTTGTTTTACACAAAAACTCTATTCTTTGTAATTTCAAAATTTAAATTTTATTTTCGATCCCTACTTTTGTTATGCAAAAACTCAATTTTTCGTAATTTGGAAATTTATATTTTATTCTCCATCGTACTTTTGTTTTACAAAAAACTCAATTTTTGTTAATTCCAAAATTAAATTTTATTTTCGATCCGTAATTTTGTGTCACAAAAAAATTAATTTTTCATAATTTGGAAATCTATATTTTATTTTCGATCCGTAATTTTGTTTACACAAAAAGTCTATTCTTCGTAATTTGAAAATTTAAATTTTATTTTCGATCCCTACTTTTGTTTTGCAAGAAAAACTCAATTTTTCGTAATTTTGAAATTTATATTTTATTTTCGATCCAGTACTTTTGCCTTACACAAAAATGAATTTTTCATAATTTGGAAATCTATATTTTATTTTCGATCAAGTAATTTTGTTTTACACAAAAACTCTATTCTTCGTAATTTCAAAATTGAAATTTTATTTCGATCCCTACTTTTGTTTTGCAAGAAAAACCCAATTTTTCATAATTTGAAATTAAATTTTATTCTCCATCCGTACTTCTTTGTTTTACACAAAAACTCAATTTTTTTAATTTCAAGTTTAAATTTTATTTTCGATCCGTACATTTGTCTTACAAAAACAATGAATTTTTCAAAACTGGAAATCTATATTTTATTTTCGATCCGTAATTTTGTTTTACACAAAAACTCTATTCTTCTTAATTTCAAAATTTAAATTTTATTTTCGATCCCTACTTTTGTTTTGCAAGAAAAACTCAATTTTTCATAATTTGGAAATTTATCTTTTATTCTCCATCCGTAATTTTGTTTTATACAAAAACTCAATTTTTTTTTAATTTTGAAATTTAAATTTTATTTTCGATCCGTACTTTTGTCTTACAAAAAGAATTAATTTTTCATAATTTGGAAATCTATATTTTATTTTCGATCCGTAATTTTGTTTTACACAAAAAACTCTATTCTTTGTAATTTCAAAATTTAAATTTTATTTTCGATCCCTACTTTTGTTATGCAAAAACTCAATTTTTCGTAATTTGGAAATTTATATTTTATTCTCCATCGTACTTTTGTTTTACAAAAAAACTCAATTTTTGTTAATTCCAAAATTAAATTTTATTTTCGATCCGTAATTTTGTGTCACAAAAAATTAATTTTTCATAATTTGGAAATCTATATTTTATTTTCGATCCGTAATTTTGTTTACACAAAAAAGTCTATTCTTCGTAATTTGAAAATTTAAATTTTATTTTCGATCCCTACTTTTGTTTTGCAAGAAAAACTCAATTTTTCGTAATTTTGAAATTTATATTTTATTTTCGATCCAGACTTTTGCCTTACACAAAAATGAATTTTTCATAATTTGGAAATCTATATTTTATTTTCGACAAGTAATTTTGTTTTACACAAAAACTCTATTCTTCGTAATTTCAAAATTGAAATTTTATTTCGATCCCTACTTTTGTTTTGCAAGAAAAACCCAATTTTTCATAATTTGGAAATTAAATTTTATTCTCCATCCGTATCTTTTGTTTTACACAAAAACTCAATTTTTTTAATTTCAAGTTTAAATTTTATTTTCGATCCGTACATTTGTCTTACAAAAACAATGAATTTTTCAAAACTGGAAATCTATATTTTATTTTCGATCCGTAATTTTGTTTTACACAAAAACTCTATTCTTCTTAATTTCAAAATTTAAATTTTATTTTCGATCCCTACTTTTGTTTTGCAAGAAAAACTCAATTTTTCATAATTTGGAAATTTATCTTTTATTCTCCATCCTGTAATTTTGTTTTATACAAAAACTCAATTTTTTTTTAATTTTGAAATTTAAATTTTATTTTCGATCCGTACTTTTGTCTTACAAAAAGAATTAATTTTTCATAATTTGGAAATCTATATTTTATTTTCGATCCGTAATTTTGTTTTACACAAAAAACTCTATTCTTTGTAATTTCAAAATTTAAATTTTATTTTCGATCCCTACTTTTGTTATGCAAAAACTCAATTTTTCGTAATTTGGAAATTTATATTTTATTCTCCATCGTACTTTTGTTTTACAAAAAACTCAATTTTTGTTAATTCCAAAATTAAATTTTATTTTCGATCCGTAATTTTGTGTCACAAAAAAATTAATTTTTCATAATTTGGAAATCTATATTTTATTTTCGATCCGTAATTTTGTTTACACAAAAAAGTCTATTCTTCGTAATTTGAAAATTTAAATTTTATTTTCGATCCCTACTTTTGTTTTGCAAGAAAAACTCAATTTTTCGTAATTTTGAAATTTATATTTTATTTTCGATCCAGACTTTTGCCTTACACAAAAATGAATTTTTCATAATTTGGAAATCTATATTTTATTTTCGATCAAGTAATTTTGTTTTACACAAAAACTCTATTCTTCGTAATTTCAAAATTGAAATTTTATTTCGATCCCTACTTTTGTTTTGCAAGAAAAACCCAATTTTTCATAATTTGGAAATTAAATTTTATTCTCCATCCGTATTTCTTTGTTTTACACAAAAACTCAATTTTTTTAATTTCAAGTTTAAATTTTATTTTCGATCCGTACATTTGTCTTACAAAAACAATGAATTTTTCAAAACTGGAAATCTATATTTTATTTTCGATCCGTAATTTTGTTTTACACAAAAACTCTATTCTTCTTAATTTCAAAATTTAAATTTTATTTTCGATCCCTACTTTTGTTTTGCAAGAAAAACTCAATTTTTCATAATTTGGAAATTTATCTTTTATTCTCCATCCGTAATTTTGTTTTATACAAAAACTCAATTTTTTTTAATTTTGAAATTTAAATTTTATTTTCGATCCGTACTTTTGTCTTACAAAAAGAATTAATTTTTCATAATTTGGAAATCTATATTTTATTTTCGATCCGTAATTTTGTTTTACACAAAAAACTCTATTCTTTGTAATTTCAAAATTTAAATTTTATTTTCGATCCCTACTTTTGTTATGCAAAAAACTCAATTTTTCGTAATTTGGAAATTTATATTTTATTCTCCATCGTACTTTTGTTTTACAAAAAACTCAATTTTTGTTAATTCCAAAATTAAATTTTATTTTCGATCCGTAATTTTGTGTCACAAAAAAATTAATTTTTCATAATTTGGAAATCTATATTTTATTTTCGATCCGTAATTTTGTTTACACAAAAAGTCTATTCTTCGTAATTTGAAAATTTAAATTTTATTTTCGATCCCTACTTTTGTTTTGCAAGAAAAACTCAATTTTTCGTAATTTTGAAATTTATATTTTATTTTCGATCCAGTACTTTTGCCTTACACAAAAATGAATTTTTCATAATTTGGAAATCTATATTTTATTTTCGATCAAGTAATTTTGTTTTACACAAAAACTCTATTCTTCGTAATTTCAAAATTGAAATTTTATTTCGATCCCTACTTTTGTTTTGCAAGAAAAACCCAATTTTTCATAATTTGGAAATTAAATTTTATTCTCCATCCGTACTTTTTGTTTTACACAAAAACTCAATTTTTTTAATTTCAAGTTTAAATTTTATTTTCGATCCGTACATTTGTCTTACAAAAACAATGAATTTTTCAAAACTGGAAATCTATATTTTATTTTCGATCCGTAATTTTGTTTTACACAAAAACTCTATTCTTCTTAATTTCAAAATTTAAATTTTATTTTCGATCCCTACTTTTGTTTTGCAAGAAAAACTCAATTTTTCATAATTTGGAAATTTATCTTTTATTCTCCATCCGTAATTTTGTTTTATACAAAAACTCAATTTTTTTTTAATTTTGAAATTTAAATTTTATTTTCGATCCGTACTTTTGTCTTACAAAAAGAATTAATTTTTCATAATTTGGAAATCTATATTTTATTTTCGATCCGTAATTTTGTTTTACACAAAAACTCTATTCTTTGTAATTTCAAAATTTAAATTTTATTTTCGATCCCTACTTTTGTTATGCAAAAACTCAATTTTTCGTAATTTGGAAATTTATATTTTATTCTCCATCGGTACTTTTGTTTTACAAAAAACTCAATTTTTGTTAATTCCAAAAATTAAATTTTATTTTCGATCCGTAATTTTGTGTCACAAAAAAAATTAATTTTTCATAATTTGGAAATCTATATTTTATTTTCGATCCGTAATTTTGTTTACACAAAAAAGTCTATTCTTCGTAATTTGAAAATTTAAATTTTATTTTCGATCCCTACTTTTGTTTTGCAAGAAAAACTCAATTTTTCGTAATTTTGAAATTTATATTTTATTTTCGATCCAGTACTTTTGCCTTACACAAAAATGAATTTTTCATAATTTGGAAATCTATATTTTATTTTCGATCAAGTAATTTTGTTTTACACAAAAACTCTATTCTTCGTAATTTCAAAATTGAAATTTTATTTCGATCCCTACTTTTGTTTTGCAAGAAAGAACCCAATTTTTCATAATTTGGAAATTAAATTTTATTCTCCATCCGTATTTCTTTGTTTTACACAAAAACTCAATTTTTTTAATTTCAAGTTTAAATTTTATTTTCGATCCGTACATTTGTCTTACAAAAACAATGAATTTTTCAAAACTGGAAATCTATATTTTATTTTCGATCCGTAATTTTGTTTTACACAAAAACTCTATTCTTCTTAATTTCAAAATTTAAATTTTATTTTCGATCCCTACTTTTGTTTTGCAAGAAAAACTCAATTTTTCATAATTTGGAAATTTATCTTTTATTCTCCATCCGTAATTTTGTTTTATACAAAAACTCAATTTTTTTTAATTTTGAAATTTAAATTTTATTTTCGATCCGTACTTTTGTCTTACAAAAGAATTAATTTTTCATAATTTGGAAATCTATATTTTATTTTCGATCCGTAATTTTGTTTTACACAAAAACTCTATTCTTTGTAATTTCAAAATTTAAATTTTATTTTCGATCCCTACTTTTGTTATGCAAAAACTCAATTTTTCGTAATTTGGAAATTTATATTTTATTCTCCATCGGTACTTTTGTTTTACAAAAAACTCAATTTTTGTTAATTCCAAAATTAAATTTTATTTTCGATCCGTAATTTTGTGTCACAAAAAAATTAATTTTTCATAATTTGGAAATCTATATTTTATTTTCGATCCGTAATTTTGTTTACACAAAAAAGTCTATTCTTCGTAATTTGAAAATTTAAATTTTATTTTCGATCCCTACTTTTGTTTTGCAAGAAAAACTCAATTTTTCGTAATTTTGAAATTTATATTTTATTTTCGATCCAGTACTTTTGCCTTACACAAAAATGAATTTTTCATAATTTGGAAATCTATATTTTATTTTCGATCAGTAATTTTGTTTTACACAAAAACTCTATTCTTCGTAATTTCAAAATTGAAATTTTATTTCGATCCCTACTTTTGTTTTGCAAGAAAAACCCAATTTTTCATAATTTGGAAATTAAATTTTATTCTCCATCCGTATTCTTTTGTTTTACACAAAAACTCAATTTTTTTAATTTCAAGTTTAAATTTTATTTTCGATCCGTACATTTGTCTTACAAAAACAATGAATTTTTCAAAACTGGAAATCTATATTTTATTTTCGATCCGTAATTTTGTTTTACACAAAAACTCTATTCTTCTTAATTTCAAAATTTAAATTTTATTTTCGATCCCTACTTTTGTTTTGCAAGAAAAACTCAATTTTTCATAATTTGGAAATTTATCTTTTATTCTCCATCTGTAATTTTGTTTTATACAAAAAAACTCAATTTTTTTTAATTTTGAAATTTAAATTTTATTTTCGATCCGTACTTTTGTCTTACAAAAAGAATTAATTTTTCATAATTTGGAAATCTATATTTTATTTTCGATCCGTAATTTTGTTTTACACAAAAACTCTATTCTTTGTAATTTCAAAATTTAAATTTTATTTTCGATCCCTACTTTTGTTATGCAAAAACTCAATTTTTCGTAATTTGGAAATTTATATTTTATTCTCCATCGTACTTTTGTTTTACAAAAACTCAATTTTTGTTAATTCCAAAATTAAATTTTATTTTCGATCCGTAATTTTGTGTCACAAAAAAATTAATTTTTCATAATTTGGAAATCTATATTTTATTTTCGATCCGTAATTTTGTTTACACAAAAAGTCTATTCTTCGTAATTTGAAAATTTAAATTTTATTTTCGATCCCTACTTTTGTTTTGCAAGAAAAACTCAATTTTTCGTAATTTTGAAATTTATATTTTATTTTCGATCCAGTACTTTTGCCTTACACAAAAATGAATTTTTCATAATTTGGAAATCTATATTTTATTTTCGATCAAGTAATTTTGTTTTACACAAAAACTCTATTCTTCGTAATTTCAAAATTGAAATTTTATTTCGATCCCTACTTTTGTTTTGCAAGAAAGAACCCAATTTTTCATAATTTGGAAATTAAATTTTATTCTCCATCCGTACTTTTGTTTTACACAAAAACTCAATTTTTTTAATTTCAAGTTTAAATTTTATTTTCGATCCGTACATTTGTCTTACAAAAACAATGAATTTTTCAAAACTGGAAATCTATATTTTATTTTCGATCCGTAATTTTGTTTTACACAAAAAACTCTATTCTTCTTAATTTCAAAATTTAAATTTTATTTTCGATCCCTACTTTTGTTTTGCAAGAAAAACTCAATTTTTCATAATTTGGAAATTTATCTTTTATTCTCCATCTCGTAATTTTGTTTTATACAAAAACTCAATTTTTTTTAATTTTGAAATTTAAATTTTATTTTCGATCCGTACTTTTGTCTTACAAAAGAATTAATTTTTCATAATTTGGAAATCTATATTTTATTTTCGATCCGTAATTTTGTTTTACACAAAAACTCTATTCTTTGTAATTTCAAAATTTAAATTTTATTTTCGATCCCTACTTTTGTTATGCAAAAAACTCAATTTTTCGTAATTTGGAAATTTATATTTTATTCTCCATCGGTACTTTTGTTTTACAAAAAAAAACTCAATTTTTGTTAATTCCAAAAATTAAATTTTATTTTCGATCCGTAATTTTGTGTCACAAAAAAAATTAATTTTTCATAATTTGGAAATCTATATTTTATTTTCGATCCGTAATTTTGTTTACACAAAAAAAGTCTATTCTTCGTAATTTGAAAATTTAAATTTTATTTTCGATCCCTACTTTTGTTTTGCAAGAAAAACTCAATTTTTCGTAATTTTGAAATTTATATTTTATTTTCGATCCAGTACTTTTGCCTTACACAAAAATGAATTTTTCATAATTTGGAAATCTATATTTTATTTTCGATCAAGTAATTTTGTTTTACACAAAAACTCTATTCTTCGTAATTTCAAAATTGAAATTTTATTTCGATCCCTACTTTTGTTTTGCAAGAAAGAACCCAATTTTTCATAATTTGGAAATTAAATTTTATTCTCCATCCGTACTTTTGTTTTACACAAAAAAACTCAATTTTTTTATTTCGAAGTTTAAATTTTATTTTCGATCCGTACATTTGTCTTACAAAAACAATGAATTTTTCAAAACTGGGAAATCTATATTTTATTTTCGATCCGTAATTTTGTTTTACACAAAAAAACTCTATTCTTCTTAATTTCAAAATTTAAATTTTATTTTCGATCCCTACTTTTGTTTTGCAAGAAAAAACTCAATTTTTCATAATTTGGAAATCTATATTTTATTTTCTATGTGTAATTTTGTTTTACACAAAAAAACTCTATTCTTCGTAATTTCAAAATTTAAATTTATTTTCGATCCCTACTTTTGTTTTGCAAGAAAAAATTCAATTTTTCGTAATTTAGAAATATATATTTTATTCTCCATCCGTACTTTTGTCTTACAAAAAAAATTAATTTTTCAATGTTTGGAAATCTATATTTTATTTTCCATCCATCATTTTGTTTTACACAAAAAAACTCTATTCTTCGTAATTTCAAAATTTAAATTTTATTTTCGATCCCTACTTTTGTTTTGCAAGAAAAACTCAATTTTTCATAATTTGGAAATTTAGATTGTATTGTCCATCCGTATCTTGCTTTACACAAAAAACTCAATTTTTCTTAATTTCGAAACATAAATGTTATTTTCGATCCAGTACTTTTGTCTTAAACGATTTTTTCATAAGGTTGAAATCTATATTTTATTTGCGATCCGTAATTTTATTTTACACAAAAAAAAATCTATTCTTCGTAATTTCAAAATTTATATTTTATTTTCGATCCTTACTTTTGCCTTACACAAAAAATGAATTTTTCATAATTTGGGAATCTATATTTTATTTTCGATCCGTAATTTTGTTTTACACAAAAAAACTCTACTCTTCGTAATTTCAAAATTTAAATTTTATTTTGGATCCCTACTTTTCTTTTGCAAGAAAAACTCAATTTTTCATAATTTGGAAATTTATATTGTACTCTCCATCCGTACTTTTGTTTTACACAGTAAAAACTCACTTTGTTAACTTCAAACTTAAATGTTATTTTCGATCCGTAGTTTTGTCTTAAAAAAATGAATTTTTCATAAGTTGGAGATCTATATTTTATTTTCGATCCGTAATTTTGTTTTACACAAAAAGACTATTCTTCATAATTTCAAAATTTAAATTTTATTTTCGAACCCTACTTTTGTATTGCAAGAAAAACTCAATTTTTCATAATTTGAAATTTATATTGTATTGTCCATCCGTATTTCTTGTTTTACACAAAAAGACTCAATTTTTCTTAATTTCAAACGTAAATGTTATTTTTTGATCCGTACTTTGTCTTAAAAAAAGAAAATTTAAAAAATTTGGAAATCTATATTTTATTTTCGATCCGTAATTTTATTTTACGCAAAAAAACTCTATTCTTCGTAATTTCAAAATTTATATTTTATTTTCGATCCCTACTTTTGTTTTGCAAGAAAAAACTCAATTTTTCATAATTTGGAAATTTGTATTGTTTTGTCCATCCGTACTTTTGTTTTACACAAAAACTCAATTTTTCTAAATTTCAAACTTAAATGTTATTTTCGATCTGTACTTTTGTCTTAAAAAACGAATTTTTCATAATTTGGAAATCTATATTTTATTTTCGATCCGTAATTTTGTTTTACACAAAGAACCTCCATTCTTCGTAATTTCAAAATTTAAATTTTATTTTCGATCCCCACTTTTGTTTTGCAAGAAAAACTCAATTTTACGTAATTTGAAAATTTATATTTTATTCTCCATCCGTACTTTTGTTTTATACAAAAACTCAATTTTTGTTAATTTCGAAATTTAAATTTTATTTTCGATCCCTACTTTTGTTTTGCAAGAAAAACTCTATTTTTCATAATTTGGAAATTTATATTGTATTGTCCATCCGTACTTTTTGTTTTACACAAAAAAACTCAATTTTTCTTAATTTCGAAACTTAAATGTTATTTTCGATCTGTACTTTTGTCTTAAAAAAAAAGAAAATTTAAAAAAATTTGGAAATCTATATTTTATTTTCGATCCGTAATTTTGTTTTACACAAAAAAACTCTATTCTTCGTAATTTCATAAGTTGGAAATTTATATTTTATTTTCGATCCGTAATTTTGCCTTACACAAAAAACGAATTTTTCATCATTTGGAAATCTATATTTTATTTTCGATCCGTAATTTTGTTTTACACAAAAAAAATTCTATTCTTCGTAAGTTCAAAATTTAAATTTTATTTTCAATCCCTACTTTTGTTTTGCAAAAATAAAAACTCAATTTTTCATAATTTGGAAATTTATATTTCATTCTCCATCCGTACTTTTGTTTTACACAAAAAACTCAATTTTTGTTAATTTCGAAATTTAAATTTTATTTTCGATCCCTACTTTTGTTTTGCAAGAAAAACTCTATTTGTCATAATTTGGAAATTTATATTGTATTGTCCATCCGTACTTTTGTTTTACACAAAAAAACTCAATTTTTCTTAATTTCGAAACTTAAATGTTATTTTCGATCTGTACTTTTGTCTTAAAAAAAAAGAAAATTTAAAAAAATTTGGAAATCTATATTTTATTTTCGATCCGTAATTTTGTTTTACACAAAAAAACTCTATTCTTCGTAATTTCAAAATTTAAATTTTATTTTCGATCCCTACTTTTGTCTTGCAAGAAAAAACTCAATTTTGCATAATTTGGAAATTTATATTGTACTCTCCATCCGTACTTTTGTTTTACACTAAAAAACTCAATTTTTGTTAATTTCGAAACTTAAATGTTATTTTCGATCCGTACTTTTGTCTTAAAGAAAATGAATTTTTCATAAGTTGGAAATCTATATTTTATTTTCGATCCGTAATTTTGTTTTACACAAAAACACTATTCTTCGTAATTTCAAAATTTAAATTTTATTTTCGATCCCTACTTTTGTTTTGCAAGAAAAACTCAATTTTTCATAATTTGAAATTTTTATTGTATTGTCCATCCGTACTTCTTTGTTTTAAACACAAAACTCAATTTTTCTTAGTTTCGAAACTTAAATGTTATTTTCGATCCTTACTTTTGTCTTAAAAAAAAAGAAAATTTAAAAAAATTTGGAAATCTATATTTTATTTTCGATCCGTAATTTTGTTTTACGCAAAAAAAAACTCTATTCTTCGTAATTTCAAAATTTATATTTTATTTTCGATCCGTACTTTTGCCTTACACAAAAACGAATTTTTCATAATTTGGAAATCTATATTTTATTTTCGATCCGTAATTTTGTTTTACACAAAAACTCTATTCTTCGTAATTTCAAAATTTAAATTTTATTTTCGATCCCTACTTTGGTTTTGCAAGAAAACTCATTTTTTCATAATTTCAAATCTATATTGTACTCTCCATCCGTACTTTTGTTTTACACAAAAAAACTGAATTTTTGATAATTCTGAAACTTAAATGTTATTTTCGATCCATATTTTTATCTTACAAAAAAATTAATTTTTTATAATTTGGAAATCTTTATTTTATTTTCGATCCGTAATTTTGTTTTACACAAAAAAACTCTATTCTTCGTAATTTCAAAATTTAAATTTTATTTTCGATCCCTACTTTTGTTTTGCAAGAAAAAACTCAATTTTTCATAATTTGAAATTTATATTTTATTCTCCATCCGTGCCTTTGTTTTACACAAAAACTCAATTTTTGTTAATTTCGAAATTTATGTTGGTATATTTCAAGTCCATGAGTTTTTGAGACCTACAGCTTTGATGATGAAGTTTTTAGGAAGTGTCAATCAACTTTAAAGACTTGTGCCATCTCTCAAAGGAAGGTTGCTTTATAAGAAAGGAAAGGCATAAAGAGCATTCAAAGCTTTCAAGAGAGAAGATTGATGAAGATTTTCTCAAGAGCTGAAGGATCAAAGGTAGAAGGTTCTGTTTTGGGTGTTGGATAAAAAGAGTAAGTCATAAATCCCATTCAAGACCTTCCCAAACAAGAGAGCAAGGTGTTTTCTCTCAAAAATGTTTTTCTACGCTTTAATCGACTACCATACGTAGATAATCGATTATTTAACTTCAAATTTGAATAAAAATGTTTAACGAGCAAAATAGTCGACTAAGTGTCTTTGATAATCGATTATATTGATTCTGGGTTAATATAATCGATTATGGCCTTAATCTAATCGATTAAATCAGACGTATATTTGTTTTCCAGCTTTTAAACATGATATAATCGATTAAGCTTTTAATATAATCGACTAAATGAGTCGCTTTTGATAAATTAATTCTAAATCAACCTAAGAATGGAAACTTTGGAGCATTTTCGAATTATAAAATGAAAGAGAATGTCTTAGGTTTATCACATCCGAACAAACACAAAATATTCAAAGTGTTTCGCGCTCTTAGCTTTTTCAAAGCCGCTTCCCGCTTCTCTTCGCTTGATCAAGTCTTGAAGTGGTGATCATTGTGCTTAAGCTTTCTATCCAAAGCACATTTCAGTGTATTCTTTTACTCGTTTTCTGTAGAAGGGAAAATTCATCCCTTGGATCTGTTCTAAGGGAGGTGTTTCATCTCTTGTGTGTCAAGAGAGGTGGGTTTCATCCTCGCGTGTGTCCTGGGAGGTGTTTCATCCTTAGTGTGTCCAAGGAGGTGTTTCCGCTTATCTTTCTTTGTTATTGCATGAATTGGTGTTTGTAATTTCAACTAAAGATAGTGGGAAAATCATCACTGATTTGTGGTGGTTGGGAACCGGATGTAGGATTGCCTTAATCCGAACCAAGATAAATCTCTCGTGTTCTTTCTTTCTCTTTATCTCTTAATCGTGGATCATTATTACAATTGCTAATCCCAACAAGCATGTAATCAAAGGATTGAAAAATTCACATCCAAGTTTTTGAAAGTTTTTTCAAAACCTGAAAATTTATTTCAAAGAGAAAATTTCTTTAAAAACCAATTCACCCCCCCTCTTGGTTTTTACACTGCCGTCTTTATTTAACAATTTAAATTTTAGTTTCGATCCGTACTTTTGTCTTACAAAAAAAATTAATTTTTCAATATTTGGAAATCTATATTCTATTTTCGATCCATCATTTTGTGTTACACAAAAAAACTCTATTCTTCGTAATTTCAAAATTTAAATTTTATTTTCGATCCCTACTTTTGTTTTGCAAGAAAAAACTCAATTTTTCATAATTTGGAAATTTGTATTTTATTCTCCATCCGTGCTTTTGTTTTACACAAAAAAACTCAATTTTTGTTAATTTCAAAATTTAAATTTTATTTTCAATCCGTACTTTTGTCTTACAAAAAAAATTAATTTTTCAATATTTGGAAATCTATATTTTATTTTCGATCCGTAATTTATTTTTACACAAAAAAACTCTATTCTTCGTAATTTCTAAATTTAAATTTTATATTCGATCCCTACTTTTGTTTTGCAAGAAAAAGCTCAATTTTTCATAATTTGGAAATTTGTATTTTATTCTCCAACTGTGCTTTTTTTACACAAAAAACTCAATTTTTGTTAATTTCAAAATTTAAATTTTATTTTCGATCTGTACTTTTGTCTTACAAAAAATTAATTTTTCAATATTTGGAAATCTATATTTTATTTTCGATCCATCATTTTATTTTACACAAAAATCTCTATTCTTCGTAATTTCAAAATTTAAATTTTATTTTCGATCCCTACTTTTCTTTTGCAAGAAAAACTCAATTTTTCATAATTTGGAAATTTATATTGTATTGTCCATTCGTATCTCTTTGTTTTACACAAAAACTCAATATTTCTTAATTTCGAAACTTAAATGTTATTTTCGATCCGTATTTTTGTCTTAAAAAACGAATTTTTCATAAGTTGGAAATCTATATTTTATTTTCGATCCATAATTTTGTTTTACACAAATAAACACTATTCTTCGTAATTTCAAAATTTAAATTTTATTTTCGATCCCTACTTTTGTTTTGCAAGAAAAAACTCAATTTTTCATAATTTGGAAATTTGCATTGTATTGTCCATCCGTACTTTTGTTTTTACACAAAAACTCAATTTTTCTAAATTTCGAAACTTAAATGTTATTTTCGATCCAGTATTTTTGTCTTAAAAAAACGAATTTTTCATAATTTGGAAATCTATATTTTATTTTCGATCCGTAATTTTGTTTTTACACAAAGAACCTCCATTCTTCGTAATTTCAAAATTTAAATTTTATTTTCGATCCCCACTTTTGTTTTGCAAGAAAAACTCAATTTTTTCGTAATTTGAAAATTTATATTTTATTCTTCATCCGTATTCTTTGTTTTACACAAAAAACTCAATTTTGTTAATTTCGAAATTTAAATTTTATTTTCGATCCCTACTTTTGTTTTGCAAGAAAAACTCTATTTTTCATAATTTGGAAATCTATACTTTATTTTCGATCCGTAATTTTGTTTTTACACAAAAACTCTATTCTTTGTAATTTCAAATTTATATTTTATTTTCGATCCAGATTTTTTCCTTACACAAAAACTCAATTTTCATAACTGAAATCTATATTTTATTTTCTCGTGTAATTTTGTTTTAGACAAAAACTCTATTCTTCGTAATTTCAAAATTTAAATTTATTTTCGATCCCTACTTTTGTTTTGCAAGAAAAACTCAATTTTTCATAATTTGGAAATTTATATTGTATTCTTCCATCCGTTTTTTTGTTTTACACAAAAACTCAATTTTTGTTAATTTCGAAACTTAAATGTTATTTTCGATCCAGTATTTTTGTCTTAAAAAATGAATTTTTCATAACTTGGAAATCTATATTTTATTTTTGATCCGTAATTTTGTTTTACACAAAAAAACACTATTCTTCGTAATTTCAAAATTTAAATTTTATTTTCGATCCCTACTTTTGTTTTGCAAGAAAACTCAATTTTTCATAATTTGGAAATTTATATTGTATTGTCCATCCGTATTCTTTGTTTTACACAAAAACTCAATTTTTCTTAATTTCGAAACTTAAATGTTATTTTCGATCCGTACTTTTGTATTAAAAAAATTAAAAAATTTGGAAATCTATATTTTATTTTTCGATCCGTAATTTTGTTTTACGCAAAAAACTCTATTCTTCGTAATTCCAAAATTTATATTTTATTTTCGATCCGCATTTTTGCCTTACACAAAAAACGAACTTTTCACAATTTGAAATTTATATTTTATTTGCGATCCGTAATTTTGTTTTACACAAAAACTCTATTCTTCAGTAATTTCAAAATTGAAATTTTATTTTCGATCCCCACTTTTGTTTTGCAAGAAAAAACTCAATTTTTCGTAATTTGAAAATTTATATTTTATTCTCCATCCGTACTTTTGTTTTACTACAAAAACTCAATTTTTGTTAATTTCGAAATTTAAATTTTATTTTCGATCCCTACTTTTGTTTTGCAAGAAAAAACTCTATTTTTCATAATTTGGAAATCTATACTTTATTTTCGATCCAGTAATTTTGTTTTACACAAAAACTCTATTCTTTGTAATTTCGAAATTTATATTTTATTTTCGATCCAGTACTTTTTCCTTACACAAAAACTCAATTTTTCATAATCTGAAATCTATATTTTATTTTCTATGTGTAATTTTGTTTTGAGACAAAAAACTCTATTCTTCATAATTTAAAAATTTAAATTTATTTTCGATCCCTACTTTTGTTTTGCAAGAAAAACTCAATTTTTCATAATTTAGAAATATATATTTTATTCTCCATCCGTACTTTTGTTTTACACAAAAACTCAATTTTTGTTAATTTCAAAATTTAAATTTTATTTTCTATCCGTATTTTTGTCTTGCACAAAAAAATTAATTTTTCAATATTTGGAAATCTATATTTTATTTTCCATCCATCATTTTGTTTTACACAAAAATCTCTATTCTTCGTAATTTCAAAATTTAAATTTTATTTTCGATCCCTACTTTTTTTTGTGCAAGAAAAACTCAATTTTTCATAATTTGAAGTTTAGATTGTATTGTCCATCCGTATCTTTTGTTTTACAACAAAAACTCAATTTTTCTTAATTTCAAACATAAATGTTATTTTCGATCCAGACTTTTTATCTTAAAAAAACGAACTTTTCATAAGTTAGAAATCTATATTTTATTTTCGATCCGTAATTTTGTTTTACACAAAAAAAACTCTATTCTTCGTCATTTCAAAATTTATATTTTATTTTCGATATGTACTTTTGCCTTACACAAAAACGCAATTTTTGATAATTTGAAATCTATATTTTATTTTCGATCCGTAATTTTGTTTTACACAAAAACTCTATTCTTCGTAATTTCAAAATTTAAATTTTATTTTCGATCCCTACTTTTGTTTTGCAAGAAAAACTCAATTTTTCATAATTTGGAAATTTATATTGTATTTTCCATCCGTTTTTTTGTTTTACACAAAAACTCAATTTTTGTTAATTTTGAAACTTAAATGTTATTTTCGATCCGTATTTTTGTCTTAAAAAAATGAATTTTTCATAAGTTGGAAATCTATATTTTATTTTCGATCCGTAATTTTGTTTTACACAAAAACACTATTCTTCGTAATTTCAAAATTTAAATTTTATTTTCGATCCCTACTTTTGTTTTGCAAGAAAAACTCAATTTTTCATAATTTGGAAATTTATATTGTATTGTCCATCCGTATTTTTGTTTTACACAAAAACTCAATTTTTCTTAATTTCAAACTTAAATGTTATTTTCGATCCGTATTTTTGTCTTAAAAAAAATTAAAAAATTTGGAAATCTATATTTTATTTTCGATCCGTAATTTTGTTTTACGCAAAAAACTCTATTCTTCGTAATTCCAAAATTTATATTTTATTTTCAATCCGTATTTCTTTGCCTTACACAAAAACGAATTTTTCACAATTTGGAAATCTATATTTTATTTGCGATCCGTAATTTTGTTTTACACAAAAACTCTATTCTTCGTAATTTCAAAATTTAAATTTTATTTTCGATCCCCACTTTTTGTTTTGCAAGAAAAACTCAATTTTTCGTAATTTGAAAATTTATATTTTATTCTCCATCCAGCATTTTTGTTTTACACAAAAAACTCAATTTTTGTTAATTTCGAAATTTAAATTTTATTTTCGATCCCTACTTTTGTTTTGCAAGAAAAACTCTATTTTTCATAATTTGGAAATCTATACTTTATTTTCGATCCGTAATTTTGTTTTACACAAAAACTCTATTCTTTATAATTTCGAAATTTATATTTTATTTTCGATCCAGTACTTTTTCCTTACACAAAAATCTCAATTTTTCATAACTGGAAATCTATATTTTATTTTCTATGTGTAATTTTGTTTTAGACAAAAACCTCTATTCTTCGTAATTTCAAAATTTAAATTTATTTTCGATCCCTACTTTTGTTTTGCAAGGAAAAACTCAATTTTTCGTAATTTAGAAATATATATTTTATTCTCCATCCGTATTTTTGTTTTACACAAAAACTCAATTTTTGTTAATTTCAAAATTTAAATTTTATTTTCTATCCGTATCTTTTGTCTTACAAAAAAATTAATTTTTCAATATTTGGAAATCTATATTTTATTTTCCATCCATCGTTTTGTTTTACACAAAAAAACTCTATTCTTCGTAATTTCAAAATTTAAATTTTATTTTCGATCCAGTACTTTTGTTTTGCAAGAAAAACTCAATTTTTCATAATTTGGAAGTTTAGATTGTATTGTCCATCCGCATTTTTGTTTTACACAAAAACTCAATTTTTCTTAATTTCAAACATAAATGTTATTTTTGATCCAGATTTTTATCTTAAAAAACGAATTTTTCATAAGTTGGAAATCTATATTTTATTTTCGATCCGTAATTTTGTTTTACACAAAAAAACACTATTCTTCGTAATTTCAAAATTTAAATTTTATTTTCGATCCCTACTTTTGTTTTGCAAGAAAAAACTCAATTTTTCATAATTTGGAAATTTATATTGTGTTGTCATCCCGTACTTTTGTTTTACACAAAAAAACTCAATTTTTCTAAATTTCGAAACTTAAATGTTATTTTCGATCCGTACTTTTGTCTTAAAAAAAATTAAAAAAATTTGGAAATCTATATTTTATTTTCGATCCGTAATTTTGTTTTACGCAAAAAAAAACTCTATTCTTCGTAATTCCAAAATTTATATTTTATTTTCGATCCGTACTTTTGCCTTACACAAAAAACGAATTTTTCACAATTTGGAAATCTATATTTTATTTGTGATCCGTAATTTTGTTTTACACAAAAAAACTCTATTCTTCATAATTTCAAAATTTAAATTTTATTTTCGATCCCTACTTTTGTTTTGCAAGAAAAACTCAATTTTTCATAATTTGGAAATTTATATTGTACTTTCCATCCGTATTTTTGTTTTACACAAAAACTCGAATTTTTGATAATTCTGAAACTTAAATGTTATTTTCGATCCGTACTTTTATCTTACAAAAAAACTAAATTTTTTATAATTTTGAAATCTATATTTTATTTTCGATCCGTAATTTTGTTTTACACAAAAAAACTCTATTCTTCGTAATTTCAAAATTTAAATTTTATTTTCGATCCCTACTTTTGTTTTGCAAGAAAAAACTCAATTTTTCATAATTTGGAAATTTATATTTTATTCTCAATCCGTGCTTTTGTTTTACACAAAAAAACTCAATTTTTCTTAATTTCGAAACTTAAATGTTATTTTCAATCCGTACTTTTGTCTTAAAAAAAACGAATTTTTCATAATTTGGAAATCTATATTTTATTTTCGATCCGTAATTTTGGTTTACACAAAAAAGCTCTATTCTTCGTAATTTCAAAATTTAAATTTTATTTTCAATCCCTACTTTTGTTTTGCAAGAAAAAACTCTATTTTACGTAATTTTAAAATTTATATTTTATTCTCCATCCGTACTTTTGTTTTACACAAAAAAACTCAATTTTTGTTAATCTCGAAATTTAAATTTTATTTTCGATCCAGTATTTTTGCCTTACACAAAAATGAATTTTTCATAATTTGGAAATCTATATTTTATTTTCGATCCAGTAATTTTGTTTTACGTAAAAACTCAATTTTTCGTAATTTCAAAATTTAAATTTTATTTTCGATCCCTACTTTTGTTTTGCAAGAAAAACTCAATTTTTCATAATTTGGAAATTTATAGTTTATTCTCCATCCGTACCTTTGTTTTACACAAAAATCTCAATTTTGTTAATTTCGAAATTTAAATTTTATTTTTCGATCTGTACATTTTTCTTACAAAAAAAATGAATTTTTAATAACTTGGAAATCTATATTTTATTTTCGATCCGTAATTTTGTTTTACACAAAAATACTCTATTCTTCGTAATTTCAAAATTTAAATTTTATTTTTGTTCCCTACTTTTGTTTTGCAAGAAAACATTCAATTTTTCGTAATTTGGAATTTATATTTTATTCTCCATCCGTACCTTTGTTTTGCGTAAAAAACTCAATTTTTGTTAATTCCGAAATTTAAATTTTATATTTGATCCGTACTTTTGTCTCACAAAAAAATGAAATTTTCATAAGTTGGAAATCTATATTTTATTTTCGATCCGTAATTTTGTGTTATACAAAAAAACTCTATTCTTCGTAATTTTAAAATTTAAATTTTATTATCGATCCCTACTTTTGTTTTGCGAGAAAAAACTAAATTTTTCATAATTTGGAAATTTATATTTTATTCTCGAGCCGTGCTTTTGTTTTACACAAAAAAACTCAATTTTTGTTAATTTCGAAATTTAAATTTTATTTTCGATCCGTACATTTGTCTTACAAAAAATGAATTTTTCATAATTTGATATTTATATTTTATTTTCGATTCATAATTTTGTTTTACACAAAAACTCTATTGTTCGTAATTTCAAAATTTAAATTTTATTTTCGATCCCTACTTTTGTTTTGCAAAAAAAACTCAATTTTTTGTAATTTGGAAATTTATATTTTATTCTCCATCAGTACTTTTTGTTTTACACGAAAAAACTCAATTTTTGTTAATTTCGAAATTTAAATTTTATTTTCTATCCGTACTTTTGTCTTACAAAAAAAATGAATTTTTCATAATTTGGAAATCTATATTTTATTTTCGATCCGTAATCTAGTTTTACACAAAAAAAAAACTCCATTCTTCGTAATTCCAATATTTAAATTTTATTTTCGATCCCTACTTTAGTTTTGCAAAAAAAAAAAACTCAATTTTTCACAATTTGGAAATTTATATTTTATTCTCCATCCGTACTTTTGTTTTACACAAAAAAACTCAATTTTTGTTAATTTCGAAATTTAAATTTTATTTTCGATCCGTACTTTTGTCTTACAAAAAAAATGAATTTTTCATAATTTGGAAATCTATATTTTATTTCCGATCCGTAATTTTTGATTTACACAAAAAAACTCTATTCTTCGTAATTTTAAAATTTAAATTTTATTTCCGATCCCTACTTTTGTTTTGCAAAAAAAAACTCAATTTTTCATAATTTGGAAATTTATATTTTATTCTCATCCGTACTTTTGTTTTACACAAAAAAATTCAATTTTTGTTAATTTCGAAATTTAAATTTTATTTTCGATCCGTACTTTTGTCCTACAAAAAAAATGAATTTTTAATAATTTGGAAATCTATATTTTATTTTCGATTCGTAATTTTTTTGTACACAAAAAAATTCTATCCTTCGTAATTTCAAAATTTAAATTTCATTTTGGATCCCTACTTTTGTTTTACAAAAAAAACTCAATTTTTCATAATTTGGAAATTTATATTTTATTCTCCATACGTACTTTTGTTTTGCACAAAACAACTCAATTTTTGTTAATTTCGAAATTTAAATTTTATTTTCTATTCGTACTTTTGTCTTACAAAAAAAATGAATTTTTCATAATTTGGAAATCTATATTTTATTTTCGATCCGTAATTTAGTTTTACACAAAAAAAAACTCCATTCTTCGTAATTTCAAAATTTAAATTTTATTTTCGATCCCTACTTTTGTTTTGCAAAAAACTCAATTTTTCATAATTTGGAAATTTATATTTTGTTCTCCATCCAGTATTCTTTGTTTTACACAAAAACTCAAGTTTTGTTAATTTCGAAATTCAAATTTTATTTTCAATCCAGTACTTTTGTCTTACAAAAACATGAATTTTTCATAATTTGGAAATCTATATTTTATTTTCGATCCGTAATTTTGTTCTACACAAAAAAAACTCAATTCTTCGTAATTTCAAAATTTAAATTTTGTTTTCGATCCCTACTTTTGTTGTGCAAAAAAAAACTCAATTTTTCATAATTTTGAAATTTATATTTTATTCTCCATCCGTACTTTTGTTTTACACAAAAAAACTCAATTTTTGTTAATGTTGAAATTTAAATTTTATTTTTGATCCGTACTTTTGTCTTACAAAAAAAAGAATTTTTCATAATTTTGAAATCTATATTTTATTGTCGATCCGTAATTTTGTTTTTCACAAAAAAAAACTCTATTCTTCGTGATTTCAAAATTTAAATTTCATTTTCGATCCCTACTTTTGTTTTGCAAAAAAAAAAACTCAATTTTACATAATTTGGAAATTTATATTTTATTCTCCATCCGTACTTTTTGTTTTACACAAAAACTCAATTTTTATTAATTTCGAAATTTAAATTTTATTTTCTATTTGTACTTTTTGTCTTACAAAAAAACTGAATTTTTCATAATTTGGAAATATATATTTTATTTTCAATCTGTAATTTAGTTTTACACAAAAAAACTCCGTTCTTCGTAATTTGAAAATTTAAATTTTATTTTCAATCCCTACTTTTGTTTTGCAAAAAAACTCAATTTTTCATAATTTGGAAATTTATATTTTATTCTTCATCCGTACTTTTGTTTTACACAAAAAACTCAATTTTTGTTAATTTGGAAATTCAAATTTTATTTTCTAATCCGCACTTTTTTCCTACAAAAATGAATTTTTCATAATTTGGAAATGTTAAATAAAGACTGTAAGGTAAAACCATGAGGGGAGTGAATTGATTTTTAATAAAATTTCTCTTTCAAATAAATTTTCGATTTTGAAATTCTTTCAAAACCTCTGATGTGGATTTTTATCCTTTGATTAACGCTGCTTGGATTTGCAATTGTTATAATGATCCACAATTAAAAGAGATAGAGAAAGAGAAAGAACACAGTAGATTTATACCGGTTCTGGATTAAGCCAATCGTACGTCCAGCCTCCCAACCACCACAAATTGTGATGATTATCCCCACTATCTTTAATTGAAATTACAAACACCAATTCATGCAATAACAAATAAAGATAAACTGAACACCTCCTCGACACACTAAGGATGAAACACCTCCTATTACACCGAGGATGAAACCCACCTCTCTTGACACACAAGAGATGAAACACCTCCCTTAGAACCAATCCAAGTGGATGAATTTTCCCGCTTAAAGAAAACAAGAAAAGAATACACCTGATACGTGTCGGATAGAAAGCTTAAGCACAATGATCACCACTTCCAAAGACTTGATCGAACTCGAAGAGAAAGCAGAAAGCTGCTTTGAAAAAGCTAAGGCGTAAACACTTTGAATATTTCGTGTTTAATCGGTGTGTTTAACCTAAGACATTCTCTTTCATTTTATAATTCGAAAATGCTCCAAAGTTTCCATTTTAGAATTGATTTCGCAAAATGACTCATTTAATCGATTATATTAAAAGCTTAATCGATTATATCATGTTTAAAAACTGAAAACAAATTTCGCCTCGATATAATTGATTAGATTAAGGCCATAATCAATTATATTAACCTGTAAATCAATATAATCGATTATCAAAAACACTTAATCGATTATTTAGTTCGTTAAACATTTTTTATTCAAATTTTAAGTTAAATAATCGATTATTTACGTATGGTAATCGATTAAAAGCGTAGAAAAACGTTTTTGCGAGAAACACCTTGCTCTCTTGTTTGGGAAGGTCTTGAATGGGATTTATGACTTACTCTTTTTATCCAACACCCAAAACAGTAACCTTCTAATCTTGATCCTTCAAATCTTTGAGAAAACTTCATCAATCTTCTCTCTTGAAAGCTTTGAATGCTCTTTATGCCTTTCCTTTCTACCAAGCATCCTTCCTTGTGAGATGGCACAAGTCTTTAATGTTGATTAAAACTTTCTAAAACTTCATCATCAAAACTTTAGGTCTTCATAAAAACTCCGGTCTTGAAATATGCCAACGGAAATCTATATTTTATTATCGATCCGTAATTATTTTTACACAAAAAAACTCTATTCTTCGTAATTTCAAAATTTAAATTTTGTTTTCGATCCCTACTTTTGTTGTGCAAAAATAACTCAATTTTTCATAATTTGGAAATTTATATTTTATTCTCCATCCGTATTTCTTTGTTTTACACAAAAAACTCAATTTTTGTTAATTTCGAAATTTAAATTTTATTTTTGATTCAGTACTTTTGTCTTACAAAAAAATGAATTTTTCATAATTTTGAAATCTATATTTTACTTTTGATCCGTAATTTTGTTTTTCACAAAAAAACTCTATTCTTTGTAATTTCAAAATTTAAATTTCATTTTCGATCCCTACTTTTGTTTTGCAAAAAAACTCAATTTTTCATAATTTGGAAATTTATATTTTATTCTCCATCCGTACTTTTGTTTTACACAAAAACTCAATTTTTGTTAATTTCAAATTTAAATTTTATTTTCTATTTGTACTTTTGTCTTATAAAAATTGAATTTTTCATAATTTGAAATCTATATTTTATTTTCAATCCGTAATTTAGTTTTACACAAAAAAACTCTATTCTTTGTAATTTCAAAATTTAAATTTTATTTTCGATCCCTACTTTTGTTTTGCAAGAAAAAACTCAATTTTTCATAATTTGGAAATTTATATTTTATTCTCCATCCGTACTTTTGTTTTACACAAAAAAACTCAATTTTTGTTAATTTCGAAATTTAAATTTTATTTTCGATCCGTACTTTTGTCCTACAAAAAAAATGAATTTTTCATAATTTGGAAATCTATATTTTATTTTCGATCCGTAATTTTGTTTTACACAAAAAAAACTCTATTCTTCGTAATTTCAAAATTTAAATTTTATTTTCGATCCCTACTTTTGTTTTGCAAGAAAAAACTCAAATTTTCATAATTTGGAAATTTATATTTTATTCTCCATCCGTACTTTTGTTTTACACAAAAAAACTCAATTTTTGTTAATTTCGAAATTTAAATTTTATTTTCTATCCGTACTTTTGTCTTACAAAAAAAATGAATTTTTCATAATTTGGAAATCTATATTTTATTTTCGATCCGTAATTTAGTTTTACACAAAAAAACTCTATTCTTCGTAATTTCAAAATTTAAATTTTATTTTCGATCCCTACTTTTGTTTTGCAAGAAAAAACTCAATTTTTCATAATTTGGAAATTTATATTTTATTCTCCATCCGTACTTTTGTTTTACACAAAAAAACTCAATTTTTGTTAATTTCGAAATTTAAATTTTATTTTCGATCCGTACTTTTGTTTTACAAAAAAAACTCAATTTTTCATAATTTGGAAATTTATAATTTATTCTCCATCCGTAATTTTGTTTTACACAAAAAAACTCTATTCTTCGTAATTTCAAAATTTAAATTTTATTTTCGATCCCTACTTTTGTTTTCCAAGAAAAAACTCAATTTTTCATAATTTGGAAATTTATATTTTATTCTCCATCCGTACTTTTGTTTTACACAAAAAAACTCAATTTTTGTTAATTTCGAAATTTAAATTTTATTTTCGATCCGTACTTTTGTCTTACAAAAAAAATGAATTTTTCATAATTTGGAAATCTATATTTTATTTTCGATCCGTAATTTTGTTTTACACAAAAAAACTCTATTCTTCGTAATTTCAAAATTTAAATTTTATTTTCGATCCCTACTTTTGTTTTGCAAGAAAAAACTCAATTTTTCATAATTTGCAAATTTATATTTTATTCTCCATCCGTACTTTTGTTTTACACAAAAACTCTATTCTTCGTTAATTTCGAAATTTAAATTTTATTTTCGATCCCTACTTTTGTTTTGCAACAAAAAACTGAATTTTTCATAATTTCGAAATTTATATTTTATTCTCCATCCAGTACTTTTGTTTTACACAAAAAAACTCTATTCTTCGTAATTTCAAAATTTAAATTTTATTTTCGATCCCTACTTTTGTTTTGCAAAAAAAACTCAATTTTTCATAATTTGGAAATTTATATTTTATTCTCCATCCGTACTTTTGTTTTACACAAAAAAACTCAATTTTTGTTAATTTTGAAATTTAAATTTTATTTTCGATCCGTACTTTTGTCTTACAAAAAAAATGAATTTTTCATAATTTGGAAATCTATATTTTATTTTCGATCCGTAATTTTGTTTTACACAAAAAAACTCTATTCTTCGTAATTTCAAAATTTAAATTTTATTTTCGATCCCTACTTTTGTTTTGCAAGAAAAAACTCAAATTTTTATAATTTGGAAATTTATATTTTATTCTCCATCCGTACTTTTGTTTTACACTAAAAAACTCTACTCTTTGTAATTTCAAAATTTAAATTTTATTTTCGATCCCTACTTTTATTTTGCAAGAAAAAACTCAATTTTTAATAATTTGGAAATTTATATTTTATTCTTCGATCCAGTACTTTTGTTTTACACCAAAAACTCTATTCTTCGTAATTTCAAAATTTAAATTTTATTTTCGATCCCTACTTTTGTTTTGCAAGAAAAACTCAATTTTTCATAATTTCAAAATTTATATTTTATTCTCCATCCGTACTTTTCTTTTACACAAAAAAATTCTATTTTTGTTAATTTCGAAATTTAAATTTTATTTTCGATCCCTACTTTTGTCGTGCAAGAAAAAACTCAATTTGTCATAATTTCGAAATATATATTTTATTCTCCATCCGTACTTTTGTTTTACACAAAAAAACTCAATTTTGGTTAATTTTGAAATTTAAATTTTATTTTCGATCCCTACTTTTGTCGTGCAAGAAAAAATTGAATTTTTCATAATTTGGAAATCTATATTTTATTCTCCATCCGTACTTTTGTTTTACACAAAAAACTCAATTTTCGTTAATTTTGAAATTTAAATTTTATTTTCGATGCCGTACCTTTATCTTACAAGAAAAACTCGAATTTTTCATAATTTGGAAATTTATATTTTATTTTCGATCCGTAATTTTGTTTTACACTAAAAACTCTATTCTTCGTAATTTTAAAATTTAAATTTTATTTTCGATCCCTACTTTTGTTTTGCAAGAAAAAACTCCATTTTTCATAATTTGGAAATTTATATTTTATTCTCCATCCGTACTTTTGTTTTACACAAAAAAACTCTATTCTTCGTAATTTCAAAATTTAAATTTTATTTTCGATCCCTACTTTTGTTTTGCAAGAAAAAACTCAATTTTTCATAATTTGGAAATTTATATTTTATTCTCCATCCGTACTTTTGTTTTACACAAAAAAACTCTATTCTTCGTAATTTCAAAATTTAAATTTTATTTTCGATCCCTACTTTTGTTTTGCAAGAAAAAGCTCAATTTTTCATAATTTCGAAATTTATATTTTATTCTCCATCCGTAATTTTGTTTTTCACAAAAAAACTCTATTCTTCGTAATTTCAAAATTTAAATTTTATTTTCGATCCCTACTTTTGTTTTGCAAGAAAAAACTCAATTTTTCATAATTTTGAAATTTATATTTTATTCTCCATCTGTACTTTTGTTTTACACAAAAAAACTCCACTCTTCGTAATTTCAAAATTTAAATTTTATTTTCAATCCCTACTTTTCTTCTGCAAGAAAAAACTCAATTTTTCATAATTTCGAAATTTATATTTTATTCTCCATCCGTACTTTTCTTTTACACAAAAAAACTCTATTTTTGTTAATTTCAAAATTTAAATTTTATTTTCGATCCCTACTTTTGTCTTGCAAGAAAAAACTCAATTTTTCATAATTTCGAAATCTATATTTTATTCTCATCTACTTTTTTTACAAAAACTCAATTTTCATTTCGAAATTTATTTTATTTTCCATCCGTACTTTTGTTTTACACAAAAAAACTCAATTTTGGTTAATTTTGAAATTTAAATTTTATTTCGATCCGTACTTTTGTCTTACAAAAAATGAATTTTTCATAATTTGGAAATCTATATTTTATTTTCGATCCGTAATTTTATTTTACACAAAAAAAACTCTATTCTTCGTAATTTCGAAATTCAAAACTTATTTTCGATCCCTACTTTTGTTTTCAAAGAAAAAACTCAAATTTTTATAATTTGGAAATTTATATTTTATTCTCCATCCGTACTTTTGTTTTACACAAAAAAACTCTATTCTTCGTAATTTCAAAATTTAAATTTTATTTTCGATCCCTACTTTTGTTTTGCAAGAAAAAACTCAATATTTTACAATTTTAAAATTTATATTTTATTCTCCATCTGTACTTTTGTTTTACACAAAAAAACTCTATTCTTCGTAATTTCAAAATTTAAGTTTTATTTTCGATCCCTACTTTTCTTTTGTAAGAAAAAACTCAATTTTTCATAATTTCAAAATTTATATTTTATTCTCCATCCGTACTTTTCTTTTACACAAAAAAAACTCTACTTTTGGTAATTTCAAAATTTAAATTTTGTTTTCGATCCCTACTTTTGTTTAGCAAGAAAAAACTCAATTTTTCATAATTTGGAAATCTATATTTTATTCTCCATTCGTACTTTTGTTTTACACAAAAAAACTCAATTTTGGTTAATTTTGAAATTTAAATTTTATTTTCGATCCGTACTTTTGTCTTACAAAAAATGAATTTTTCATAATTTGGAAATCTATATTTTATTTTCGATCCGTAATTTTGTTTTACTAAAAAAAAACCCTATTCTTCGTAATTTCGAAATTTAAATTTTATTTTCGATCCCTACTTTTATTTTGCAAGAAAAAACTCAAATTTTTATAATTTGGAAATTTATATTTTATTCTCCATCCGTACTTTTGTTTTACATAAAAAAACTCTATTCTTCGTAATTTCAAAATTTAAATTTTATTTTCGATCCCTACTTTTGTTTTGCAAGAAAAAACTCAACTTTTCATAATTTGGAAATTTATATTTTATTCTCCATCCGTACTTTTCTTTTACACAAAAAAACTCTATTTTTGTTAATTTCAAAATTTAAATTTTATTTTCGATCCCTACTTTTGTTTTGCAAGAAAAAACTCAATTTTTCATAATTTGGAAATTTATATTTTATTCTCCATCCATACTTTTGTTTTACCCAAAAAAACTCAATTTTTCATAATTTGGAAATTTATAGTTTATTCTCAACCCGTACTTTTGTTTTACACAAAAAAAATCAATTTTGGTTAGTTTTGAAATTTAAATTTTATTTTCGATCCGTACTTTTGTCTTAAAAAAAATGAATTTTTCATAATTTGGAAATCTATATTTTATTTTGGATCCGTAATTTTGTTTTACACAAAAAAAACTCTATTCTTTGTAATTTCAAAATTTAAAGTTTATTTTGGATCAGTACTTTTGTCTTACAAAAAAAATGAATTTTTATAAATTTGCAAATCTCTATTTTATTTTCCATCAGTAATTTTGTTTTACACAAAAAAAATTCTATTCTTCGTAATTTCAAAATTTAAATTTTATTTTCGATCCCTAATTTTGTTTTGCAAAAAAAAACTCAAATTTTCATAATTTGGAAATTTATATTTTATTCTCTATCCGTGCTTTTGTTTTACACAAAAAAACTCTATTCTTCGTAATGTCAAAATTTAAATTTTCTTTTCGATCCTTACTTTTGTTTTGCAACAAAAAAGTCAATTTTTCATAATTTGGAAATTTATATTTTATTCTCCATCCGTACTTTTGTTTTACACAAAAAAAACTAAATTTTGGTTAATTTTGAAATTTAAATTTTATTTTCGATCCGTACTTTTGTCTTACAAAAAATGAATTTTTCATAATTTGGAAATCTATATTTTATTTTCAATCAGTAATTTAGTTTTACACAAAAAAAACTCTATTCTTCGTAATTTCGAAATTTAAATTTTATTTTCGATCAGTAGTTTAGTCTTACAAAAAAAATGAATTTTTCATAATTTGAAAATCTATATTTTATTTTCAATCCGTAATTTTGTTTTGCACAAAAAAAACTCTGTTCTTCATAATTTCAAAATTTAAATTTTATTTTTGATCCCTACTTTTGTTTTTCAAGAAAAAACTCAATTTTTCATAATTTGGAAATTTATATTTTATTCTCTATCCGTGCTTTTGTTTTACACAAAAAAACTCTATTCTTCGTAATGTCAAAATTTAAATTTTCTTTTCGATCCTTACTTTTCTTTTGCAACAAAAAAGTCAATTTTTCATAATTTGGAAATTTATATTTTATTCTCCATCCGTACTTTTGTTTTACACAAAAAAAACTAAATTTTGGTTAATTTTGAAATTTAAATTTTATTTTCGATCCGTACTTTTGTCTTACAAAAAATGAATTTTTCATAATTTGGAAATTTGTATTTTATTCTCCATCCATACTTTTGTGTTACACAAAAAAACTCTACTTTTGTTAATTTCAAAATTCAAATTTTATTTTCGATCCCTACTTTTGTGAAGCAAGAAAAAACTCAATTATTCATAATTTGGAAATCTATATTTTATTCTCCATCCGTACTTTTGTTTTACACAAAAAAACTCTATTCTTCGTAATTTCAAAATTTAAATTTTATTTTCGTTCCCTACTTTTGTTTGGCAAGAAAAAACTCAAATTTTCATAATTTGGAAATTTATATTTTATTCTCCATCCGTACTTTTGTTTTACACAAAAAAACTCTATTTTTATTAATTTCAAAATTTAAATCTAATTTTGGATCCCTACTTTTGTCTTGCAAGAAAAAACTCAATTTTTCATAATTTGGAAATCTATATTTTATTCTCCATCCGTACTTTGTTTTACACAAAAAAACTCAATTTTTGGTTAATTTTGAAATTTAAATTTTATTTTCGATCCGTACTTTTGTCATACAAAACATGAATTTTTCATAATTTGGAAATCTATATTTTATTTTCGATACATAATTTTGTTTTACACAAAAAACTCTATTCTTCATAATTTCAAAATTTAAATTTTATTTTCAATCCCTACTTTTGTTTTGCAAGAAAAAACTCAATTTTTCATAATTTGGAAATTTACATTTTATTCTCCATCCGTACTTTTCTATTACACAAAAAAACTCTATTTTTGTTAATTTAAAAATTTAAATTTTATTTTCGATTCCTACTTTTGTCTTGCAAGAAAAAACTCAATTTTTCCTAATTTGGAAATCTATATTTTATTCTCCATCCGTACTTTTGTTTTACAAAAAAAACTCAATTCTGGTTAATTAAGAAATTTAAATTTTATTTTCGATACGTACTGTAGTCTTACAAAAAATGAATTTTTCATAATTTGGAAATCTGTATTTTATTTTCGATCCGTAATTTTGTTTTACACAAAAAAACTCTATTCTTCGTAATTTCGAAATTTAAATTTTATTTTCGATCCGTACTTTTTTCTTACGAAAAAAATGAATTTTTCATAATTTTGAAACCTATATTTTATTTTCGATCCATAATTTTGTTTTACACAAAAAAACTCTATTCTTCGTAATTTCAAATTTGAAATTTTATTTTCGATCCCTACTTTTGTTTTGCAAGAAAAAACTCAAATTTTCATAATTTGGAAATTTATATTTTATTCTCCATCCGTACTTTCCTTTTACACAAAAAAACTCTATTTTTGTTAATTTCAAAATTTAAATTTTATTTTCGATCCCTACTTTTGTCTTGCAAGAAAAAACTAAATTTTTCATAATTTGGAAATCTATATTTTATTCTCCATCCGTACTTTTGTTTTACAAAAAAAAACTCTATTTTTGATAAATTCAAAATTTAAATTTTATTTTCGATCCGTACGTTTGACTTGCAAGAAAAAACTCTATTCTTCGTAATTTCAAAATTTAAATTTTATTTTCGATCCCTACTTTTGTTTTGCAAGAAAAAACTCAACTTTTCATAATTTGGAAATTTATATTTTATTCTCCATCCGTACTTTTCTTTTACACAAAAAAACTCTATTTTTGTTAATTTCAAAATTTAAATTTTATTTTCGATCCCTACTTTTGTTTTGCAAGAAAAAACTCAAATTTTCATAATTCGGAAATTTACATTTTATTCTCCATCCATACTTTTGTTTTACCCAAAAAAACTCAATTTTTCATAATTTGGAAATTTATAGTTTATTCTCAACCCGTACTTTTGTTTTACACAAAAAAAATCAATTTTGGTTAGTTTTGAAATTTAAATTTTATTTTCGATCCGTACTTTTGTTTTACACAAAAAAAACTCTATTCTTCGTAATTTCGAAATTTAAATTTTATTTTCGATCAGTAGTTTTGTCTTACAAAAAAAATGAATTTTTAATAATTTGGAAATCTATATTTTCTTTTCGATCCGTAATTTTGTTTTACACAAAAAACTCTATTTTTGCTAATTTCAAAATTTAAATTTTATTTTTGATCCCTACTTTTGTCTTGCAAGAAAAAACTCAATTTTTCATAATTTGGAAATCTATATTTTATTCTCCATCCGTACTTTTGTTTTATACAAAAAACTCCATTTTCGGTCAATTTTGAAATTTAAATTTTATTTTCGATCCGTACTTTTGTCTTACAAAAGATGAATTTTTCATAATTTGGAAATCTATATTTTATTTTCGATCCGTAATTTTGTTTTGCACAAAAAAAACTCTATTCTTCGTAATTTCAAAATTTAAATTTTATTTTCGATCCCTACTTTTGTTTTGGAGGAAAAAACTCAATTTTTCATAATTTGGAAATTTATATTTTATTCTCCATTCATACTCTTGTTTTACACAAAAAACTCTATTCTTCGTAATTTCAAAATTTAAAATTTATTTTCGATCCCTACTTTTGTTTTACAAGAAAAAACTCAAATTATCATAATTTAGAAATTTATATTTTATTTTCCATCCGTACTTTTGTTTTACACAAAAAAAACTCGATTTTTCTTAATTTCAAAATTTAAATTTGATTTTCGATCTGTACTTTTGTCTTACACAAAAATTGAATTTTTCATAATTTGGAAATCTATATTTTATTTTCGATCCGTAATTTTGTTTTACACAAAAAAACTCTATTTTTGATAATTTCAAAATTTCAATTTTATTTTCGACCCTACTTTTGTCTTGCAAGAAAAATCCCAATTTTTCATAATTTGGAAACCTATATTTTATTTTCGATCCGTAATTTTGTTTTACACAAAAAATCTCTATTCTTCGTAATTTCAAAATTTATATTTTATTTTCGATCCCTACTTCTGTTTTGCAAGAAAAAACTCAAATTTTCACAATTTGGGAATTTATATTTTATTCTCCATTCGTACTTTTGTTTTACACAAAAAAAACTCTATTCTTCGTAATTTCAAAATTTAAATTTTATTTTCGATCCCTACTTTTGTTTTGCAAGAAAAAACTCAAATTTTCATAATTTGGAAATTTATATTTTATTCTCCATCCGTACTTTTGTTTTACACAAAAAAACTCTATTCTCCGTAATTTCAAAATTTAAATTTTATTTTCGATCCCTACTTTTGTTTTGCAAGAAAAAACTCAAATTTTCATAATTTGGAAATTTATATTTTATTCTCCGTCCGTACTTTTGTTTTACACAAAAAAACTCTATTCTTCGTAATTTCAAAATTTAAATTTTATTTTCGATCCCTACTTTTGTTTTGCAAGAAAAAACTCATTTTTTCATAATTTGGAAATTTATATTTATTCTCCATTCGTACTTTTGTTTTACTAAAAAAAATTCTATTCTTCGCAATTTCAAAATTTAAATTTTATTTTCGATCCCTACTTTTGTTTTGCAAGAAAAAACTCAAATTTTCATAATTTGGAAATCTATTTTATTCTCCATCCGTACTTTTGTTTTACACAAAAAAACTCTATTCTTCATAATTTCAAAATCAAAATTTTATTTTCGATCCCTACTTTTGTTTTGCAAGAAATAACTCAATTTTTCATAATTTGGAAATTTATATTTTATTCTCCATCCGTACTTTTGTTTTACACAAAAAAACTCTATTTTTGTTAATTTCAAAATTTCAATTTTATTTTCGATCCCTACTTTTTTTTTGCATGAAAAAACTCAATTTTTCATAATTTGGAAATCTATATTTTATTCTCCATCCGTACTTTTGTTTTACAAAAAAAACTCTATTCTTCGTAATTTGAAAATTTAAATATTATTTTCGATCCCTACTTTTGTCTTGCAAGAAAAAACTCAATTTTTCATAATTTGGAAATCTATATTTTATTCTCTGGCCGTACTTTTGTTTTACACAAAAAACTCTATTCTTCGTAAATTCAAAATTTAAACATTATTTTCGATCCCTACTTTTGTTTTGCAAGAAAAAACTAAATTTTTCATAATTTGGAAATTTATATTTTATTCTCCATCCGTACTTTTGTTTTACACAAAAAAACTCAATTTTGGTTAATTTTGAAATTTAAATTTTATTTTCGATTCGTACTTCTGTCTTACAAAGAATGAATTTTTCATAATTTGGAAATCTATATTTTATTTTCAATCCGTAATTTTGTTTTACACAAAAAAACTCTATTCTTCGTAATTTCGAAATTTGAATTTTATTTTCGATCAATCCTTTTGTTTTACAAAAAAAATGAAATTTTCATAATTTGGAAATCTATATTTTATTTTCGATCCGTAAGTTTGTTTTACACAAAAAAACTCTATTCTTCGTAATTTGAAAATTTAAATTTTATTTTCGATCCCTACTTTTGTTTTGCAAGAAAAAACTCAAATTTTCATAATTTGGAAATTTATATTTTATTCTCTATCCGTACTTTTGTTTTACACAAAAAAACTCAATTTTTGTTAATTTCGAAATTTAAATTTTATTTTCGATCCCTACTTTTGTTTAGCAAGAAAAAACTCAATTTTTCATATTTTGGAAATTTATATTTTATTCTCGATACGTACTTGTTTTTTCCGCATAAAAACTCAATTTTTCGTAAATTCAAAATTTATACTTTATTTTGGATCCGTAGTTTTTTTTAATAAAAAAACTCAATTTTTAACAATTTGGAATTTTATATTTTATGCTTGATCTATACTTTTATTTGACACAAAAAAACTCAATTTTTCGAAATTTAGATATTTATATTTTATTTTCGATCCCTACTTTTGTTTTACAAAAATAAACTAATTTTTTTTAATTTGGAAATTTATATTTTATTTTCGATCTGTACTTTTGTTTTCCAAAAGAAACTCAATTTTTCATAATTTGGAAATTTATATTTTATTCTCGATCCGTACTTTTGTTTTACACAAAAAAAGTCAATTTTTCATAATTTCGAAATTTATATTTTATTTTCGATCCCTACTTTTGTTTTACAAAAATAAACTCAATTTTTTATAATTTGGAAATTTATATTTTATTTTCGATCTGTAGTTTTGTTTGACAAAAAAGAACTTAAATTTTCATAATTTGGAAATTTATATTTTATTCTCGATCCGTACTTTTGTTTTACACAAAAAAACTCAATTTTTCATAATTTCGAAATTTATATTTTATTTTCGATCCCTACTTTTGTTTTACAAAAATAAACTAATTTTTTTAAATTTGGAAATTTATATTTTATTTTCGATCCGTACTTTTGTTTTATAAAAAAAAACCTCAATTTTTCATAATTTGGAAACTTATATTTTATTCTCGATCCGCACTTTTGTTTTACACAAAAAACCTTAATTTTTCATAATTTGGAAATTTATATTTTATTTTCGATCCCTACTTTTGTTTTACAAAAATAAACTCAATTTTTTGTAATTTGGAAATTCTTGATACGTACTTTTGTTTCCCGCATAAAAACTCAATTTTTCATAAAGTCGAAATTTATACTTTATTTTGGATCCGTACTTTTGTTAACTCAATTTTTAATAATTTGGAATTTTATATTTTGTTCTTGATCTGTACTTTTGTTTTACACAAAAAAAATCAATTTTTCATAATTTTATTCTCGATACATACTTTTGTTTCACGCACAAAAACTCAATTTTTCATAATTTGAAATTTATATTTTATTCTCGATACGTACTTTTGTTTCACGCACAAAAACTCAATTTTTCGTAATTTGGAAATTTATATTTTATTTTCGATCTGTACTTTTGTTTTACAAAAGATACTCAATTTTTCATAATTTGGAAATTTATATTTTATTCTCGATCCGTACTTTTGTTTTACACAAAAAAACTCAATTTTTCATAATTTCGAAATTTACATTTTATTTTCGATCTGTACTTTTTGTTTTACAAAAAAAAAACTCAATTTTTCATAATTTTATTCTCGATACATACTTTTGTTTCACGCACAAAAACTCAATTTTTCGTAATTTGGAAATTTATATTTTATTTTCGATCTATACTTTTTGTTGGCATATTTCAAGACCAAGAGTTTATGAAGCTCTCCAGGTTTTTTATGAAGACTTAAAGTTTTGATGATGAAGATTTAGAGTGATTCTATCAACATTAAAGACTTGTGCCATCTCACAAAGGAAGGCTGCTTGGTAGAAAAGGAAAGGCATAAAGAGCATTCAAAGCTTTCAAGAGAGAAGATTGATGAAGATTTTCTCAAGAGCTGAAGGATCAAGAGTAGAAGGTTCTGTTTTGGGTGTTGGATAAAAAGAGTAAGTCATAAATCCCATTCAAGACCTTCCCAAACAAGAGAGCAAGGTGTTTTCTCGCAAGAACGTTTTTCTACGCTTTTAATCGATTATGATGCATAGATAATCGATTATTTAACTTAAAATTTGAATTAAAAATGTTTAACGAACTAAATAATCGATTAAGTGTTTTTGATAATCGATTATATTGATTCTGGGTTAATATAATCGATTATGGCCTTAATCTAATCGATTATATCAGACGATATTTGTTTTCCAGCTTTTAAACATGATATAATCGATTAAGCTTTTAATATAATCGATTAAATGAGTCGTTTTTGTGAAATCAATACCAAATCAACCTAAGAATAGAAACTTTGGAGCATTTTCGAATTATAAAATGAGAGAGAATGTCCTAGGTTTAACACATCTGATTAAACACAAAATATTCAAAGTGTTTCTGCGCCTTAGCTTTTCAAAACCGCTTTCCTGCTCTCTTCAGTTTGATCAAGTCTTTGGAAGTGGTGATCATTGTGCTTAAGCTTTGTATCCAGCACTATTATCAGGTGTATTTTTTTTACTGTTTTTCATAAACGGGAAAATTCATCCCTTGGATCAGTTCTAAGGGAGGTGTGTTCATCTCTTGTGTGTCAAGAGAGGTGGGTTTCATCCTTAGTGTGTCTGGGGAGGTGTTTCATCCTCAGTGTGTCTGGGGAGGTGTTTCATCCTTAGTGTGTCTAAGGAGTTGTTCCTTTATCTTTATTTGTTATTGCATGAATTGGTGTTTGTAATTTCATTTAAAGATAGTGGGGTAATCATCACGCATTTGTGGTGGTTGGGAACTGGACGTAGGATTGGCTTAATCCGAACCAGTATAAATCTCTGTGTTCTTTCTCTTTCCCTATCTCTTTTTATTGTGGATCATATTAACAATTGCAAATTCAAACCGCGTTAATCAAAGGATAAGACAAATCCACATCTGAGTTTTTGAAAGAATTTCAAAATCTGAAAATTTATTTAAAAGAGAAATTTTTATTAAACATCCAAATCCCCCCCCCCCTCCTTGTTTTTACACTGCCGTCTTTATTTAACACTTTTTTTTTACAAAAGATACTCAATTTTTCATAATTTGGAAATTTATATTTTATTCTCGATCCGTACTTTTGTTTTAAACAAAAAAACTCAATTTTTCATAATTTCGAAATTTACATTTTATTTTCGATCTGTACTTTTGTTTTACAAAAAAAACTCAATTTTTTATAATTTGGAAATTTACATTTTATTCTCGATACGTACTTTTGTTTCACGCATAAAAGTCAATTTTTTGTACTTTGGAAATTTATATTTTATTTTGAATCTGTAATTTTGTTTTACAAAGAAAACTAAATTTTTCGTAATTTGGGAATTTATATTTTATTCTCGATACGTACTTTTGTTTCACGAATAAAAACTCAATTTTTAGTAATTTGGAAATTTATATTATATTTTCGATCTGTACTTTTGTTTTACAAAAGAAACTCAATTTTTTATAATTTTGAAATTTATATTTTATTCTCGATCCGTACTTTTGTTTTACACAAAAAAAGTCAATTTTTCATAATTTCGAAATTTATATTTTATTTTCGATCCCTACTTTTGTTTTACAAAAATAAACTCAATTTTTTATAATTTGGAAATTTATATTTTATTTTCGATCTGTAGTTTTGTTTGACAAAAAAGAACTTAAATTTTCATAATTTGGAAATTTATATTTTATTCTCGATCCGTACTTTTGTTTTACACAAAAAAACTCAATTTTTCATAATTTCGAAATTTATATTTTATTTTCGATCCCTACTTTTGTTTTACAAAAATAAACTAATTTTTTTAAATTTGGAAATTTATATTTTATTTTCGATCCGTACTTTTGTTTTATAAAAAAAAACCTCAATTTTTCATAATTTGGAAACTTATATTTTATTCTCGATCCGCACTTTTGTTTTACACAAAAAACCTTAATTTTTCATAATTTGGAAATTTATATTTTATTTTCGATCCCTACTTTTGTTTTACAAAAATAAACTCAATTTTTTATAATTTGGCAATTTATATTTTATTTTCGATGCGTACCTTTATTTTACAAAAAAAAACTCAATTTTTAATAATATGGAAATTTATATTTTATTCTCGATCCGTACTTTTGTTATACACAAAAAACTCAATTTAACATAATTTGGAAATTAATATTTTATACTCGATACGTAATTTTGTTTCACGCATACACTCAATTTTTCGTAATTTGAAAATTAATACTTTATTTTCGATCTGTATTTTTGTTTTACAAAAGAAACTCAATTTTTCATAATTTGGAAATTTATATCTTATTCTCAATCCGTACTTTTGTTTTACACAAAAACAACTCATTTTTTCATAATTTCGAAATTTATATTTTATTTTCGATCCCTACTTTTGTTTTACAAAAATAAACTCAATTTTTTGTAATTTGGAAATTCTTGATACGTACTTTTGTTTCCCGCATAAAAACTCAATTTTTCATAAAGTCGAAATTTATACTTTATTTTGGATCCGTACTTTTGTTAACTCAATTTTTAATAATTTGGAATTTTATATTTTGTTCTTGATCTGTACTTTTGTTTTACACAAAAAAAATCAATTTTTCATAATTTTATTCTCGATACATACTTTTGTTTCACGCACAAAAACTCAATTTTTCATAATTTGAAATTTATATTTTATTCTCGATACGTACTTTTGTTTCACGCACAAAAACTCAATTTTTCGTAATTTGGAAATTTATATTTTATTTTCGATCTGTACTTTTGTTTTACAAAAGATACTCAATTTTTCATAATTTGGAAATTTATATTTTATTCTCGATCCGTACTTTTGTTTTAAACAAAAAAACTCAATTTTTCATAATTTCGAAATTTACATTTTATTTTCGATCTGTACTTTTTGTTTTACAAAAAAAAAACTCAATTTTTCATAATTTTATTCTCGATACATACTTTTGTTTCACGCACAAAAACTCAATTTTTCGTAATTTGGAAATTTATATTTTATTTTCGATCTATACTTTTTGTTGGCATATTTCAAGACCAAGAGTTTATGAAGCTCTCCAGGTTTTTTATGAAGACTTAAAGTTTTGATGATGAAGATTTAGAGTGATTCTATCAACATTAAAGACTTGTGCCATCTCACAAAGGAAGGCTGCTTGGTAGAAAAGGAAAGGCATAAAGAGCATTCAAAGCTTTCAAGAGAGAAGATTGATGAAGATTTTCTCAAGAGCTGAAGGATCAAGAGTAGAAGGTTCTGTTTTGGGTGTTGGATAAAAAGAGTAAGTCATAAATCCCATTCAAGACCTTCCCAAACAAGAGAGCAAGGTGTTTTCTCGCAAGAACGTTTTTCTACGCTTTTAATCGATTATGATGCATAGATAATCGATTATTTAACTTAAAATTTGAATTAAAAATGTTTAACGAACTAAATAATCGATTAAGTGTTTTTGATAATCGATTATATTGATTCTGGGTTAATATAATCGATTATGGCCTTAATCTAATCGATTATATCAGACGATATTTGTTTTCCAGCTTTTAAACATGATATAATCGATTAAGCTTTTAATATAATCGATTAAATGAGTCGTTTTTGTGAAATCAATACCAAATCAACCTAAGAATAGAAATTTTGGAGCATTTTCGAATTATAAAATGAGAGAGAATGTCCTAGGTTTAACACATCTGATTAAACACAAAATATTCAAAGTGTTTCTGCGCCTTAGCTTTTCAAAACCGCTTTCCTGCTCTCTTCAGTTTGATCAAGTCTTTGGAAGTGGTGATCATTGTGCTTAAGCTTTGTATCCAGCACTATTATCAGGTGTATTTTTTTTACTGTTTTTCATAAACGGGAAAATTCATCCCTTGGATCAGTTCTAAGGGAGGTGTGTTCATCTCTTGTGTGTCAAGAGAGGTGGGTTTCATCCTTAGTGTGTCTGGGGAGGTGTTTCATCCTCAGTGTGTCTGGGGAGGTGTTTCATCCTTAGTGTGTCTAAGGAGTTGTTCCTTTATCTTTATTTGTTATTGCATGAATTGGTGTTTGTAATTTCATTTAAAGATAGTGGGGTAATCATCACGCATTTGTGGTGGTTGGGAACTGGACGTAGGATTGGCTTAATCCGAACCAGTATAAATCTCTGTGTTCTTTCTCTTTCCCTATCTCTTTTTATTGTGGATCATATTAACAATTGCAAATTCAAACCGCGTTAATCAAAGGATAAGACAAATCCACATCTGAGTTTTTGAAAGAATTTCAAAATCTGAAAATTTATTTAAAAGAGAAATTTTTATTAAACATCCAAATCACCCCCCCTCTTGGTTTTTACACTGCCGTCTTTATTTAACACTTTTTTTTTACAAAAGATACTCAATTTTTCATAATTTGGAAATTTATATTTTATTTTTGATCGGTACTTTTGTTTCACGCATAAAAGCTCAATTTTTCGTAATTTGGAAATTTATATTTTATTTTCTATATGTATTTTTGTTTTACAAAAGAAACTCAATTTTTCATAATGTGGAAATTGATATTTTATTCTCGATCCGTACTTTTGTTATACACAAAAAACTCAATTTAACATAATTTGGAAATTAATATTTTATACTCGATACGTAATTTTGTTTCACGCATACACTCAATTTTTCGTAATTTGAAAATTAATACTTTATTTTCGATCTGTATTTTTGTTTTACAAAAGAAACTCAATTTTTCATAATTTGGAAATTTATATCTTATTCTCAATCCGTACTTTTGTTTTACACAAAAACAACTCAATTTTTCATAATTTCAAAATTTATATTTTATTTTTGATCCCTTCTTTTGTTTGACAAAAAAAAACTCAATTTTTCATAATTTCAAAATTTATATTTTATTCTCGATACGTACTTTTGTTTCACGCATTAAAAGTCAATTTTTTGTAATTTGGAAATTTATATTTTATTTTCGATCTCTACTTTTGTTTTACAAAGAAAACTCAATTTTTCATAATTTAGGATCGAAAATAAAATATAAATTTCCAAATCACGAAAAATTGAGTTTTTATGCATCAAACAAAGGTACGTATCGAGAATAAAATATGAATTTCGAAATTATGAAAAATTAAGTTTTTTTTTGTGAAACAAAACTAAGGATCGAAAATAAAATATAAATTTCAAAATTATGAAAAATTTAGTTTTTTTGTGTAAAACAAAAGTACAGAGCGAGAATAAAATATAAATTTCCAAATTATGAAAAATTGAGTTTTTTTTGTAAAACAAAAGTAGGGATCCAAAATAAAATATAAATTTCCAAATCACGAAAAATTGTGATTTTATGCGTCAACCAAAGGTACATATCGAGAATAAAAGATGAATTTCCAAATTATGAAAAATTAAGTTTTTTTTTGTTAAACAAAACTACGGATCGAAAATAAAATATAAATTTCCAAATTATAAAAAATTGAGTTTATTTTTGTAAAACAAAAGTAGGGATCGAAAATAAAATATAAATTTCGAAATTATTAAAAGTTGACTTTTCTTATGTAAAACAAAAGTACGGATCGAGAATAAAATATAAATTTCCAAATTATGGAAAATAGAGTTTCTTTTGTAAAAAAAAGTACGGATCGAAAATAAAATATAAATTTCCAAATTACTAAAAATTGAGTTTTTATGCGTGAAACAAAAGTACATATCGAGAATAAAATATAAATTCCCAAATTATGAAAAATTGAGTTTTCTTTGTAAAACAAAAGTACAGATTGAAAATAAAATATAAATTTCCAAATTACAAAAAATTGACTTTTTATGCGTGAAACAAAAGAACTATCGAGAATAAAATATAAATTTCCAAATTATAAAAAATTGAGTTTTTTTTTTGTCAAACAAAAGTAGGGATCGTAAATAAAATATAAATTTTGAAATTATGAAAAATTGAGTTTTTTTGTGTAAAACAAAAGTACGGATCGAGAATAAAATATAAATTTCCAAATTATGAAAAATCGAGTATCTTTTGTAAAACAAAAGTCCAGATCGAAAATAAAATATAAATTTCCAAATTACGAAAAACTGAGTTTTTGTGCGTGACGCAAAAGTACGTATCGAGAATAAAATATAAATTTCCAAATTATGAAAAATTGAGTTTTTTTTTGTAAAATAAAGGTATGCATCGAAAATAAAATATCAATTTCCAAATTATGAAACATAGAGTTTCTTTTTGTAAAACAAAAATAGGAATCGAAAATAAAGTATAAATTTTGAAATTATGAAAATTTGAGTTTTGTTGTGTAAAACAAAAGTATGGATCGAGAATAAAATATAAATTTCCAAATTACGAAAAATTGAGTTTTTGTGCGCGAAACAGAAGTTCGTATCGAGAATAAAATATAAATTTCCAAATTATGAAAAATTGAGTTTTTTTTTGTAAAATAAAGGTACGCATCGAAAATAAAATATAAATTTCCAAATTATGAAAAATTGAGTTTATTTTTGTAAAACAAAGGTAGGGATCGAAAATAAAATATAAATTTCGAAATTATGAAAAATTGAGTTTTTTTGTGTAAAACAAAAGTACGGATCGAGAATAAAATATAAATTTCCAAATTATAAAAAATTGAGTTTTTTTTTTGTCAAACAAAAGTAGGGATCGTAAATAAAATATAAATTTTGAAATTATGAAAAATTGAGTTTTTTTGTGTAAAACAAAAGTACGGATCGAGAATAAAATATAAATTTCCAAATTATGAAAAATCGAGTATCTTTTGTAAAACAAAAGTCCAGATCGAAAATAAAATATAAATTTCCAAATTACGAAAAACTGAGTTTTTGTGCGTGACGCAAAAGTACGTATCGAGAATAAAATATAAATTTCCAAATTATGAAAAATTGAGTTTTTTTTTGTAAAATAAAGGTATGCATCGAAAATAAAATATCAATTTCCAAATTATGAAACATAGAGTTTCTTTTTGTAAAACAAAAATAGGAATCGAAAATAAAGTATAAATTTTGAAATTATGAAAATTTGAGTTTTGTTGTGTAAAACAAAAGTATGGATCGAGAATAAAATATAAATTTCCAAATTACGAAAAATTGAGTTTTTGTGCGCGAAACAGAAGTTCGTATCGAGAATAAAATATAAATTTCCAAATTATGAAAAATTGAGTTTTTTTTTGTAAAATAAAGGTACGCATCGAAAATAAAATATAAATTTCCAAATTATGAAAAATTGAGTTTATTTTTGTAAAACAAAGGTAGGGATCGAAAATAAAATATAAATTTCGAAATTATGAAAAATTGAGTTTTTTTGTGTAAAACAAAAGTACGGATCGAGAATAAAATATAAATTTCCAAATTATAAAAAATTGAGTTTTTTTTTTGTCAAACAAAAGTAGGGATCGTAAATAAAATATAAATTTTGAAATTATGAAAAATTGAGTTTTTTTGTGTAAAACAAAAGTACGGATCAAAAATAAAATATAAGTTTCCAAATTATGAAAAATTGACTTTCTCTTTGTAAAACAAAAGTACGGATCGAGAATAAAATATAAATTTCCAAATTACGAAAAATTGAGTTTTTGTGCGCGAAAGAAAAGTACGTATCGTGAATAAAATAGAAATTTCCAAATTATGAAAAATTGAGTTTTTTTTTGTAAAATAAAGGTACGCATTGAAAATAAAATATCAATATCTAAATTATAAAAAATTGAGTTTATTTTTGTAAGACAAAAGTAGGAATCGAAAATAAAATATAAATTTCGAAATTAAGAAAAATTGAGTTTTTTTGTGTAAAACAAAAGTACGGATCGAGAATAAAATATAAATTTCCAAATTATGAAAAATTAAGTTCTTTTTTGTCAAATAAAACTACTGGTCGAAAATAAAATATAAATTTCCAAATTATAAAAAATTGAGTTTATTTTTGTAAAACAAAAGTACAGATCGAAAATAAAATATAAATTTCGAAATTATGAAAAATTGAGTTTTTTTGTGTAAAACAAAAGTACGGATCGAGAATAAAATATAAATTTACAAATTATGAAAAATCGAGTATCGTTTGTAAAACAAAAGTACAGATCGAAAATAAAATATAAATTTTGAAATTACGAAAAATTGAGTTTTTGTGCATGAAACAAAAGTACGTATCGAGAATAAATATAAATTTCCAAATTATGAAAAATTGAGTTTTTTTTGTAAAATAAAGGTTCGCATCGAAAATAAAATATAACTTTCCAAATAATGAAAAATTGAGTTTATTTTTGTAAAACAAAAGTAGGGATCGAAAATAAAATACAAATTTCGAAATTATGAAAAATTGAGTTTTTTTGTTTAAAACAAAAGTATGGATCGAGAATAAAATATAAATTTCCCAATTATGAAAAATTGAGTTTTTGTGAGCGAAACAAAAGTACGTATCGAGAATAAAATATATATTTTCATATTATGAAAAATTGAGTTTTTTTTTGTAAAATAAAGGTACGCATCGAAAATAAAATATCAATTTCTAAATTATAAAAAATTGAGATTATTTTTGTAAAAAAAAAGTAGGAATCGAAAATAAAATATAAATTTTGAAATTATGAAAAATTGAGTTTTTTTGTGTAAAACAAAAGTACGCATCGAGAATAAAATAGAAATTTCAAAATTATGAAAAATTAAGTTCTTTTTTGTCGAACAAAACTACGAATCGAAAATAAAATATAAATTTCCAAATTATAAAAAATTGAATTTATTTTTGTATAACAAAAGTACAGATCGAAAATAAAATATAAATTTCCAAATTACGAAAAATTGAGTTTTTCTGCGTGAAACAAAAGTACGTATCGAGAATAAAATATAAATTTCCAAATTATGAAAAATTGAGTTTTTCTTTTGTAAAATAAAGGTACGCATCGAAAATAAAATATCAATTTCCAAATTATGAAAAATTAAGTTTATTTTTGTAAAACAAAAGTACAGATCGAAAATAAAATATAAATTTTGAAATTATGAAAAATTGAGTTTTTTTTTGTAAAATAAAGGTACGCATCGAAAATAAAATATCAATTTCCAAATTATGAAAAATTAAGTTTATTTTTGTAAAACAAAAGTACAGATCGAAAATAAAATATAAATTTCGAAATTATGAAAAATTGAGTTTTTTTGTGTAAAACAAAAGTACGGATCGAGAATAAATAGAAATTTCATAATTATGAAAAATCGAGTATCTTTTGTAAAATAAAAGTACAGATCGAAAATAAAATATAAATTTTGAAATTATGAAAAATTGAGTTTTTTTGTGTAAAATAAAAGTACGGATCGAGAATAAAATATAAATTTCCAAATTATGAAAAATCGAGTATCTTTTGTGAAACAAAAGTACAGATCGAAAATAAAATATAAATTTCCAAATTACGAAAATTTGAGTTTTTGTGCGTGAAACAAAAGTACGTATCGAGAATAAAATATAAATTCCCAAATTACGAAAACTTGAGTTTTTTTGTGTAAAACAAAAGTACGGATCGAGAATAAAATATAAATTTCCAAATTATGAAAAATTGAGTTTCTTTTGTAAAATAAAAGTAAGGATCGAAAATAAAATATAAATTTCCAAATTACGAAAAATTGAGTTTTTGTGCGTGAAACAAAAGTATGTATCGAGAATAAAATATAAATTTCCAAATTATGAAAATTTTGAGTTTTTTTTTTGTAAAATAAAGGTACGCATTGAAAATAAGATATCAATTTCCAAATTATGAAAAATTAAGTTTATTTTTGTAAAACAAAAGTACAGTATGAAAATAAAATATAAATTTCGAAATTATGAAAAATTGAGTTTTTTTGTGTAAAACAAAAGTACGGATCGAGAATAAAATATAAATTTCCAAATTATGAAAAATCGAGTATCTTTTGTAAAACAAAAGTACAGATCGAAAATAAAATATAAATTTCCAAATTACAAAATATTGAGTTCTTTTATTGTAAAATAAAGGTACGCATCGAAAATAAAATATCAATTTCCAAATTATGAAAAATTAAGTTTATTTTTGTAAAACAAAAGTACAGATCGAAAATAAAATATAAATTTTGAAATTATGAAAAATTGAGTTTTTTTGTGTAAAACAAAAGTACGGATCGAGAATCAAATAGAAATTTCAAAATTATGAAAAATCGAGTATCTTTTGTAAAACAAAAGTACAGATCCAAAATAAAATATAAATTTCGAAATTATGAAATATTGAGTTTTTTTGTGTAAAACAAAACTACGGATCGAGAATAAAATATAAATTTCCAAATTATGAAAAATCGAGTATCTTTTATAAAACAAAAGTACAGATCGAAAATAAAATAAAAATTTCCAAATTACGAAAAATTTAGTTTTTGTGCGCGAAACAAGAGTACGTATCGAGAATAAAATATAAATTTTCAAATTATGAAAAATAGAGTTTTTTTTTTGTAAAACAAAGGTACGCATCGAAAATAAAATATAAATTTCCAAATTATGAAAAATTAACTTTATTTTTGTAAAACAAAAGTACAGATCGAAAATAAAATATAAATTTCGAAATTATAAAAAAATTGAGTTTTTTTGTGTAAAACTAAAGTACGGATCGAGAATCAAATAGAAATTTCAAAATTATGAAAAATCGACTATCTTTTGTAAAACAAAAGTACAGATCGAAAATAAAATATAAATTTTGAAATTATGCAAAATTGAGTTTTTTTGTGTAAAACAAAAGTACGAATCGAGAATAAAATATAAATTACGAAAAATCGAGTATCTTTTGCAAAACAAAAGTACAGATCGAAAATAAAATATAAATTTTCAAATTACGAAAAGTTGAGTTTTTGTGCGTGAAACAAAAGTACGTATAGAGAATAAAATATAAATTTCCAAATTATGAAAAATTGCGTTTTTTTTTTTGTAAAATAAAGGTACGCATCGAAAATAAAATATCAATTTCCGTATTTTGAAAAATTAAGTTTATTTTTGTAAAACAAAAGTACAGATCGAAAATAAAATATAAATTTTGAAATTATGAAAAATTGAGTTTTTTTGTGTAAAACAAAAGTACGGATCGAGAATCAAATAGAAATTTCAAAATTATGAAAAATCGAGTATCTTTTGTAAAACAAAAGTACAGATCCAAAATAAAATATAAATTTCGAAATTATGAAATATTGAGTTTTTTTGTGTAAAACAAAACTACGGATCGAGAATAAAATATAAATTTCCAAATTATGAAAAATCGAGTATCTTTTGTAAAACAAAACTACAGATCGAAAATAAAATATAAATTTCAGAATTACGAAAAATGCAGTTTTTGTGCGCGAAACAAAAGTACGTATCGAGAATAAAATATAAATTTTCAAATTATGAAAAATAGAGTTTTTTTTTGGTAAAATAAAGGTACGCATCGAAAATAAAATATCAATTTCCAAATTATGAAAAATTAACTTTATTTTTGTAAAACAAAAGTACAGATCGAAAATAAAAAATAAATTTTGAAATTATGAAAAATTGAGTTTTTTTGTGTAAAACAAAAGTACGGATCGAGAATCAAATAGAAATTTCAAAATTATGAAAAATCGAGTATCTTTTGTAAAACAAAAGTACAGATCGAAAATAAAATATAAATTTTGAAATTATGAAAAATTGAGTTTTTTTGTGTAAAACAAAAGTACGGATCGAGAATAAAATATAAATTTCCGAATTATGAAAAATCGAGTATCTTTTGCAAAACAAAAGTACAGATCGAAAATAAAATATAAATTTCCAAATTACGAAAAGTTGAGTTTTTGTGCGTGAAACAAAAGTACGTATCGAGAATAAAATATAAATTTTGAAATTATGAAAAATTAAGTTTTTTTTTTATAAAATAAAGGTACGCATCGAAAATAAAATATCAATTTCCATATTATGAAAAATTAAGTTTATTTTTGTAAAACAAAAGTAGAGATCGAAAATAAAATATAAATTTCGAAATTATGAAAAATTGAGTTTTTTTGTTTAAAACAAAACTACAGATCGAGAATAAAATATAAATTTCCAAATTATGAAAAATTGAGTATCTTTTGTAAAACAAAAGTACAGATCGAAAATAAAATATAAATTTCCAAATTACGAAAAATTGAGTTTTTGTGTGTGAAACAAAAGTACGTATCGAGAATAAAATATAAATTTCCAAATTATGAAAAATTGAGTTTTTTTATGTAAAATATGTTAAATAAAGACGGCAGTGTAAAAACCAAGAGGGGGGGGTGAATTGGGTTTTTAAAGAAATTTTCTCTTTCAAATAAATTTTCAGGTTTTGAAAAACTTTCAAAAACTTGGATGTGAATTTTTCCAATCCTTTGATTAACGCTGTTGGGATTAGCAATTGTAATAATGATCCACAATTAAAAGATAAAGAGAAAGAGAAAGAACACAGAGATTTATACTGGTTCGGATTAAGCCAATCCTACATCCAGTTCCCAACCACCACAAATCCGTGATGATTTTCCCCACTATCTTTAATTGAAATTACAACCACCAATTCATGCAATAACAAATAAAGATAAACAGAAACACCTCCTTAGACACACTAAGGATGAAACACCTCCCCAGACACACTGAGGATGAAACCCACCTCTCTTGACACACAAGAGATGAAACACCTCCCTTAGAACCAATCCAAGGGATGAATTTTTCCCTTTACAGAAAATAGTAAAAGAATACACCTGAAATGTGTTGGATAGAAAGCTTAAGCACAATGATCACCACTTCCAAAGACTTGATCAAACTGAAGAGAGCAGGAAAGCGGCTTTGAAAAAGCTAAGGCGCAGAAACACTTTGAATGTTTTGTGTTTGTTCAGACGTGTGAAACCTAAGACATTCTCTTTCATTTTATAATTCGAAAATGCTCCAAAGTTTCCATTCTTAGGTTGATTTAGAATTAATTTTGCAAAAACGACTCATTTAATCGATTATATCATGTTTAAAAACTGGAAAACAAATATCGTCTGATTTAATCGATTAGATTAAGGCCATAATCGATTATATTAACCCAGAATCAATATAATCGATTATCAAAGACACTTAATCGATTATTTTGCTCGTTAAACATTTTTAATTCAAATTTTAAGTTAAATAATCGATTATCTACGTATGGTAATCGATTAAAAGCGTAGAAAAACGCTTTTGCGAGAAAACACCTTGCTCTCTTGTTTGGGAAGGTCTTGAATGGGATTTATGACTTACTCTTTTATCCAACACCCAAAACGTAACCTTCTACCTTTGATCCTTCAGCTCTTGATAAAAACTTCATCAATCTTCTCTCTTGAAAGCTTTGAATGCTCTTTATGCCTTTCCTTTCTTATCAAGCAACCTTCCTTTGTGAGATGGCACAAGTCTTTAATGTTGATTGAAACTTCCTAAAAACTTCATCATCAAAACCGTAGGTCTCCATAAAACTCGGACCTGAAATATGCCAACAATCTCCCCTTTTGATGATGATAAAAAGAAACCTAGAGACTTGTGATAATATCCCGAAAATCTTGAAAATAATGTATGGATATCTCCATCATAAATATTAGTCCACAAAGGAAAGAAAATAGGCAGTCATATAGCATTTAAGTTTCAATTTGAATTTTGAAAAAGAGATTTCAAGGAATTAATGAGTGGAAATTATTTCTAAAAACTCCCCCTTAAACTATGCTCTTAATTGTTTAAGCTATATTAGGCACTTATTTGAATTATTTCCTAAAATTCCCTTGAAATTAATTTTCTTAAAAGCTATATTAACTAGACAGATTTTCAAACAAAACAAATATTTTCTCCCCCTTTATTTTTATCATTTTCAAAAAGATTACATTTTCGAGAGATAATTACAGTGATAAGCAAATTAATACACGTAAAATAATAGAGAGAAAAAAATACAGCAACTGGAAAATAATGAAGAACAAGCTAAGGAAAAGTGAACTTGTAGCCTATTCAGTTTCTTCACTATCTTCTTCATCTTCCTCAACATTGGCTGGCTGTTTGCCTCTTGAGGATGTTGTATTATCTTCTTCAGGAGATAATTCTTCAATGTTCATCTTTCTTTCAACTCTATACATTCTTCTATTAAGCCTTGAGAGTTGATGAGAAAGGCCTTGAAATTCCTTGGAGTGAAGATTCATCATAGAATCCATTCTTGATATGAGAAGCTCCTCCACTGATCCTGGTTGAGGTTGAAATTTAGGCGGAGGTTGAGGTTGGTCTTCATCATCTTCTTCCATGGCAGCAGCTCCTTCTTCTCTTTGGGTAAACCTGTTGCCTTGTTCTATGAGGCCCATATGCCTTAGAAAATTTTTGCCAATTTTGCTATTGCTTAGCAAAATCTGTTTATTCTCTCCTTCAAGATCAACACCTTTGTATTCTAAAATCTTAGAAACAAACACAACATAGGGTAATGCAAAAGAGGAAAGCCTAATGGCTTTAAACATATTATCAAGGATAATTGAGGGCCAATCTATGCTCACATTATTAAGGAATCCATACATTAGAAGAATGTCTTCCTTAGTAAGTTGGGCATGATTAGTGCCTCTTGCAACTAAAATCCAAACAATAACATAATGTAGCATTCTTTCATTTAACTTTACATTACCAACTTTATACAAGTTCTCAACTTGTAGGTTAGGATCCTTGCAGAATTTTCTGAATTCTACCAACTTGTTGAAGTCCTCAAAGCCATATGTGATGTTTATGCCTTGAGTTGAGAGACCAGCTACATTGTTCCACAAATCTTCATCAAAGAAGATCCTTACACCTTTCACTTTAGTGCTTGGGCTGGCTGTCCTTGATGTCAAGTTCATGTAGAACACTCTAACCAAATCTGGATAGAATGCCCCTTCCATCTCCACAAATTGTTGTAGTCCACTTCCTACTAAAAATTCCTGAAATTGAAAACCATGAGATCTAAAAATTCACAAGACAAGAATTTAGGGGTAAGAATTTTTCTATCCTTCCACTTGTTAACAAAACCAATTTGCAGATCCTCATCTGAAATCCAACCAGCTAGAGTTGGAGGTCTCCTTTCTTGAGAAGTCATTGGCTCCTTGCCCCTTCTCCTTGATGGCATCTTCCTTCTTCTTTGATAAGCCATTGTGGTGATATAAAAGACAAGAGAAATTGCACAACAAGATAATGGAATAACAGAGACAACGACGAGAATTAAAATTCGCACAAGACAACAGAATAACAGCTAGAAACAACAAGAGTGAAAGAGAGAGTGAGTGAGTCACTTTGATTCTCAAACCAGCTATTTATAGAATGAAATCCGGGTCATAAAACGTTGATTTAATGAAAATATATCCGTTGGGAACGAATATAGCCGTTTAAAAAAGACAAAACATGTGAAAACATGGCCAACGTTCGAAAATCAGATTTGCAGAAAAACACGAGCGGTGCATTTAATCGATTATATTCTCATTTAATCGATTATTTGCCTTCAAAAATTTTCCGAAAACGAAAACTCAGAAATTTAATCGATTATGTGCATTCCTTAATCGATTAAATTGCTCCCCAGCGATTTAATCGATTATGTCATAAACTTAATCGATTATGTTTTAAAACATTTTCACAAACACCGCGTTTAATCGATTAATACACGAAACCTAATCGATTAAATACGTAAATTTTCGTAAAACGCTGAAATAACATAAAAAACAACAACAAACATCAATTAAGCAACAAATTTATCACAAACAATTCCTAGATCTCTTCTAAGCTCATAAAATCTTTCTCTAGGCAAAGGTTTGGTGAAGATATCAGCTAGTTGATGTTTGGTATCTATATATTCTATAATGCAATCTCCTTTAGCTATATGATCTCTAATGAAATGGTGTCTAATTTCTATATGCTTGGTCTTAGAATGCATGATAGGGTTCCTAGTCAGGTTAATGGCACTAGTGTTATCACACTTAAGAGGGATATGATCTAGAAAGATATCAAAGTCTTCTAATTGTTGTTTCATCCATAGTATTTGAGCACAACAACTCCTCGCTGCTATATACTCGACCTCAGTGGTTGAAAGAGCAACACTAGCCTGTTTCTTAGAATGCCATGAAACTAAGGAACATCCTAAAAGATGACATGTACCACTAGTACTCTTCCTATCTATTCTACAGCCACCATAATCTGAGTCTGAAAAACCTATGATACTAGGTGAGGCTCCTGAAGGGTACCATAAACCAAAAGATGTTGTTCCTCTAAGGTACTTAAGGATTCTCTTAACGGCTTTTAGGTGAGACTCTCTAGGGTTGGCTTGAAACCTAGCACAAACACACACACTTTGCATTATATCAGGTCTACTAGCAGTAAGATAAAGTAATGATCCGATCATACCTCGATACCGTGTTTGATCTACCGCCTTACCGTTTACATCTTGATCTAGATAGCAAGATGTAGCCATGGGGGTTGAGGCTTCTTTCGAACTTTCCATCTCAAATTTCTTCAAGAGTTCCTTGCAATACTTTGTTTGACATATAAAAATACCTTTCTTCAATTGTTTGATTTGCAAGCCAAGAAAGAAATTTAGTTCTCCCATCATGGACATTTCAAACTCTCCTTGCATATTTCTAGCAAACTCTTGGCAAAGATCATCATTAGTTGATCCAAAAATAATATCATCAACATAAACTTGAACAATGAGAATATGTTTCTTTGATTTCTTAATAAAAAGAGTAGAATCAACTTTACCTCTTCTAAAACTATTTTCAAGTAAGAAATTACTTAACCTTTCATACCAAGATCTTGGGGCTTGTTTGAGTCCATATAAAGCTTTCTTCAACTTGTAGACATGATTAGGATTTTTGAAATCTTCAAAGCCTGGAGGTTGTTCTACATAGACTTCTTCCTTGATATATCCGTTTAGAAAAGAACTTTTTACATCCATTTGAAATAATTTGAATCCCATAATGGAGGCATATGCTAACAACAAGCGGATAGCTTCAAGTCTTGCTACTGGAGCACAGGTTTCATCATAATCTATGCCTTCTTCTTGTCTATAACCTTTTGCAACCAGCCTTGCTTTGTTCTTTGTGATGTTTCCATCTTCATCAAGCTTATTTTTAAAGACCCATCTTGTACCTATGACCTGCATATTATTAGTCTTAGGAATTAAATCCCATACCTGATTTCTTTCAAACTGATTTAGCTCTTCTTGCATTGCAATACACCAATGTTCATCCGTCAATGCTTCTTCTACATTCTTCGGTTCAACCTGTGAAACAAAAGCAACATTCATGCAGAAATTATTCATATTCCTCCTTGTTCTTACACCTGTTGATATGTCTCCAATGACATTTTCCAAGGAAACGTTTCTAGGTGGTCTCCATTCTTTTGGTAAACTCTCATCATGAGAAGGATTCTCATCCAAACTAATTTCTTCAACGGCTTCTTCAAGAGGAGTTTCTTCTTGATGTACTCCTTCATCATCTGCAAAGAATCTTTTTTACTTAAGAGGGGTTTCCTCAAGGTCTAGATATTCATCAAAGGCAACATGTATAGATTCTTCAATGGTTAAAGTCCTCTTGTTAAAAACTCTATATTCTTTACTATGCAAAGAATAACCTAAAAATGTAGCTTCATCAGATTTAGCATCAAATTTCCCAAGGCTATCTTTTCCGTTATTCAAAACAAAACATTTACATCCAAAAATTCTGAAATAAGAAATGTTTGGTTTTCTCCCTTTGAAAAGCTCATAAGGTGTTAATTTTAAAATAGGTCTTATTAAAACTCTGTTTAAAACGTGACATGCGGTACTTACGGCATCAGCCCAAAAATATTTAGGTAAATTATTTTCATTCAACATAGTTCTTGCAAGTTCTTCCAAAGATCTATTTTTCCTTTCAACCACACCATTTTGTTGAGGTGTTCTTGGTGCTGAAAAATTATGAGAAATTCCATTTTCTTCACAAAAATTTTCAAAAGAAATATTTTGAAATTCACCGCCATGATCACTTCGTAAAAACTTGATTTTTAAATCTTTTTCATTTTGAATAACCTTGGCAAATTTTCTAAATTCTTTAAAAGCATCACTTTTAGATGAAAGAAAAAGAGTCCAAGTGAATCTAGAGTAATCATCAACAATCACAAGAGCATAATAATTGCCACCAAAACTTTTTGTTCTAGAGGGACCAAATAAATCCATGTGCAGTAATTCTAAAGGTTTTGAAGTGGAAACAACATTTTTAGATTTAAAAGAACTTTTCGCTTGCTTCCCTTTTGACAAGCTGCACATAGTTTGTTTTTTCAAAAACCAGTTTTGGCAAACCAATCACTAACTCTTTAGATATGAGTTTACTTAGATGAGGCATATGAATGTGAGCAGCTCTTCTATGCCATAACCATGGATCCTCTTCTTTCGCAACTAAACAAGGCAGATTATTCGATGTAGATGCACAATCAATATCAATCAAATAAATGTTACTATGTCTCTTACCAATGAGGGCGATTTCATTTGAGTCCTTGTGATGAATTTTGCAAAGATCACTATCAAACGTTACCTTTAAACCTTTGTCACAAAGTTGACTAATGCTTAGCAAATTGTGCTTCAAACCATCAACAAGAAGAACATCATTAATCTTTAGGGAGTCTCCAACCATTCCGCTACCAATGATTTTTCCCTTATTGTTGTCACCATAGGTTACAAAACCTTGTTCTTTCTTCTTGAAGCTTTTGAATTTGCTTTTATCACCCGTCATGTGCCTTGAACAACCACTATCAAGATACCATAGTGACTTTTGGACTTGGGACCAACCTGCATCATAACAAAAAATTTAGGTCCCCTAAAGTCACTTATTAGGGTCCTCATGGGTTAGAAACAGATTTTCCTTTGGGAACCCATTTATATTTCCCATTAGGAACACTAAAACGTTTAATATTGCATCTATTTACCGAATGACCTTTATGCATACAATAAAAACATGTAGGAACATTTGTTTTTCTTGGTATGTACGCATTTTTATAAAACTTCTTTTTAGGTTCATTTGTTTTATTTTTGAAATAAGGAACTTCAAAAACCTTTTTCGTATTTGATGATTCTCCTTGAACAAAAACAATTTTGTTTGAATTATTTTTATTTTTGAAATTGTAACCAAGTCCTGCTTTTCCGTATAAACCTTTGTTGTCTTTCAAAATATTATTTAAATTATTATTACCCATTGTAATTTTTGAAAGAGACTTTTCAAGATAAGAAACTTTGTTTGCAAGAACGCTACAATTTTCACAAATAGGAATTTTCGTTTTGCATTTGCAAGGGATAAGCGCTGTTTTCAAATCATCCTTTAAAACGATTTTCTCTTGTTCCAAATCTGAAATTTTCTTTTCAAGACTCTTGTAGTCATTTTTTAATTTATTGTGAAAGAAAGTTAATTTTTCAGATTTTTCACATAATTCCAAAAACTCTTCAAGCAAATCATCATAATTATTTGGAAGGCCAGAATCACTTACCTTGCTACATGTGGATTTGGCATCATCATCATCATCATCATCCGCCATAAGACAGATATTGGCTTCTTCTTCTGATTCACTTGCACTAGAAGAACTCACGTCATTATCTTCCCACGCGATGTATGCCTTCTTTTTCTTTTTGTCAAAAGGCTTCTTGTATTTCTTTGCCTTTTCCTCATCCTTCTTGATGTTGGGGCAATCCGACTTCAAGTGTCCCCTTTTTCCACAACCATAGCATTTGAAATTATCAAGAGAATTTAGGTTTTCAGTTTTCTTATCTTTCTTGTAATTCCCTTTGTTCTTGTTCTTGATGAACTTTTTGTACTTTTTGACAAACAAGCTTATGTCACTGCATTCAAGATCATCATCCGTGTCACTACTCTCATCTTTGTGGGATTCCGTTTTAAGAGCAACACTTTTTCTTTTGACTTCTTCTTCTTCTCCTTTGAAACGTCCAAGTTCCATTTCATGTTCTCTGAGTTTCCGAAGAGAGTTGTCATGTTCATGTTTGACAGATTCTTTGATTCCGTGATGGCCGTTACTTTAGGTTGCCAAGTCCTGTCCAAAGATTTCAAAATTTTGACATTTAATTCTTCAGTGTCGAATTTCTTACCTAACACCTTGAGATGATTTACGATGTGAGTAAATCTCTTTTGTACGTCGCATATGGTTTCTCCTTTGCTCATACGGAACATTTCATATTCCTGAATCAAGGTGTTCTTCCTTGATCGTTTTACTTCTTCCGTTCCTTCATGTGTGACTTCTAGAGTGTCCCACATCTCCTTTGCAGTAGTGCAATCTGATAACCTGTAAAACTCATCAATGGTTAAGGCAGATGCTATCATGTTACACGCCCTTATGTCGCATTGATTTTGGTTGTATTCGTCCTTGCTCCAATTTGCTTTCTTCTTAGGTACCTGCGCTTCTTCAACAACAACCACAGGAATAAATGGACCATTTACAACAGCATCCCAAATGCCTTGATCATTAGACCTTAGAAAAATTTCCATCCTCTTTTCCAAAAGGATAGTTTTCACCGTAAAAGTGGTGGTCTATGAATAGATGCACCTTCAGACAAACGTTTGATTTTTTTCGCCATAAGGATCTTGTTTTTGAATAACTTTCAAAAACCAACTCGAGGCCAATTGTTAAATAAAGACGGCAGTGTAAAAACCAAGAGGGGGGGGTGAATTGGGTTTTTAAAGAAATTTTCTCTTTCAAATAAATTTTCAGGTTTTGAAAAACTTTCAAAAACTTGGATGTGAATTTTTCCAATCCTTTGATTAACGTTGTTGGGATTAGCAATTGTAATAATGATCCACAATTAAAAGATAAAGAGAAAGAGAAAGAACACGGAGATTTATACTGGTTCGGATTAAGCCAATCCTACATCCAGTTCCCAACCACCACAAATCCGTGATGATTTTCCCCACTATCTTTAATTGAAATTACAACCACCAATTCATGCAATAACAAATAAAGATAAACGGAAACACCTCCTTAGACACACTAAGGATGAAACACCTCCCCAGACACACTGAGGATGAAACCCACCTCTCTTGACACACAAGAGATGAAACACCTCCCTTAGAACCAATCCAAGGGATGAATTTTTCCCTTTACAGAAAATAGTAAAAGAATACACCTGAAATGTGCTGGATAGAAAGCTTAAGCACAATGATCACCACTTCCAAAGACTTGATCAAACTGAAGAGAGCAGGAAAGCGGCTTTGAAAAAGCTAAGGCGCGAAACACTTTGAATGTTTTTTGTTTGTTCAGATGTGTTAAACCTAAGACATTCTCTTTCATTTTATAATTCGAAAATGCTCCAAAGTTTCCATTTTTAGGTTGATTTAGAATTAATTTTGCAAAAACGACTCATTTAATCGATTATATTAAAAGCTTAATCGATTATATCATGTTTAAAAACTGGAAAACAAATATCGCCTCGATTTAATCGATTAGATTAAGGCCATAATCGATTATATTAACTCAGAATCAATATAATCGATTATCAAAGACACTTAATCGATTATTTTGCTCGTTAAACATTTTTAATTCAAATTTTAAGTTAAATAATCGATTATCTACGTATGGTAATCGATTAAAAGCGTAGAAAAACGTTTTTGCGAGAAAACACCTTGCTCTCTTGTTTGGGAAGGTCTTGAATGGGATTTATGACTTACTCTTTTTATCCAACACCCAAAACAGAACCTTCTACCTTTGATCCTTCAGCTCTTGATAAAAACTTCATCAATCTTCTCTCTTGAAAGCTTTGAATGCTCTTTATGCCTTTCCTTTCTTATCAAGCAACCTTCCTTTGTGAGATGGCACAAGTCTTTAATGTTGATTGAAACTTCCTAAAAACTTCATCACCAAAACTGTAGGTCTCCATAAAACTCTGGACCTGAAATATGCCAACAAAATAAAGGTACGCATAGAAAATAAAATATAAATTTCCAAATTATGAAAAATCGAGTATCTTTTGTAAAACAAAAGTACAGATCGAAAATAAAATATAAATTTCCAAATTACGAAAAATTGAGTTTTTGTGCGGGAAACAAAAGTACGTACCGAGAATAAAATATAAATTTTCAAATTAAGAAAAATTGAGTTTTTTTTTTTGTAAAATAAAGGTACGCATCGAAAATAAAATATCAATTTCCAAATTATAAAAAATTGAGTTTATTTTGTTAAAACAAAAGTAGGAATCGAAAATAAAATATAAATTTCGAAATTATTAAAAATTGAGTTTTTTTGTGTAAAACAAAAGTACGGATCGAGAATAAAATATAAATTTCCAAATTATGAAAAATTAAGTTCTTTTTTGTGAAACAAAACTACGGATCGTAAATAAAATATAAATTTCCAAATTATAAAAAATTGAGTTTATCTTTGTAAAACAAAAGTACAGATCGAAAATGAAATATAAATTTCGAAATTATGAAAAATTGAGTTTTTTTGTGTAAAACAAAAGTACGGATCGAGAATCATATATAAATTTCAAAATTATGAAAAATTGAGTTTTTTTGTGTAAAACAAAAGTACGGATCGAGAATAAAATATAAATTTCCCAATTACGAAAAATTGAGTTTTTGTGCGTGAAACAAAGGTACGTGATCGAGAATAAAATATAAATTTCCAAATTATGAAAAATTGAGTTTTTTTGTAAAATAAACGTACGCATCGAAAAATAAAATATCAATTTCCAACTTATGAAAAATTAAGTTTATTTTTGTAAAATAAAAGTACAGATTGAAAATAAAATATAAATTTCGAAATTATGAAAAATTGAGTTTTTTTTGTAAAACAAAAGTACAGATTGAGAATAAAATATAAATTTCCAAATTATGAAAAATCGAGTATCTTTTGTAAAACAAAAGTACAGATCGAAAATAAATATAAATTTCCAAATTACGAAAAATTGAGTTTTTGTGGGTAAAACAAAAGTCCTGATCGAGAATAAAATATAAATTTCCAAATTATGAAAAATTGAGTTTTTTTTATGTAAAATAAAGGTACGCATCGAAAATAAAATATAAATTTCCAAATTATGAAAAATCGAGTATCTTTTGTAAAAGCAAGTATAGATCGAAAATAAAATATAAATTTCCAAATTACGAAAAATTGAGTTTGTGTGGGAAACAAAAGTACGTATCGAGAATAAAATATAAATTTTCAAATTATGAAAAATTGAGTTTTTTTGTAAAATAAAGGTACGCATCGAAAATAAAATATCAATTTCTAAATTATAAAAAATTGAGTTTATTTTTGTAAAACAAAAGTAGGAATCGAAAATAAAATATAAATTTCGAAATTATTAAAAATTGAGTTTTTTTGTGTAAAACAAAAGTACGGATCGAGAATAAAATATAAATTTCCAAATTATGAAAAATTAAGTTCTTTTTTGTGAAACAAAACTACGGATCGTAAATAAAATATAAATTTCCAAATTATAAAAAATTGAGTTTATCTTTGTAAAACAAAAGTACAGATCGAAAATGAAATATAAATTTCGAAATTATGAAAAATTGAGTTTTTTTGTGTAAAACAAAAGTACGGATCGAGAATCATATATAAATTTCAAAATTATGAAAAATTGAGTTTTTTTGTGTAAAACAAAAGTACGGATCGAGAATAAAATATAAATTTCCCAATTACGAAAAATTGAGTTTTTGTGCGTGAAACAAAGGTACGTATCGAGAATAAAATATAAATTTCCAAATTATGAAAAATTGAGTTTTTTTTTTGTAAAATAAACGTACGCATCGAAAATAAAATATCAATTTCCAACTTATGAAAAATTAAGTTTATTTTTGTAAAATAAAAGTACAGATTGAAAATAAAATATAAATTTCGAAATTATGAAAAATTGAGTTTTTTTTGTAAAACAAAAGTACAGATTGAGAATAAAATATAAATTTCCAAATTATGGAAAATCGAGTATCTTTTGTAAAACAAAAGTACAGATCGAAAATAAATATAAATTTCCAAATTACGAAAAATTGAGTTTTTGTGCGTGAAACAAAGGTACGTATCGAGAATAAAATATAAATTTCCAAATTATGAAAAATTGAGTTTTTTTTATGTAAAATAAAGGTACGCATCGAAAATAAAATATAAATTTCCAAATTATGAAAAATCGAGTATCTTTTGTAAAACAGAAGTATAGATCGAAAATAAAATATAAATTTCCAAATTACGAAAAATTGAGTTTGTGTGGGAAACAAAAGTACGTACTGAGAATAAAATATAAATTTTCAAATTATGAAAAATTGAGTTTTTTTTTGTAAAATAAAGGTACGCATCGAAAATAAAATATCAATTTCTAAATTATAAAAAATTGAGTTTATTTTTGTAAAACAAAAGTAGGAATCGAAAATAAAATATAAATTTCGAAATTATTAAAAATTGAGTTTTTTTGTGTAAAACAAAAGTACGGATCGAGAATAAAATATAAATTTCCAAATTATGAAAAATTAAGTTCTTTTTTGTGAAACAAAACTACGGATCGTAAATAAAATATAAATTTCCAAATTATAAAAAATTGAGTTTATCTTTGTAAAACAAAAGTACAGATCGAAAATGAAATATAAATTTCGAAATTATGAAAAATTGAGTTTTTTTGTGTAAAACAAAAGTACGGATCGAGAATCATATATAAATTTCAAAATTATGAAAAATTGAGTTTTTTTGTGTAAAACAAAAGTACGGATCGAGAATAAAATATAAATTTCCCAATTACGAAAAATTGAGTTTTTGTGCGTGAAACAAAGGTACGTATCGAGAATAAAATATAAATTTCCAAATTATGAAAAATTGAGTTTTTTTTTTGTAAAATAAACGTACGCATCCAAAATAAAATATCAATTTCCAAATTATGAAAAATTAAGTTTATTTTTGTAAAATAAAAGTACAGATTGAAAATAAAATATAAATTTCGAAATTATGAAAAATTGAGTTTTTTTTGTAAAACAAAAGTACAGATTGAGAATAAAATATAAAATTCCAAATTATGAAAAATCGAGTATCTTTTGTAAAACAAAAGTACAGATCGAAAATAAAATATAAATTTCCAAATTACGAAAAATTGAGTTTTTGTGCGTGAAACAAAGGTACGTATCGAGAATAAAATATAAATTTCCAAATTATGAAAAATTGAGTTTTTTTTATGTAAAATAAAGGTACGCATCGAAAATAAAATATAAATTTCCAAATTATGAAAAATCGAGTATCTTTTGTAAAACAGAAGTATAGATCGAAAATAAAATATAAATTTCCAAATTACGAAAAATTGAGTTTTTGTGTGGGAAACAAAAGTACGTACTGAGAATAAAATATAAATTTTCAAATTATGAAAAATTGAGTTTTTTTTTTGTAAAATAAAGGTACGCATCGAAAATAAAATATCAATTTCTAAATTATAAAAAATTGAGTTTATTTTTGTAAAACAAAAGTAGGAATCGAAAATAAAATATAAATTTCGAAATTATTAAAAATTGACTTTTTTTGTGTAAAACAAAAGTACGGATCGAGAATAAAATTTAAATTTCGAAATTATGAAAAATTAAGTTCTTTTTTGTGAAACAAAACTATGGATCGTAAACAAAAAAAATAAATTTCCAAATTATAAAAAATTGAGTTTATTTTTGTAAAACAAAAGTACAGATCGAAAATAAAAGATAAATTTCGAAATTATGAAAAATTGAGTTTTTTTCTTTAAGCCAAAAGTACGGATCGAGAATAATATATAAATTTCGAAATTGTGAAAAATTGAGTTTTTTTGTGTAAAACAAAAGTACGGATCGAGAATAAAATACAAATTTCCCAATTACGAAAAATTGAGTTTTTGTGCACGAAAGAAAAGTATGTATCGAGAATAAAATATAAATTTCAAAATTTTGAAAAATTGAGTTTTGTTTTGTAAAATAAAGGTAGGCATCCAAAATAAAATATCAATTTCTAAATTATAAAAAATTGAGTTTATTTTTGTAAAACAAAAGTATGAATCGAAAATAAAATACAAATTTTGAATTTATGAAAAATTCAGTTTTTTTGCGTTAAACAAAAGTACAGATCGAGAATAAAATGTAAATTTCCAAATTATGAAAAATTAAGTTATTTTTTATCACACAAAACTACGGATCGAAAATAAAATATAAATTTCGAATTATAAAAAATTGAGTTTATTTTTGTAAAACAAAAGTACAGATCGAAAATAAAATATAAATTTCGAAATTATGAAAAATTGAGTTTTTTTTGTGTAAAACAAAAGTACGGATCGAGAATAAAATATAAATTTCCAAATTATTAAAAATTTAGCTTTTGTGCGTGAAACAAAAGTACGTATCGAGAATAAAATATAAATTTCCAAATTATGAAAAATTGAGTTTTTTTTTCTAAAATAAAGGTACACATCGAAAATAAAATATCAATTTCCAAATTATGAAAAATTGAGTTTATTTTTGTAAAACAAAAGTAAGAATCGAAAATAAAATATAAATTTCGAAATTATGAAAAATTGAGTTTTTTTGTGTAAAACAAAAGTACAGATGGAGAATAAAATATAAATTTCCAAATTATGAAAAATCGAGTATGTTTTGTAAAACAAAAGTACAAATCGAAAATAAAATATAAATTTCCAAATTACGAAAAATTGAGTTTTTGTGCGTGAAACAAAAGTACGGATCGAAAATAAACTATAAATTTCCAAATTATAAAAAATTGAGTTTTTTTTTGTCAAATAAAGGTACGCATCGAAAATAAAATATCAATTTCCAAATTATGAAAAATTGAGTTTATTTTTTTAAAACAAATGTAGGGATCGAAAATAAAATATAAATTTCGAAATTATGAAAAATTGGGTTTTTTTGTGTAAAACAAAAGTACGGATCGAGAATAAAATATAAATTTCCAAATTACGATAAATTGAGTTTTTGTGCGCGAAACAAAAGTACGTATCGAGAATAAAATATAAATTTCCAAATTATGAAAAATTGAGTTTTTTTGTGTAAAATAAAGGTACGCATCGAAAATAAAATATCAATTTCTAAATTATAAAAAATTGAGTATATTTTTGTAAAACAAAAGTAGGAATCGAAAATAAAATATAAATTTCGAAATTATGAAAAATTGAGTTTTTTTGTGTAAAACAAAAGTACTGGTCGAGAATAAAATATAAAATTCCAAATTATGAAAAATTAAGTTTTTTTTTTGTCAAACAAAACTTCCGATTCAAAATAAACTATAAATTTCCAAATTATAAAAAATTGAGTTTATTTTTGTAAAACAAAAGTACAGATCGAAAATAAAATATAAATTTCCAAATTACAAAAAATTGAGTTTTTGTGCGTGAAACAAAAGTACGTATCGAGAATAAAATATAAATTTCCAAATTATGAAAAATTGAGTTTTTTTTGTATAATAAAGATACGCATCGAAAATAAAATATCAATTTCCAAATTATGAAAAATTGAGTTTATTTTTGTAAAACAAAAGTAGGGATCGAAAATAAAATATAAATTTCGAAATTATGAAAAATTGAGTTTTTTTGTGTAAAACAAAAGTATAGATCGAGAATAAAATATAAATTTCCAAATTACGATAAATTGAGTTTTTGTGCGCGAAACAAAAGTACGTATCGAGAATAAAATATAAATTTCCAAATTATGAAAAATTGAGTTTCTTTTTGTAAAATAAAGGTACGCATCGAAAATAAAATATCAATTTCTAAATTATAAAAAATTGAGTTTATTTTGGTAAAACAAAAGTAGGAATCAAAAATAAAATATAAATTTCGAAATTATGAAAAATTGAGTTTTTTTGTGTAAAACAAAAGTACTGATCAAGAATAAAATATAAATTTCCAAACTATGAAAAATTAAGTTTTTTTTGTCAAACAAAACTTCGGATCGAAAATAAACTATAAATTTCCAAATTATAAAAAATTGAGTTTATTTTTGTAAAACAAAAGTACAGATTGAAAATAAAATATAAACTTCCAAATTACAAAAAATTGAGTTTTTGTGCGTGAAACAAATGTACGTATCGAGAATAAAATATAAATTTCCAAATTATGAAAAATTTAGTTTTTTTTTGTATAATAAAGGTACGCATCGAAAATAAAATATCAATTTCCAAATTATGAAAAATTGAGTTTATTTTTGTAAAACAAAAGTAGGGATCGAAAATAAAACATAAATTTCGAAATTATGAAAAATTGAGTTTTTTTGTGTAAAACAAAAGTACGGATCGACAATAAAATATAAATTTCGAAATTATGAAAAATTGAGTTTTTTTTTGTGTAAAACAAAAGTACGGATCGAGAATAAAATATAAATTTCCAAATTATTAAAAATTTAGCTTTTGTGCGTGAAACAAAAGTACGTATCGAGAATAAAATATAAATTTCCAAATTATGAAAAATTGAGTTTTTTTTTCTAAAATAAAGGTACACATCGAAAATAAAATATCAATTTCCAAATTATGAAAAATTGAGTTTATTTTTGTAAAACAAAAGTAAGAATCGAAAATAAAATATAAATTTCGAAATTATGAAAAATTGAGTTTTTTTGTGTAAAACAAAAGTACAGATGGAGAATAAAATATAAATTTCCAAATTATGAAAAATCGAGTATGTTTTGTAAAACAAAAGTACAAATCGAAAATAAAATATAAATTTCCAAATTACGAAAAATTGAGTTTTTGTGCGTGAAACAAAAGTACGGATCGAAAATAAACTATAAATTTCCAAATTACAAAAAATTGAGTTTTTGTGCGTGAAACAAAAGTACGTATCGAGAATAAAATATAAATTTCCAAATTATGAAAAATTGAGTTTTTTTTTGTATAATAAAGGTACGCATCGAAAATAAAATATCAATTTCCAAATTATGAAAAATTGAGTTTATTTTTGTAAAACAAAACTAGGGATCGAAAATAAAATATAAATTTCAAAATTATGAAAAATTGAGTTTTTTTTGTGTAAAACAAAAGTACGGATGGAGAATAAAATATAAATTTCCAAATTATGAAAAATCGAGTATGTTTTGTAAAACAAAAGTACAAATCGAAAATAAAATATAAATTTCCAAATTACGAAAAATTGAGTTTTTGTGCGTGAAACAAAAGTACGTATCGAGAATAAAATATAAATTTCCAAATTATGAAAAATTGAGTTTTTTTTAAAATAAAGGTATGCATCGAAAATAAAATATAAATTTCCAAATTATGAAAAATTAAGTTTTTTTTTGTCAAACAAAACTTCGGATCGAAAATAAACTATAAATTTCCAAATTATGAAAAATTGAGTTTTTTTTTTGTAAAATAAAGGTACGCATCGAAAATAAAATATCAATTTCCAAATTATGAAAAATTGAGTTTATTTTTGTAAAACAAAAGTAGGGATCGAAAATAAAATATAAATTTCGAAATTATGAAAAATTGAGTTTTTTTGTGTAAAACAAAAGTACTGATCGAGAATAAAATATAAATTTCCAAATTATGAAAAATTAAGTTTTTTTTTGTCAAACAAAACTTCGGATCGAAAATAAACTATAAATTTCGAAATTATAAAAAATTGAGTTTATTTTTGTAAAACAAAAGTACAGATCGAAAATAAAATATAAATTTCCAAATTACAAAAAATTGAGTTTTTGTGCGTGAAACAAATGTACGATTGAGAATAAAATATAAATTTCCAAATTGTGAAAAATTGAGTTTTTTTTTGTATAATAAAGGTACGCATCGAAAACAAAATATCAATTTCCAAATTATAAAAAATTGAGTTTATTTTTGTAAAACAAAAGTAGGAATCGAAAATAAAATATAAATTTCAAAATTATGAAAAATTGAGTTTTTTTGTGTAAAACAAAAGAACAGATCGAGAATAAAATATAAATTTCCAAATTACGATAAATTGAGCTTTTGTGCGCGAAACAAAAGTACGTATCGAGAATAAAATATAAATTTCCAAATTATGAAAAATTGAGTTTTTTTTTGTAAAATAAAGGTACGCATCGAAAATAAAATATCAATTTCTAAATTATAAAAAATTGAATTTATTTTTGTAAAACAAAAGTAGGAATCAAAAATAAAATATAAATTTCGAAATTATGAAAAATTGAGTTCTTTTGTGTAAAACAAAAGTACTGATCGAGAATAAAATATAAATTTCCAAATTATGAAAAATTAAGTTTTTTTTGTCAAACAAAACTTCCGATCGAAAATAAACTATAAATTTCTAAATTATAAAAAATTGAGTTTATTTTGTAAAACAAAAGTACAGATCGAAAATAAAATATAAATTTCCAAATTACAAAAATTGAGTTTTTGTGCGTGAAACAAAAGTACGTATCGAGAATAAAATATAAATTTCCAAATTATGAAAAATTGAGTTTTTTTGTATAATAAAGGTACGCATCGAAAATAAAATATCAATTTCCAAATTATGAAAAATTGAGTTTATTTTTGTAAAACAAAAGTAGGGATCGAAAATAAAATATAAATTTCGAAATTATGAAAAATTGAGTTTTTTTGTGTAAAACAAAAGTACGGATCGAGAATAAAATATAAATTTCCAAATTATGAAAAATCGAGTATGTTTTGTAAAACAAAAGTACAAATCGAAAATAAAATATAAATTTTCAAATTACGAAAAATTGAGTTTTTGTGCGTGAAACAAAAGTACGTATCGAGAATAAAATATAAATTTCCAAATTATGAAAAATTGAGTTTTTTTTTAAAATAAAGGTATGCATCAAAAATAAAATATAAATTTCCAAATTATGAAAAATTAAGTTTTTTTGTCAAACAAAACTTCGGATCGAAAATAAACTATAAATTTCCAAATTATAAAAAATTGAGTTTTTTTGTAAAATAAAGGTACGCATCGAAAATAAAATATCAATTTCCAAATTATGAAAAATTGAGTTTATTTTTTTAAAACAAAAGTAGGGATCGAAAATAAAATATAAATTTCGAAATTATGAAAAATTGAGTTTTTGTGTAAAACAAAAGTATGGATCGAGAATAAAATATAAATTTCCAAATTACGATAAATTGAGGTATTGTGCGCGAAACAAAAGTACGTATCGAGAATAAAATATAAATTTCCAAATTATGAGAAACTCGAGTTTTTTTGTAAAATAAAGGTATGCATCGAAAATAAAATATCAATTTCTAAATTATAAAAAATTGAGTTTATTTTTGTAAAACAAAAGTAGGAATCAAAAATAAAATATAAATTTCGAAATTATGAAAAATTGAGTTTTTTTGTGTAAAACAAAAGTACTGATCGAGAATAAAATATAAATTTCCAAATTATGAAAAATTAATTTTTTTTTGTCAAACAAAACTTCGGATCGAAAATAAACTATAAATTTCTAAATTATAAAAAATTGAGTTTATTTTTGTAAAACAAAAGTACAGATCGAAAATAAAATATAAATTTCCAAATTACAAAAAATTGAGTTTTTGTGCGTGAAACAAATGTACGATTGAGAATAAAATATAAATTTCCAAATTGTGAAAAATTGAGTTTTTTTTTGTATAATAAAGGTACGCATCGAAAATAAAATATCACTTTCCAAATTATAAAAAATTGAGTTTATTTTTGTAAAACAAAAGTAGGAATCGAAAATAAAATATAAATTTCAAAATTATGAAAAATTGAGTTTTTTTGTGTAAAACAAAAGTACGGATCGAGAATAAAATATAAATTTCCAAATTACGAAAAATTGAGTTTTTGTGCGCGAAACAAAAGTACGTATCGAGAATAAAATATAAATTTCCAAATTATGAAAAATTGAGTTTTTTTTGTAAAATAAAGGTACGCATCGAAAATAAAATATCAATTTCTAAATTATAAAAAATTGAGTTTATTTTTGTAAAACAAAAGTAGGAATCAAAAATAAAATATAAATTTCGAAATTATGAAAAATTGAGTTTTTTTGTGTAAAACAAAAGTACTGATCGAGAATAAAATATAAATTTCCAAATTATGAAAAATTAAGTTTTTTTTTGTCAAACAAAACTTCGGATCGAAAATAAACTATAAATTTCTAAATTATAAAAAATTGAGTTTATTTTTGTAAAACAAAAGTACAGATCGAAAATAAAATATAAATTTCCAAATTACTAAAAATTGAGTTTTTGTGCGTGAAACAAAAGTACGTATCGAGAATAAAATATAAATTTCCAAATTATGAAAAATTGAGTTTTTTTGTATAATAAAGGTACGCATCGAAAATAAAATATCAATTTCCAAATTATGAAAAATTGAGTTTATTTTTGTAAAACAAAACTAGGGATCGAAAATAAAATATAAATTTCAAAATTATGAAAAATTGAGTTTTTTTTGTGTAAAACAAAAGTACGGATGGAGAATAAAATATAAATTTCCAAATTATGAAAAATCGAGTATGTTTTGTAAAACAAAAGTACAAATCGAAAATAAAATATAAATTTTCAAATTACGAAAAATTGAGTTTTTGTGCGTGAAACAAAAGTACGTATCGAGAATAAAATATAAATTTTCAAATTATGAAAAATTGAGTTTTTTTAAAATAAAGGTATGCATCGAAAATAAAATATAAATTTCCAAATTATGAAAAATTAAGTTTTTTTGTCAAACAAAACTTCGGATCGAAAATAAACTATAAATTTCCAAATTATAAAAAATTGAGTTTTTTTGTCAAATAAAGGTACGCATCGAAAATAAAATATCAATTTCCAAATTATGAAAAATTGAGTTTATTTTTTTAAAACAAAAGTAGGGATCGAAAATAAAATTTAAATTTTGAAATTATGCAAAATTGAGTTTTTGTGTAAAACAAATGTATGGATCGAGAATAAAATATAAATTTCCAAATTACGATAAATTGAGCTTTTGTGCGCGAAACAAAAGTACGTATCGAGAATAAAATATAAATTTCCAAATTATGAAAAATTGAGTTTTTTTGTGTAAAATAAAGGTACGCATCGAAAATAAAATATCAATTTCTAAATTATAAAAAATTGAGTTTATTTTTGTAAACCAAAAGTAGGAATCGAAAATAAAATATGAATTTCGAAATTATGAAAAATTGAGTTCTTTTGTGTAAAACAGAAGTACTCATCGAGAATAAAATATAAATTTCCAAATTATGAAAAATTAAGTTTTTTTGTCAAACAAAACTTCCGATCGAAAATAAACTATAAATTTCTAAATTATAAAAATTGAGTTTATTTTGTAAAACAAAAGTACAGATCGAAAATAAAATATAAATTTCCAAATTACAAAAAATTGAGTTTTTGTGCGTGAAACAAAAGTACGTATCGAGAATAAAATATAAATTTCCAAATTATGAAAAATTGAGTTTTTTTTGTATAATAAAGGTACGCATCGAAAATAAAATATCAATTTCCAAATTATGAAAAATTGAGTTTATTTTTGTAAAACAAAACTAGGGATCGAAAATAAAATATAAATTTCAAAATTATGAAAAATTGAGTTTTTTTGTGTAAAACAAAAGTACGGATGGAGAATAAAATATAAATTTCCAAATTATGAAAAATCGAGTATGTTTTGTAAAACAAAAGTACAAATCGAAAATAAAATATAAATTTCCAAATTACGAAAAATTGAGTTTTTGTGCGTGAAACAAAAGTACGTATCGAGAATAAAATATAAATTTTCAAATTATGAAAAATTGAGTTTTTTTAAAATAAAGGTATGCATCGAAAATAAAATATAAATTTCCAAATTATGAAAAATTAAGTTTTTTTTGTCAAACAAAACTTCGGATCGAAAATAAACTATAAATTTCCAAATTATAAAAAATTGAGTTTTTTTGTCAAATAAAGGTACGCATCGAAAATAAAATATCAATTTCCAAATTATGAAAAATTGAGTTTATTTTTTTAAAACAAAAGTAGGGATCGAAAATAAAATTTAAATTTTGAAATTATGCAAAATTGAGTTTTTTTGTGTAAAACAAATGTATGGATCGAGAATAAAATATAAATTTCCAAATTACGATAAATTGAGTTTTTGTGCGCGAAACAAAAGTACGTATCGAAAATAAAATATAAATTTCCAAATTATGAAAAATTGAGTTTTTTTGTAAAATAAAGGTACGCATCGAAAATAAAATATCAATTTCTAAATTATAAAAATTGAGTTTATTTTTGTAAAACAAAAGTAGGAATCAAAAATAAAATATAAATTTCGAAATTATGAAAAATTGAGTTCTTTTGTGTAAAACAAAAGTACTGATCGAGAATAAAATATAAATTTCCAAATTATGAAAAATTAAGTTTTTTTTGTCAAACAAAACTTCCGATCGAAAATAAACTATAAATTTCTAAATTATAAAAAATTGAGTTTATTTTGTAAAACAAAAGTACAGATCGAAAATAAAATATAAATTTCCAAATTACAAAAAATTGAGTTTTTGTGCGTGAAACAAAAGTACGTATCGAGAATAAAATATAAATTTCCAAATTATGAAAAATTGAGTTTTTTTTGTATAATAAAGATACGCATCGAAAATAAAATATCAATTTCCAAATTATGAAAAATTGAGTTTATTTTTGTAAAACAAAACTAGGGATCGAAAATAAAATATAAATTTCAAAATTATGAAAAATTGAGTTTTTTTGTGTAAAACAAAAAGTACGGATGGAGAATAAAATATAAATTTCCAAATTATGAAAAATCGAGTATGTTTTGTAAAACAAAAGTACAAATCGAAAATAAAATATAAATTTTCAAATTACGAAAAATTGAGTTTTTGTGCGTGAAACAAAAGTACGTATCGAGAATAAAATATAAATTTCCAAATTATGAAAAATTGAGTTTTTTTTTAAAATAAAGGTATGCATCAAAAATAAAATATAAATTTCCAAATTATGAAAAATTAAGTTTTTTTTGTCAAACAAAACTTCGGATCGAAAATAAACTATAAATTTCCAAATTATAAAAAATTGAGTTTTTTTTTTGTAAAATAAAGGTACGCATCGAAAATAAAATATCAATTTCCAAATTATGAAAAATTGAGTTTATTTTTTTAAAACAAAAGTAGGGATCGAAAATAAAATATAAATTTCGAAATTATGAAAAATTGAGTTTTTTTGTGTAAAACAAAAGTACAGATCGAGAATAAAATATAAATTTCCAAATTACGATAAATTGAGGTATTGTGCGCGAAACAAAAGTACGTATCGAGAATAAAATATAAATTTCCAAATTATGAGAAACTGAGTTTTTTTTTTTGTAAAATAAAGGTATGCATCGAAAATAAAATATCAATTTCTAAATTATAAAAAATTGAGTTTATTTTTGTAAAACAAAAGTAGGAATCAAAAATAAAATATAAATTTCGAAATTATGAAAAATTGAGTTTTTTGTGTAAAACAAAAGTACTTGATCGAGAATAAAATATAAATTTCCAAATTATGAAAAATTAATTTTTTTGTCAAACAAAACTTCGGATCGAAAATAAACTATAAATTTCTAAATTATAAAAATTGAGTTTATTTTTGTAAAACAAAAGTACAGATCGAAAATAAAATATAAATTTCCAAATTACAAAAAATTGAGTTTTTGTGCGTGAAACAAATGTACGATTGAGAATAAAATATAAATTTCCAAATTGTGAAAAATTGAGTTTTTTTTTGTATAATAAAGGTACGCATCGAAAATAAAATATCAATTTCCAAATTATGAAAAATTGAGTTTATTTTTGTAAAACAAAAGTAGGAATCGAAAATAAAATATAAATTTCAAAATTATGAAAAATTGAGTTTTTTGTGTAAAACAAAAGAACAGATCGAGAATAAAATATAAATTTCCAAATTACGATAAATTGAGTTTTTGTCGCGTGAAACAAAAGTACGTATCGAGAATAAAATATAAATTTCCAAATTATGAAAAATTGAGTTTTTTGTAAAATAAAGGTACGCATCGAAAATAAAATATCAATTTCTAAATTATAAAAAATTGAGTTTATTTTTGTAAAACAAAAGTAGGAATCAAAAATAAAATATAAATTTCGAAATTATGAAAAATTGAGTTTTTTTGTGTAAAACAAAAGTACTGATCGAGAATAAAATATAAATTTCCAAATTATGAAAAATTAATTTTTTTTTGTCAAACAAAACTTCCGATCGAAAATAAACTATAAATTTCTAAATTATAAAAAATTGAGTTTATTTTGTAAAACAAAAGTACAGATCGAAAATAAAATATAAATTTCCAAATTACAAAAAATTGAGTTTTTGTGCGTGAAACAAAAGTACGTATCGAGAATAAAATATAAATTTCCAAATTATGAAAAATTGAGTTTTTTTTGTATAATAAAGGTACGCATCGAAAATAAAATATCAATTTCCAAATTATGAAAAATTGAGTTTATTTTTGTAAAACAAAACTAGGGATCGAAAATAAAATATAAATTTCAAAATTATGAAAAATTGAGTTTTTTTGTGTAAAACAAAAGTACGGATGGAGAATAAAATATAAATTTCCAAATTATGAAAAATCGAGTATGTTTTGTAAAACAAAAGTACAAATCGAAAATAAAATATAAATTTTCAAATTACGAAAAATTGAGTTTTGTGCGTGAAACAAAAGTACGTATCGAGAATAAAATATAAATTTTCAAATTATGAAAAATTGAGTTTTTTTAAAATAAAGGTATGCATCGAAAATAAAATATAAATTTCCAAATTATGAAAAATTAAGTTTTTTTTGTCAAACAAAACTTCAGATCGAAAATAAACTATAAATTTCCAAATTATAAAAAATTGAGTTTTTTTTTTGTCAAATAAAGGTACGCATCGAAAATAAAATATCAATTTCCAAATTATGAAAAATTGAGTTTATTTTTTTTAAAACAAAAGTAGGGATCGAAAATAAAATTTAAATTTTGAAATTATGCAAAATTGAGTTTTTTTGTGTAAAACAAATGTATGGATCGAGAATAAAATATAAATTTCCAAATTACGATAAATTGAGTTTTTGTGCGCGAAACAAAAGTACGTATCGAGAATAAAATATAAATTTCCAAATTATGAAAAATTGAGTTTTTTTGTGTAAAATAAAGGTACGCATCGAAAATAAAATATCAATTTCTAAATTATAAAAAATTGAGTTTATTTTTGTAAACCAAAAGTAGGAATCGAAAATAAAATATGAATTTCGAAATTATGAAAAATTGAGTTCTTTTGTGTAAAACAAAAGTACTCATCGAGAATAAAATATAAATTTCCAAATTATGAAAAATTAAGTTTTTTTTTGTCAAACAAAACTTCCGAGCGAAAATCAACTATGAATTTCCAAATTATAAAAAATTGAGTTTATTTTGTAAAACAAAAGTACAGATCGAAAATAAAATATAAATTTCCAAATTACAAAAAATTGAGTGTTTGTGCATGAAACAAAAGTACGTATCGAGAATAAAATATAAATTTCCAAATTATGAAAATTTGAGTTTTTTTTTGTATAATAAAGGTACGGATCGAAAATAAAATATCAATTTCCAAATTATGAAAAATTGAGTTTATTTTTGTAAAACAAAACTAAGGATCGAAAATAAAATATAAATTTCAAAATTATGAAAAATTGAGTTTTTTTTTTGTAAAACAAAAGTACGTATCGAGAATAAAATATAAATTTCCAAATTATGAAAAATTGAGTTTTTTTTAAAATAAAGGTATGCATCAAAAATAAAATATAAATTTCCATATTATGAAAAATTATGTTTTTTTTTGTCAAACAAAACTTCGGATTGAAAATAAACTATAAATTTCCAAATTATAAAAAATTGAGTCTATTTTATTTAAAATAAAGGTACGCATCGAAAATAAAATATCAATTTCCAAATTATGAAAAATTGAGTTTATTTTTTTAAAACAAAAGTAGGGATCGAAAATAAAATATAAATTTCGAAATTATGAAAAATTGAGTTTTTTTGTGTAAAACAAAAGTACAGATCGAGAATAAAATTTAAATATCCAAATTACGATAAATTGAGTTTTTGTGCGCGAAACAAAAGTACGTATCGAGAATAAAATATAAATTTCCAAATTATGAAAAATTGAGTTTTTTTTGTAAAATAAAGGTACGCATCGAAAATAAAATATCAATTTCTAAATTATAAAAAATTGAGTTTATTTTTGTAAAACAAAAGTAGGAATCAAAAATAAAATATAAATTTCGAAATTATGAAAAATTGAGTTCTTTTGTGTAAAACAAAAGTATTGATCGAGAATAAAATATAAATTTCCAAATTATGAAAAATTAAGTTTTTTTTGTCAAACAAAACTTCCGATCGAAAATAAACTATAAATTTCCAAATTATAAAAAATTGAGTTTATTTTGTAAAACAAAAGTTCAGATCGAAAATAAAATATAAATTTCCAAATTACAAAAAATTGAGTTTTTGTGCGTGAAACAAAAGTACGTATCGAGAATAAAATATAAATTTCCAAATTATGAAAAATTGAGTTTTTTTTTGTATAATAAAGGTACGCATCGAAAATAAAATATCAATTTCCAAATTATGAAAAATTGAGTTTACTTTTGTAAAACAAAACTAGGGATCGAAAATAAAATATAAATTTCAAAATTATGAAAAATTGAGTTTTTTTTGTGTAAAACAAAAGTACGGATGGAGAATAAAATATAAATTTCCAAATTATGAAAAATCGAGTATGTTTTGTAAAACAAAAGTACAAATCGAAAATAAAATATAAATTTCCAAATTACGAAAAATTGAGTTTTTGTGCGTGAAACAAAAGTACGTATCGAGAATAAAATATAAATTTCCAAATTATGAAAAATCGAGTATGTTTTGTAAAACAAAAGTACAAATCGAAAATAAAATATAAATTTCCAAATTACGAAAAATTGAGTTTTTGTGCGTGAAACAAAAGTACGTATCGAGAATAAAATATAAATTTCCAAATTATGAAAAATTGAGTTTTTTTTTAAAATAAAGGTATGCATCAAAAATAAAATATAAATTTCCAAATTATGAAAAATTAAGTTTTTTTTTTGTCAAACAAAACTTCGGATCGAAAACAAACTATAAATTTCCAAATTATAAAAAATTGAGTTTTTTTTTTGTAAAATAAAGGTACGCATCGAAAATAAAATATCAATTTCCAAATTATGAAAAATTGAGTTTATTTTTTTAAAACAAAAGTAGGGATCGAAAATAAAATATAAATTTCGAAATTATGAAAAATTCAGTTTTTTCGTGTAAAACAAAAGTACAGATCGAGAATAAAATATAAATTTCCAAATTACGATAAATTGAGTTATTGTCGCGTGAAACAAAAGTACGTATCGAGAATAACATATAAATTTCCAAATTATGAAAAATTGAGTTTTTTTGTAAAATAAAGGTATGCATCGAAAATAAAATATCAATTTCTAAATTATAAAAATTGAGTTTATTTTTGTAAAACAAAAGTAGGAATCAAAAATAAAATATAAATTTCGAAATTATGAAAAATTGAGTTTTTTTGTGTAAAACAAAAGTACTGATCGAGAATAAAATATAAATTTCCAAATTATGAAAAATTAATTTTTTTTTGTCAAACAAAACTTCGGATCGAAAATAAACTATAAATTTCTAAATTATAAAAAATTGAGTTTATTTTTGTAAAACAAAAGTACAGATCGAAAATAAAATATAAATTTCCAAATTACAAAAAATTGAGTTTTTGTGCGCGAAACAAAAGTACGTATCGAGAATAAAATATAAATTTCCAAATTATGAAAAATTGAGTTTTTTTTTGTAAAATAAAGGTATGCATCGAAAATAAAATATCAATTTCGAAATTATAAAAAATTGAGTTTATTTTTGTAAAACAAAAGTAGGAATAAAAAATAAAATATAAATTTCAAAATTATGAAAAATTGAGTTTTTTTGTGTAAAACAAAAGTACTGATCGAGAATAAAATATAAATTTTCAAATTATGAAAAATTAAGTTTTTTTTTTGTCAAACAAAACTTCGAATCGAAAATAAACTATGAATTTCCAAATTATCAAAAAATTGAGTTTTTTTTTGGTAAAATAAAGGTACGCATCGAAAATAAAATATCAATTTCCAAATTATGAAAAATTGAGTTTATTTTTTTAACACAAAAGTAGGGATCGAAAATAAAATATAAATTTCGAAATTATGCAAAATTGAGTTTTTTTGTGTAAAACAAAAGTACGGATCGAGAATAAAATATAAATTTCCAAATTACGATAAATTGAGTTTTTGTGCGCGAAACAAAAGTACGTATCGAGAATAAAATATAGATTTCAAAATTATGAAAAATTGAGTTTTTTTTTGTAAAATAAAGGTACGCATCGAAAATAAAATATCAATTTCTAAATTATAAAAAATTGAGTTTATTTTTGTAAAACAAAAGTAGGAATAAAAAATTTAGAAATTATGAAAAATTGAGTTTTTTTTTGTCAAACAAAAGTACTGATCGAGAATAAAATATAAATTTCCAAATTATGAAAAATTAAGTTTTTTTTTGTCAAACAAAACTTCGGATAAAAAATAAACTATAAATTTCCAAATTATAAAAAATTGAGTTTATTTTGTAAAACAAATGTACAGATCGAAAATAAAATATAAATTTCCAAATTACAAAAAATTGAGTTTTTGAGCGTCAAACAAAAGTACGTATCAAGAATAAAATATAAATTTCCAAATTATGAAAAATTGAGTTTTTTTTTGTATAATAAAGGTACGCATCGAAAATAAAATATCAATTTCCAAATTATGTAAAATTGTGTTTATTTTTGTAAAACAAAACTAGCGATCGAAAATAAAATATAAATTTCAAAATTATGAAAAATTGAGCTTTTTTTGTGTAAAACAAAAGTACGGATGGAGAATAAAATATAAATTTCCAAATTATGAAAAATCGAGTATGTTTTGTAACACAAAAGTACAAATCGAAAATAAAATATAAATTTCCAAATTACGAAAAAATGGTTTTTGTGCGTGAAACAAAAGTACGTATCGAGAATAAATTATAAATTTCCAAATTATGAAAAATTGAGTTTTTTTTAAAATAAAGGTATGCATCGAAAATAAAATATAAATTTCCAAATTATGAAAAATTAAGTTTTTTTTTGTCAAACAAAACTTCGGATCGAAAATAAACTATAAATTTCCAAATTACGAAAAATTGAGTTTTTGTGCGTGAAACAAAAGTACGTATCGAGAATAAAATATAAATTTCCAAATTATGAAAAATTGAGTTTTTTTTAAAATAAAGGTATGCATCGAAAATAAAATATAAATTTCCAAATTATGAAAAATTAAGTTTTTTTTTGTCAAACAAAACTTCGGATCGAAAATAAACTATAAATTTCCAAATTATAAAAAATTGAGATTTTTTTTTGTAAAATAAAGGTACGCATCGAAAATAAAATATCAATGTCGAAATTATGAAAAATTGAGTTTATTTTTTTAAAACAAAAGTAGGGATCGAAAATAAAATATAAATTTCGAAATTATGAAAAGTTGAGTTTTTTTGTGTAAAACAAAAGTACAGATCGAGAATAAAATATAAATTTCCAAATTACGATAAATTGAGTTATTGTGCGCGAAACAAAAGTACGTATCGAGAATAAAATATAAATTTCCAAATTATGAAAAATTGAGTTTTTTTTTGTAAAATAAAGGTATGCATCGAAAATAAAATATCAATTTCTAAATTATAAAAAACTGAGTTTATTTTTGTAAAACAAAAGTAGGAATCAAAAATAAAATATAAATTTCGAAATTATGAAAAATTGAGTTTTTTTGTGTGAAACAAAAGTACTGATCGAGAATAAAATATAAATTTCCAAATTATGAAAAATTAATTTTTTTTTGTCAAACAAAACTTCGGATCGAAAATAAACTATAAATTTCTAAATTATAAAAAATTGAGTTTATTTTTGTAAAACAAAAGTACAGATCGAAAATAAAATATAAATTTCCAAATTACAAAAAATTGAGTTTTTGTGCGTGAAACAAATGTACGATTGAGAATAAAATATAAATTTCCAAATTATGAAAAATTGAGTTTTTTTTTGTATAATAAAGGTACGCATCGAAAATAAAATATCAATTTCCAAATTATAAAAAATTGAGTTTATTTTTGTAAAACAAAAGTAGGAATCGAAAATAAAATATAAATTTCAAAATTATGAAAAATTGAGTTTTTTGTGTAAAACAAAAGAACAGATCGAGAATAAAATATAAATTTCCAAATTATGAAAAATTAAGTTTTTTTTTGTCAAACAAAACTTCGGATCGAAAATAAACTATAAATTTCCAAATTATAAAAAATTGAGTTTTTTTTTTGTAAAATAAAGGTACGCATCGAAAATAAAATATCAATTTCCAAATTATGAAAAATTGAGTTTATTTTTTTAAAACAAAAGTAGGGATCGAAAATAAAATATAAATTTTGAAATTATGAAAAATTGAGTTTTTTTGTGTAAACCAAAAGTACAGATCGAGAATAAAATATAAATTTCCAAATTACGATAAATTGAGTTTTTGTGCGCGAAACAAAAGTACGTATCGAGAATAAAATATAAATTTCCAAATTATGAAAAATTGAGTTTTTTTTTGCAAAATAAAGGTATGCATCGAAAATAAAATATCAATTTCTAAATTATAAAAAATTGAGTTTATTTTTGTAAAACAAAAGTAGGAATAAAAAATAAAATATAAATTTCAAAATTATGAAAAATTGAGTTTTTTTGTGTAAAACAAAAGTACTGATCGAGAATAAAATATAAATTTCCAAATTATGAAAATATAAGTTTTTTTTTTGTCAAACAAAACTTTGGATCGAAAATAAACTATGAATTTCCAAATTATCAAAAAATTGAGTTTTTTTTTGGTAAAATAAAGGTACGCATCGAAAATAAAATATCAATTTCCAAATTATGAAAAATTGAGTTTATTTTTTTAAAACAAAAGTAGGGATCGAAAATAAAATATAAATTTCGAAATTATGCAAAATTGAGTTTTTTTGTGTAAAACAAAAGTACGGATCGAGAATAAAATATAAATTTCCAAATTACGATAAATTGAGTTTTTGTGCGCAAAACAAAAGTACGTATCGAGAATAAAATATAAATTTCCAAATTATGAAAAATTGAGTTTTTTTTTGTAAAATAAAGGTACGCATCAAAAATAAAATATCAATTTCTAAATTATAAAAAATTGAGTTTATTTTTGTAAAGCAAAAGTAGGAATCAAAAATTTAGAAATTATGAAAAATTGAGTTTTTTTTTGTCAAACAAAAGTACTAATCGAGAATAAAATATAAATTTCCAAATTATGAAAAATTAAGTTTTTTTTTGTCAAACAAAACTTGGATCGAAAATAAACTATAAATTTCCAAATTATAAAAAATTGAGTTTATTTTGTAAAACAAATGTACAGATCGAAAATAAAATATAAATATCCAAATTACAAAAAATTGAGTTTTTATGCGTGAAACAAAAGTACGTATCAAGAATAAAATATAAATTTCCAAATTATGAAAAATTGAGTTTTTTTTTGTATAATAAAGGTACGCATCGAAAATAAAATATCAATTTCCAAATTATGAAAAATTGAGTTTATTTTTGTAAAACAAAACTAGCGATCGAAAATAAAATATAAATTTCGAAATTATGAAAAATTGAGCTTTTTTGTGTAAAACAAAAGTACTGGATGGAGAATAAAATATAAATTTCCAAATTATGAAAAATCGAGTATGTTTTGTAAAACAAAAGTACAAATCGAAAATAAACTATAAATTTCCAAATTACGAAAAATTGAGTTTTTGTGCGTGAAACAAAAGTACGTGATCGAGAATAAAATATAAATTTCCAAATTATGAAAAATTGAGTTTTTTTAAAATAAAGGTATGCATCGAAAATAAAATATAAATTTCCAAATTATGAAAAATTAAGTTTTTTTGTCAAACAAAACTTCGGATCGAAAATAAACTATAAATTTCCAAATTATAAAAATTGAGATTTTTTTGTAAAATAAAGGTACGCATCGAAAATAAAATATCAATGTCGAAATTATGAAAAATTGAGTTTATTTTTTTAAAACAAAAGTAGGGATCGAAAATAAAATATAAATTTCGAAATTATGAAAAATTGAGTTTTTTTGTGTAAAACAAAAGTACAGATCGAGAATAAAATATAAATTTCCAAATTACGATAAATTGAGTTTTTGTGCGCTAAACAAAAGTACGTATCGAGAATAAAATATAAATTTCCAAATTATGAAAAATTGAGTTTTTTTGTAAAATAAAGGTACGCATCGAAAATAAAATATCAATTTCTAAATTATAAAAATTGAGTTTATTTTTGTAAAACAAAAGTAGGAATCAAAAATAAAATATAAATTTCGAAATTATGAAAAATTGAGTTTTTTGTGTAAAACAAAAGTACTTGATCGAGAATAAAATATAAATTTCCAAATTATGAAAAATTAAGTTTTTTTGTCAAACAAAACTTCGAATCGAAAATAAACTATAAATTTCTAAATTATAAAAATTGAGTTTATTTTTGTAAAACAAAAGTAGAGATCGAAAATAAAATATAAATTTCCAAATTACAAAAAATTGAGTTTTTGTGCGTGAAACAAATGTACGATTGAGAATAAAATATAAATTTCCAAATTATGAAAAATTGAGTTTTTTTTTGTATAATAAAGGTACGCATCGAAAATAAAATATCAATTTCCAAATTATAAAAAATTGAGTTTATTTTTGTAAAACAAAAGTAGGAATCGAAAATAAAATATAAATTTCAAAATTATGAAAAATTGTTTTTTTTGTGTAAAACAAAAGAACAGATCGAGAATAAAATATAAATTTCCAAATTATGAAAAATTAAGTTTTTTTTTTGTCAAACAAAACTTCGGATCGAAAATAAACTATAAATTTCCAAATTATAAAAAATTGAGTTTTTTTTTGTAAAATAAAGGTACGCATCGAAAATAAAATATCAATTTCGAAATTATGAAAAATTGAGTTTATTTTTTTAAAACAAAAGTAGGGATCGAAAATAAAATATAAATTTCGAAATTATGAAAAATTGAGTTTTTTTGTGTAAACCAAAAGTACAGATCGAGAATAAAATATAAATTTCCAAATTACGATAAATTGAGTTTTTGTGCGCGAAACAAAAGTACGTATCGAGAATAAAATATAAATTTCCAAATTATGAAAAATTGAGTTTTTTTTTGCAAAATAAAGGTATGCATCGAAAATAAAATATCAATTTCTAAATTATAAAAAATTGAGTTTATTTTTGTAAAACAAAAGTAGGAATAAAAAATAAAATATAAATTTCAAAATTATGAAAAATTGAGTTTTTTTGTGTAAAACAAAAGTACTGATCGAGAATAAAATATAAATTTCCAAATTATGAAAAATTAAGTTTTTTTTTTGTCAAACAAAACTTCGGATCGAAAATAAACTATGAATTTCCAAATTATCAAAAAATTGAGTTTTTTTTTGGTAAAATAAAGGTACGCATCGAAAATAAAATATCAATTTCCAAATTATGAAAAATTGAGTTTATTTTTTTAAAACAAAAGTAGGGATCGAAAATAAAATATAAATTTCGAAATTATGCAAAATTGAGTTTTTTTGTGTAAAACAAAAGTACGGATCGAGAATAAAATATAAATTTCCAAATTACGATAAATTGAGTTTTTGTGCGCAAAACAAAAGTACGTGATCGAGAATAAAATATAAATTTCCAAATTATGAAAAATTGAGTTTTTTTGTAAAATAAAGGTACGCATCGAAAATAAAATATCAATTTCTAAATTATAAAAATTGAGTTTATTTTTGTAAAACAAAAGTAGGAATCAAAAATTTAGAAATTATGAAAAATTGAGTTTTTTTGTCAAACAAAAGTACTTGATCGAGAATAAAATATAAATTTCCAAATTATGAAAAATTAAGTTTTTTTGTCAAACAAAACTTCGGATCGAAAATAAACTATATATTTCCAAATTATAAAAATTGAGTTTATTTTGTAAAACAAATGTACAGATCGAAAATAAAATATAAATTTCCAAATTACAAAAATTGAGTTTTTGTGCGTGAAACAAAAGTACGTATCAAGAATAAAATATAAATTTCCAAATTATGAAAAATTGAGTTTTTTTGTATAATAAAGGTACGCATCGAAAATAAAATATCAATTTCCAAATTATGAAAAATTTAGTTTATTTTTGTAAAACAAAACTAGCGATCGAAAATAAAATATAAATTTCGAAATTATGAAAAATTGAGCTTTTTTGTGTAAAACAAAAGTACGGATGGAGAATAAAATATAAATTTCCAAATTATGAAAAATCGAGTATGTTTTGTAAAACAAAAGTACAAATCGAAAATAAACTATAAATTTCCAAATTACGAAAAATTGAGTTTTTGTGCGTGAAACAAAAGTACGTATCGAGAATAAAATATAAATTTCCAAATTATGAAAAATTGAGTTTTTTTTTAAAATAAAGGTATGCATCGAAAATAAAATATAAATTTCCAAATTATGAAAAATTAAGTTTTTTTTTGTCAAACAAAACTTCGGATCGAAAATAAACTATAAATTTCCAAATTATAAAAAATTGAGATTTTTTTTGTAAAATAAAGGTACGCATCGAAAATAAAATATCAATGTCGAAATTATGAAAAATTGAGTTTATTTTTTTAAAACAAAAGTAGGGATCGAAAATAAAATATAAATTTCGAAATTATGAAAAATTGAGTTTTTTTGTGTAAAACAAAAGTACAGATCGAGAATAAAATATAAATTTCCAAATTACGATAAATTGAGTTTTTGTGCGCGAAACAAAAGTACGTATCGAGAATAAAATATAAATTTCCAAATTATGAAAAATTGAGTTTTTTTGTAAAATAAAGGTACGCATCGAAAATAAAATATCAATTTCTAAATTATAAAAATTGAGTTTATTTTTGTAAAACAAAAGTAGGAATCAAAAATAAAATATAAATTTCGAAATTATGAAAAATTGAGTTTTTTGTGTAAAACAAAAGTACTTGATCGAGAATAAAATATAAATTTCCAAATTATGAAAAATTAAGTTTTTTTGTCAAACAAAACTTCGAATCGAAAATAAACTATAAATTTCTAAATTATAAAAATTGAGTTTATTTTTGTAAAACAAAAGTAGAGATCGAAAATAAAATATAAATTTCCAAATTACTAAAAATTGAGTTTTTCTGCGTGAAACAAATGTACGATTGAGAATAAAATATAAATTTCCAAATTATGAAAAATTGAGTTTTTTTTTGTATAATAAAGGTACGCATCGAAAATAAAATATCAATTTCCAAATTATAAAAAATTGAGTTTATTTTTGTAAAACAAAAGTAGGAATCGAAAATAAAATATAAATTTCAAAATTATGAAAAATTGTGTTTTTTGTGTAAAACAAAAGAACAGATCGAGAATAAAATATAAATTTCCAAATTATGAAAAATTAAGTTTTTTTGTCAAACAAAACTCTGGATCGAAAATAAACTATAAATTTCCAAATTATAAAAAATTGAGTTTTTTTGTAAAATAAAGGTACGCATCGAAAATAAAATATCAATTTCGAAATTATGAAAAATTGAGTTTATTTTTTAAAACAAAAGTAGGGATCGAAAATAAAATATAAATTTCGAAATTATGAAAAATTGAGTTTTTTTGTGTAAACCAAAAGTACAGATCGGGAATAAAATATAAATTTCCAAATTACGATAAATTGAGTTTTTGTGCGCGAAACAAAAGTATGTATCGAGAATAAAATATAAATTTCCAAATTATGAAAAATTGAGTTTTTTTTTGCAAAATAAAGGTATGCATCGAAAATAAAATATCAATTTCTAAATTATAAAAATTGAGTTTATTTTTGTAAAACAAAAGTAGGAATAAAAAATAAAATATAAATTTCAAAATTATGAAAAATTGAGTTTTTTGTGTAAAACAAAAGTACTTGATCGAGAATAAAATATAAATTTCCAAATTATGAAAAATTAAGTTTTTTTTTTGTCAAACAAAACTTCGGATCGAAAATAAACTATGAATTTCCAAATTATCAAAAAATTGAGTTTTTTTTTGGTAAAATAAAGGTACGCATCGAAAATAAAATATCAATTTCCAAATTATGAAAAATTGAGTTTATTTTTTTAAAACAAAAGTAGGGATCGAAAATAAAATATAAATTTCGAAATTATGCAAAATTGAGTTTTTTTGTGTAAAACAAAAGTACGGATCGAGAATAAAATATAAATTTCCAAATTACGATAAATTGAGTTTTTGTGCGCAAAACAAAAGTACGTATCGAGAATAAAATATAAATTTCCAAATTATGAAAAATTGAGTTTTTTTTTGTAAAATAAAGGTACGCATCGAAAATAAAATATCAATTTCTAAATTATAAAAAATTGAGTTTATTTTTGTAAAACAAAAGTAGGAATCAAAAATTTAGAAATTATGAAAAATTGAGTTTTTTTTTGTCAAACAAAAGTACTGATCGAGAATAAAATATAAATTTCCAAATTATGAAAAATTAAGTTTTTTTTTGTCAAACAAAACTTCGGATCGAAAATAAACTATATATTTCCAAATTATAAAAAATTGAGTTTATTTTGTAAAACAAATGTACAGATCGAAAATAAAATATAAATTTCCAAATTACAAAAAATTGAGTTTTTGTGCGTGAAACAAAAGTACGTATCAAGAATAAAATATAAATTTCCAAATTATGAAAAATTGAGTTTTTTTTTGTATAATAAAGGTACGCATCGAAAATAAAATATCAATTTCCAAATTATGAAAAATTTAGTTTATTTTTGTAAAACAAAACTAGCGATCGAAAATAAAATATAAATTTCGAAATTATGAAAAATTGAGCTTTTTTTGTGTAAAACAAAAGTACGGATGGAGAATAAAATATAAATTTCCAAATTATGAAAAATCGAGTATGTTTTGTAAAACAAAAGTACAAATCGAAAATAAACTATAAATTTCCAAATTACGAAAAATTGAGTTTTTGTGCGTGAAACAAAAGTACGTATCGAGAATAAAATATAAATTTCCAAATTATGAAAAATTGAGTTTTTTTTTAAAACAAAGGTATGCATCGAAAATAAAATATAAATTTCCAAATTATGAAAAATTAAGTTTTTTTGTCAAACAAAACTTCGGATCGAAAATAAACTATAAATTTCCAAATTATAAAAAATTGAGATTTTTTTGTAAAATAAAGGTACGCATCGAAAATAAAATATCAATGTCGAAATTATGAAAAATTGAGTTTATTTTTTAAAACAAAAGTAGGGATCGAAAATAAAATATAAATTTCGAAATTATGAAAAATTGAGTTTTTTGTGTAAAACAAAAGTACAGATCGAGAATAAAATATAAATTTCCAAATTACGATAAATTGAGTTTTTGTGCGCGAAACAAAAGTACGTATCGAGAATAAAATATAAATTTCCAAATTATGAAAAATTGAGTTTTTTTGTAAAATAAAGGTACGCATCGAAAATAAAATATCAATTTCTAAATTATAAAAATTGAGTTTATTTTTGTAAAACAAAAGTAGGAATCAAAAATAAAATATAAATTTCGAAATTATGAAAAATTGAGTTTTTTTGTGTAAAACAAAAGTACTGATCGAGAATAAAATATAAATTTCCAAATTATGAAAAATTAAGTTTTTTTGTCAAACAAAACTTCGAATCGAAAATAAACTATAAATTTCTAAATTATAAAAATTGAGTTTATTTTTGTAAAACAAAAGTAGAGATCGAAAATAAAATATAAATATCCAAATTACTAAAAATTGAGTTTTTGTGCGTGAAACAAATGTACGATTGAGAATAAAATATAAATTTCCAAATTATGAAAAATTGAGTTTTTTTTTGTATAATAAAGGTACGCATCGAAAATAAAATATCAATTTCCAAATTATAAAAAATTGAGTTTATTTTTGTAAAACAAAAGTAGGAATCGAAAATAAAATATAAATTTCAAAATTATGAAAAATTGTGTTTTTTTGTGTAAAACAAAAGAACAGATCGAGAATAAAATATAAATTTCCAAATTATGAAAAATTAAGTTTTTTTTTTGTCAAACAAAACTTCGGATCGAAAATAAACTATAAATTTCCAAATTATAAAAAATTGAGTTTTTTTGTAAAATAAAGGTACGCATCGAAAATAAAATATCAATTTCGAAATTATGAAAAATTGAGTTTATTTTTTAAAACAAAAGTAGGGATCGAAAATAAAATATAAATTTCGAAATTATGAAAAATTGAGTTTTTTGTGTAAACCAAAAGTACAGATCGAGAATAAAATATAAATTTCCAAATTACGATAAATTGAGTTTTTGTGCGCGAAACAAAAGTACGTATCGAGAATAAAATATAAATTTCCAAATTATGAAAAATTGAGTTTTTTTGCAAAATAAAGGTATGCATCGAAAATAAAATATCAATTTCTAAATTATAAAAAATTGAGTTTATTTTTGTAAAACAAAAGTAGGAATAAAAAATAAAATATAAATTTCAAAATTATGAAAAATTGAGTTTTTTGTGTAAAACAAAAGTACTTGATCGAGAATAAAATATAAATTTCCAAATTATGAAAAATTAAGTTTTTTTTTTGTCAAACAAAACTTCGGATCGAAAATAAACTATGAATTTCCAAATTATCAAAAAATTGAGTTTTTTTGGTAAAATAAAGGTACGCATCGAAAATAAAATATCAATTTCCAAATTATGAAAAATTGAGTTTATTTTTTTAAAACAAAAGTAGGGATCGAAAATAAAATATAAATTTCGAAATTATGCAAAATTGAGTTTTTTTGTGTAAAACAAAAGTACGGATCGAGAATAAAATATAAATTTCCAAATTACGATAAATTGAGTTTTTGTGCGCAAAACAAAAGTACGTATCGAGAATAAAATATAAATTTCCAAATTATGAAAAATTGAGTTTTTTTTTGTAAAATAAAGGTACGCATCAAAAATAAAATATCAATTTCTAAATTATAAAAATTGAGTTTATTTTTGTAAAACAAAAGTAGGAATCAAAAATTTAGAAATTATGAAAAATTGAGTTTTTTTGTCAAACAAAAGTACTTGATCGAGAATAAAATATAAATTTCCAAATTATGAAAAATTAAGTTTTTTTGTCAAACAAAACTTCGGATCGAAAATAAACTATATATTTCCAAATTATAAAAAATTGAGTTTATTTTGTAAAACAAATGTACAGATCGAAAATAAAATATAAATTTCCAAATTACAAAAAATTGAGTTTTTGTGCGTGAAACAAAAGTACGTATCAAGAATAAAATATAAATTTCCAAATTATGAAAAATTGAGTTTTTTTTTGTATAATAAAGGTACGCATCGAAAATAAAATATCAATTTCCAAATTATGTAAAATTGAGTTTATTTTTGTAAAACAAAACTAGCGATCGAAAATAAAATATAAATTTCGAAATTATGAAAAATTGAGCTTTTTTTGTGTAAAACAAAGTACGGATGGAGAATAAAATATAAATTTCCAAATTATGAAAAATCGAGTATGTTTTGTAAAACAAAAGTACAAATCGAAAATAAAATATAAATTTTCAAATTACGAAAAATTGAGTTTTTGTGCGTGAAACAAAAGTACGTATCGAGAATAAAATATAAATTTCCAAATTATGAAAAATTGAGTTTTTTTAAAATAAAGGTATGCATCGAAAATAAAATATAAATTTCCAAATTATGAAAAATTAAGTTTTTTTGTCAAACAAAACTTCAGATCGAAAATAAACTATAAATTTCCAAATTATAAAAAATTGAGTTTTTTTTTTTGTAAAATAAAGGTACGCATCGAAAATAAAATATCAATTTCCAAATTATGAAAAATTGAGTTTATTTTTTAAAACAAAAGTAGGGATCGAAAATAAAATATAAATTTCGAAATTATGAAAAATTGAGTTTTTTTGTGTAAAACAAAAGTACAGATCGAGAATAAAATATAAATTTCCAAATTACGATAAATTGAGTTATTGTGCGCTGAAACAAAAGTACGTATCGAGAATAAAATATAAATTTCCAAATTATGAAAAATTGAGTTTTTTTGTAAAATAAAGGTATGCATCGAAAATAAAATATCAATTTCTAAATTATAAAAAACTGAGTTTATTTTTGTAAAACAAAAGTAGGAATCAAAAATAAAATATAAATTTCGAAATTATGAAAAATTGAGTTTTTTTGTGTAAAACAAAAGTACTGATCGAGAATAAAATATAAATTTCCAAATTATGAAAAATTAAGTTTTTTTTTGTGAAACAAAACTTCGGATCGAAAATAAACTATAAATTTCTAAATTATAAAAAATTGAGTTTATTTTTGTAAAACAAAAGTAGAGATCGAAAATAAAATATAAATTTCCAAATTACAAAAAATTGAGTTTTTGTGCGTGAAACAAATGTACGATTGAGAATAAAATATAAATTTCCAAATTATGAAAAATTGAGTTTTTTTTTGTATAATAAAGGTACGCATCGAAAATAAAATATCAATTTCCAAGTTATAAAAAATTGAGTTTATTTTCGTCAAACAAAACTTCGGATCGAAAATAAACTATAAATTTCCAAATTATAAAAAATTGAGTTTTTTTTTTGTAAAATAAAGGTACGCATCGAAAATAAAATATCAATGTCGAAATTATGAAAAATTGAGTTTATTTTTTTAAAACAAAAGTAGGGATCGAAAATAAAATATAAATTTCGAAATTATGAAAAGTTGAGTTTTTTTGTGTAAAACAAAAGTACAGATCGAGAATAAAATATAAATTTCCAAATTACGATAAATTGAGCTATTGTGCGCGAAACAAAAGTACGTATCGAGAATAAAATATAAATTTCCAAATTATGAAAAATTGAGTTTTTTTTTGTAAAATAAAGGTATGCATCGAAAATAAAATATCAATTTCTAAATTATAAAAAACTGAGTTTATTATTGTAAAACAAAAGTAGGAATCAAAAATAAAATATAAATTTCGTAATTATGAAAAATTGAGTTTTTTTGTGTAAAACAAAAGTACTGATCGAGAATAAAATATAAATTTCCAAATTATGAAAAATTAAGTTTTTTTTGTCAAACAAAACTTCGGATCGAAAATAAACTATAAATTTCTAAATTATAAAAAATTGAGTTTATTTTTGTAAAACAAAAGTAGAGATCGAAAATAAAATATAAATTTCCAAATTACAAAAAATTGAGTTTTTGTGCGTGAAACAAATGTACGATTGAGAATAAAATATAAATTTCCAAATTATGAAAAATTAAGTTTTTTTTTGTATAATAAAGGTACGCATCGAAAATAAAATATCAATTTCCAAATTATAAAAAATTGAGTTTATTTTTGTAAAACAAAAGTAGGAATCGAAAATAAAATATAAATTTCAAAATTATGAAAAATTGAGTTTTTTTGTGTAAAACAAAAGAACAGATCGAGAATAAAATATAAATTTCCAAATTATGAAAAATTAAGTTTTTTTTTTGTCAAACAAAACTTCGGATCGAAAATAAACTATAAATTTCCAAATTATAAAAAAGTGAGTTTTTTTTTTGTAAAATAAAGGTACGCATCGAAAATAAAATATCAATTTCGAAATTATGAAAAATTGAGTTTATTTTTTTAAAACAAAAGTAGGGATCGAAAATAAAATATAAATTTCGAAATTATGCAAAATTGAGTTTTTTTGTGTAAAACAAAAGTACGGATCGAGAATAAAATATAAATTTCCAAATTACGATAAATTGAGTTTTTGTGCGCGAAACAAAAGTACGTAACGAGAATAAAATATAAATTTCCAAATTATGAAAAATTGAGTTTTTTTTTGTAAAATAAAGGTACGCATCGAAAATAAAATATCAATTTCTAAATTATAAAAAATTGAGTTTATTTTTGTAAAACAAAAGTAGGAATCAAAAATTTAGAAATTATGAAAAATTGAGTTTTTTTTTTGTCAAACAAAAGTACTGATCGAGAATAAAATATAAATTTCCAAATTATGAAAAATTAAGTTTTTTTTTGTCAAACAAAACTTCGGATCGAAAATAAACTATAAATTTCCAAATTATAAAAAATTGAGTTTATTTTGTAAAACAAATGTACAGATCGAAAATAAAATATAAATTTCCAAATTACAAAAAATTGAGTTTTTGTGCGTGAAACAAAAGTACGTATCAAGAATAAAATATAAATTTCCAAATTATGAAAAATTGAGTTTTTTTTTGTATAATAAAGGTACGCATCGAAAATAAAATATCAATTTCCAAATTATGTAAAATTGAGTTTATTTTTGTAAAACAAAACTAGCGATCGAAAATAAAATATAAATTTCGAAATTATGAAAAATTGAGCTTTTTTTGTGTAAAACAAAAGTACTGGATGGAGAATAAAATATAAATTTCCAAATTATGAAAAATCGAGTATGTTTTGTAACACAAAAGTACAAATCGAAAATAAAATATAAATTTCCAAATTACGAAAAAATGGTTTTTGTGCGTGAAACAAAAGTACGTATCGAGAATAAAATATAAATTTCCAAATTATGAAAAATTGAGTTTTTTTTAAAATAAAGGTATGCATCGAAAATAAAATATAAATTTCCAAATTATGAAAAATTAAGTTTTTTTTTGTCAAACAAAACTTCGGATCGAAAATAAACTATAAATTTCCAAATTATAAAAAATTGAGTTTTTATTTGTAAAATAAAGGTACGCATCGAAAATAAAATATCAATTTCCAAATTATGAAAAATTGAGTTTATTTTTTTAAAACAAAAGTAGGGATCGAAAATAAAATATAAATTTCGAAATTATGAAAAATTGAGTTTTTTTGTGTAAAACAAAAGTACAGATCGAGAATAAAATATAAATTTCCAAATTACGATAAATTGAGTTTTTGTGCGCGAAACAAAAGTACGTATCGAGAATAAAATATAAATTTCCAAATTATGAAAAATTGAGTTTTTTTTTGTAAAATAAAGGTACGCATCGAAAATAAAATATCAATTTCTAAATTATAAAAAATTGAGTTTATTTTTGTAAAACAAAAGTAGGAATCAAAAATTTAGAAATTATGAAAAATTGAGTTTTTTTTTGTAAAACAAAAGTACTGATCGAGAATAAAATATAAATTTCCAAATTATGAAAAATTAAGTTTTTTTTTGTCAAACAAAACTTCCGATCGAAAATAAACTATAAATTTCCAAATTATAAAAAATTGAGTTTATTTTTGTAAAACAAAAGTACAGATCGAAAATAAAATATAAATTTCCAAATTACAAAAAATTGATTTTTGTGCGTGAAACAAAAGTACGTATCGAGAATAAAATATAAATTTCCAAATTATGAAAAATTAAGTTTTTTTTGTATAATAAAGGTACGCATCGAAAATAAAATATCAATTTCCAAATTATGAAAAATTGAGTTTATTTTTGTAAAAGAAAAGTAGGGATCGAAAATAAAATATAAATTTCGAAATTATGAAAAATTGAGTTTTTTTGTGTAAAACAAAAGTACAGATCGAGAATAAAATATAAATTTCCAAATTACGATAAATTGAGTTTTTGTGCGCGAAACAAAAGTACGTATCGAGAATAAAATATAAATTTCCAAATTATGAAAAATTGAGTTTTTTTTTGTAAAATAAAGGTACGCATCGAAAATAAAATATCAATTTCTAAATTATAAAAAATTGAGTTTATTTTTGTAAAACAAAAGTAGGAATAAAAAATAAAATATAAATTTCGAAATTATGAAAAATTGAGTTTTTTTGTGTAAAACAAAAGTACTGATCGAGAATAAAATATAAATTTCCAAATTATGAAAAATTAAGTTTTTTTTTGTCAAACAAAACTTCGGATCGAAAATAAACTATAAATTTCCAAATTATAAAAAATTGAGTTTATTTTTGTAAAACAAAAGTACAGATCGAAAATAAAATATAAATTTCCAAATTACAAAAAATTGAGTTTTTGTGCATGAAACAAAAGTACGTATCGAGAATAAAATATAAATTTCCAAATTATGAAAAATTGATTTTTTTTTTGTATAATAAAGGTACGCATCGAAAATAAAATATCAATTTCCAAATTATGAAAAATTGAGTTTATTTTTGTAAAACAAAAGTAGGGATCGAAAATAAAATATAAATTTCGAAATTATGAAAAATTGAGTTTTTTTGTGTAAAACAAAAGTACGGATCCAGAATAAAGTATAAATTTCCAAATTATGAAAAATCAAGTATCTTTTGTAAAACAAAAGTACATATAAAAAATAAAAAATAAATTTGCAAATTACGAAAAATTGAATTTTTGTGCGTGAAACAAAAGTACGTATCGAGAATAAAATATAAATTTTCAAATTACGAAAAATTGAGTTTTTGTGCGTGAAACAAGAGTACGTATCGAGAATCAAATATAAATTTCCAAATTACGAAAAATTTAATTTTTGTGCATGAAAGAAAAGTACGTATCGAGAATAAAATATAAATTTCCAAATTATGAAAAATTGATTTTTTTTCTAAAATAAAGGTACGCATCGAAGATAAAATATAAATTTCCAAATTATGAAAAATTGAGTTTATTTTTGTAAAACAAAAGTAGGGATCGAAAATAAAATATAAATTTCGAAATTATGAAAAATTGAGTTTTTTTGTGTAAAACAAAAGTACGAATCGAGAATGAAATATAAATTTCCAGATTATGAAAAATCGAGTATCTTTTGTAAAACAAAAGTACAGATCGAAAATAAAATTTAAATTTCCAAATTACGAAAAATTGAGTTTTTGTGCGTGAAACAAAAGTACGTATCGAGTATAAAATATAAATTTCCAAATTATGAAAAATTGAGTTTTGTTGATGATTTGTGATTTGATGATGTTTATTAAAGCTTTGTTAATTGTGTTTATATTGTGCTGGATGCGTGGTTAATGTTTTTGAAATGATTCAGGATTACTTGAGATGTTAGATTATCTTAAAGGATTAACCAATTGAATAATAATAATCTGTTGTTGTTGTTGTTCGTCATTTAGTCTACTAATTCTACTTCTCTAGTCGACTATTTTCATTAAATGTACCAGGTATACAGGTTTAATGAAAATAACAAACTGGTCTGAGTCTTTAGTCGACTATTCTATTCCAGGCACATACCTTATGCAGAAAACGTGCAGAAACGCGGGTTTTGTATTTTCAAAAGGAGAAGACCCATTACAAATCATTTGTCTATAAATACAACATTCAAGGACGCATCAAAGTGCGAAAGAATTCAAGAGAAAACTCTTAAGAGCTACAACATTCAGAAGCAAGAAGGATTCTGCAGAGTTTTTCATTTTTACTGTATACTGTCAAGATTTTCTTTCTTTCACTGTATTTTGTATTCTTTGATCTCGGGTTAGAGATTCGTAGGTGGGTTTTAGAACCCTGTGTCTATGATTGGGGTGATCACAGTGACTCAGTGTGAGTCAGTAGGTGAAGATCTGTTCTATAGTGTTTAGAATAGAGTCTTGTGTTTTCTTGTAGTGTTCAAGAAAGGATTTTGTTGTAAAGAATACAATTTTGATAGTGATTAGGATCTGCGGAGTTGCAGATCACCAACTGGATGTAGTTCTTGCATAAAGAATGAACCAGTATAATTCTTTGTGTCATATTTTCTTTTCCTTCATCATCTGATATATTCTGCAGTAAGAACTAACCTACTATTTCGCAATTATCACTCGGCTATTTTTCTGTAAATTGAACCAGTGAATTTTCTGATAAGAAAAAGATTTCATAAAAGCCATATATCAATTCAACCCCCCCTTCTTGATATTACTCCACTGCTAACAAGTTTACTTTTGTAAAACAAAAGTAGGGATCGAAAATAAAATGTAAATTTCAAAATTATGAAAAATTGAGTTTTTTTGTGTAAAACAATAGTACGGATTGAAAATAAAATATAAATTTCCAAATTATGAAAAATTAAGTTCTTTTTTGTCATGTTAAATAAAGACGGCAGTGTAAAAACCAAGAGGGGGGGGTGAATTGGGTTTTAAAGAAATTTTCTCTTTCAAATAAATTTTCGAGGTTTTGAAAAACTTTCAAAAACTTGGATGTGAATTTTTCCAATCCTTTGATTAACTGTCTGTTGGGATTAGCAATTGTTATAATGATCCACAATTAAAAGAGATAGAGAAAGAGAAATAAAACAGAGATTTATACTGGTTCGGATTAAGCCAATCCTACGTCCAGTTCCCAACCACCACAAATCCGTGATGATTTTCCCCACTATCTTTAATTGAAATTACAAACACCAATTCATGCAATAACAAATAAAGATAAACGGAAACACCTCCTCAGACACACTAAGGATGAAACACCTCCCTAGACACACTGAGGATGAAACCCACCTCTCTTGACTCACAAGAGATGAAACACCTCCCTTAGAACAGATCCAAGGGATGAATTTTCCCTTTACAGAAAACAGTAAAAGAATACACCTGAAATGTGTTGGATAGAAAGCTTAAGAACAATGATCACCACTTCCAAAGACTTGATCAAACTGAAGAGAAGCAGGAAAGCGGCTTTGAAAAAGCTAAGGCGCAGAAACACTTTGAATATTTTGTGTTTTTCGGATGTGTTAAACCTAAGACATTCTCTTTCATTTTATAATTCGAAAATGCTCCAAAGTTTCCATTCTTAGGTTGATTTAAAATTAATTTCACAAAAGCGACTCATTTAATCGATTATATTAAAAGCTTAATCGATTATATCATGTTTAAAAGCTGGAAAACAAATATCGTCCGATTTAATCGATTAGATTAAGGCCATAATCGATTATATTAACCCAGAATCAATATAATCGATTATCAAAGACACTTAATCGATTATTTTGCTCGTTAAACATTTTTTATTCAAATTTTAAGTTAAATAATCGATTATCTACGTATGGTAATCGATTAAAAGCGTAGAAAAACGTTTTTGCGAGAAAACACCTTGCTCTCTTGTTTGGGAAGGTCTTGAATGGGATTTATGACTTACTCTTTTTATCCAACACCCAAAACAGAATCTTCTTCCTTTGATCCTTCAGCTCTTGAGAAAATCTTCATCAATCTTCTCTCTTGAAAGCTTTGAATGCTCTTTATGCCTTTCTTTTCTTATCAAGCAACCTTCCTTTGTGAGATGGCACAAGTCTTTAATGTTGATTGAAACTTCCTAAAAACTTCATCATCAAAACTGTAGGTCTCCATAAAACTCTGGACTTGAAATATGCCAACAATCTCCCCTATTTTGATGATGATAAAAAGAAACCTAGAGACTTGTGATAATATCCTGAAAATCTTGAAAATAATGTATGGATATCTCCATCATAAATATTAGTCCACAAAGGAAATAAAATAGGCAGTCATATAGCATTTAAGTTTCAATTTGAATTTTGAAAAAGAGATTTCAAGGAATTAATGAGTGGAAATAATTTCTAAAAACTCCCCCTTAAACTATGCTCTTAATCTTTTAAGCTATATTAGGCACTTATTTGAATTATTTCCTAAAGTTCCCTTGAAATTAATTTTCTTAAAAGCTATATTAACTAGACAGATTTTCAATCAAAACAAATATTTTCTCCCCCTTTATTTTTATCATTTTCAAAAGGATTACATTTTCAGAGATAATTACAGCAGAAGCAAATTAATACACAGAAAATAATAGAGAGAAAAAATACAGCAGCTGGAAAATAATGAAGAACAAGCTAAGGAAAAGTGAACTTGTAGCCTATTCGGTTTCTTCACTATCTTCTTCATCTTCCTCAACATTGGTTGGCTGTTTGCCTCTTGAGGATGTTGTATTATCTTCTTCAGGAGATAATTCTTCAATGTTCATCTTTCTTTCAACTCTATACATTCTTCTATTAAGCCTTGAGAGTTGATGAGAAAGGCCTTGAAATTCCTTGGAGTGAAGATTCATCATAGAATCCATTCTTGATATGAGAAGCTCCTCCACTGATCCTGGTTGAGGTTGAAATTGAGGTGGAGGTTGAGGTTGGTCTTCATCATCTTCTTCCATGGCAGCAGCTCCTTCATCTCTTTGGGTAAACCTGTTGCCTTGTTCTATGAGGCCCATATGCCTTAGAACATTTTTGCCAATTTTGCTATTGCTTAGCAAAATCTATTTATTCTCTCCTTCAAGATCAACACCTTTGTATTCTAGAATCTTAGAAACAAACACAGCATAGGGTAATGCAAAAGAGGAAAGCCTAATGGCTTTAAACATATTATCAAGGATAATTGAGGGCCAATCTATGCTCACATTATTAAGGAATCCATACATTAGAAGAATGTCCACCTTAGTAAGTTGGGCATGATTAGTGCCTCTTGCAACTAAAATCCAAACAATAACATAATGCAACATTCTTTCATTTAGCTTTACATTACCAACTTTATACAAGTTCTCAACTTGTAGGTTAGGATCCTTGCAGAATTTTCTGAATTCTACCAACTTGTTGAAGTCCTCAAAGCCATATGTGATGTTTATGCCTTGAGTTGAGAGACCAGCTACATTGTTCCACAAATCTTCATCAAAGAAGATCCTTACACCTTTCACTTTGGTGCTTGGGCTGGCTGTTCTTGATGTCAAGTTCATGTAGAACACTCTAACCAAATCTGGGTAGAAAGCCCCTTCCATCTCAACAAATTGTTGTAGTCCACTTCCTACTAAAAATTCTTGAAATTGAAAACCATGAGATCTAAAAAATTCACAAGACAAGAATTTAGGGGTAAGAATTTTTTGTTGGACTTGAAGACTTGGTTTCAAGTGGATTTGATGTCTCCAACCATCTTTAATGATGAAGATGTTGGTGCTTGAAGAATGAAGATTTTGTCTTAGGATTAGAGAGTCTTAGGTTGTGTGGTAAGATGCATTTCAATTTATCTTGGTCTTAGTCTTGGAGTTTAAAATGTTTTGAAATGTTTTAAAAAGGTTTTAAAATGATTTCAAAGGTTTAACTGATTTTTAACTGGTTAAAAATCTGATTTCAACTAGTTAAACTGTTCTTCATTTTTCAAAGCTTTGTATTTGGAAAATTTCAGCTGACTGTTTTCGAAATTTAAACCAGTTAAAATCCTGGTAGCTTTGTTTCGAGAATTCCAGTTTTCGGAATAGCTAGTTAAAACGAGATTTCAACCGACCGATTTCAAGTTCCAGTAAAGGGTGCTCACTTGGAAAATTGTTTTTAATGAAAACAACCGGCTAAAACGCGATTTCAACCAGACTATTTCCTGCAGAATCGGTTTTAACAGTTTTCTATATATATCTTGAAACTCAAAGAACTAAGTGACGAAACATTTTCTAAAGAACCCATTGAGCAAGAACGTTCCTATTACACTCTAAAACATTTTGCTAATCACTCCAAGACGATCAAGATTCAATTGAGTGCGAATCAAATCAAGAAGTGCATGCTCTGTTTTTCGTTCTTGCTGATGCTTTGTTTTTCGTTTCTGCATTGAAGAACTCCAGGTTTATTCAATCTTTTTGTGTGTGTTGGTTAGTTGCGTGTTCGTATCTTAATCAGGGTGATTAAGAGATCTTGTAATAGGGTTTTACAGGTGTTTAGAAGTCTTGTAGGGTTCAAGTCTAGGTGCAGCTTTCTGGTTTCGGTTTTGCATGTAGTGTTCATGTAAAAACTGGTTTTTAGTGAATTGATTGAATTTGTTTGTTTAGGAAACTGGATGTAGCCTTTGTTGAAAGGTGAACCAGTATAAATCTGCTGTGTTGTTCTTCTTCCCTTGAACTTTTTACATTCGGTAATTGAAGTTTGAATTGAAATTGAATTTGGTATATGATCAATTGATTAAGAGCATTTCAAGAACCTATAAAAACTGGTTTAAATCTTCAATTCGAATCTGGTTTTTCATAATTGGGCATTGGGTTTCGAAAATCTTTGAAAGTTTAATTCACCCCCCCTCTTAAACTCAGCCATTTATTCCAACAATTGGTATCAAGAGCTGGTTCTTGAAAAATATTCAAGTTTTCTGAAAAATTTCAAACATGGCTGAAGGAAAAATGCCTTTTGCAAAGGGTGCTTCTATAAACAGGCCACCTATGTTTTCTGGGGTAAACTATCCATTTTGGAAAGTGAGAATGAAGATTTTCATTGAATCAATTGATATAGGGATTTGGAATGCTATAGTCAATGGACCAGTATATCCCTAAAGAAGAGAAACCATGGGAAAGTTTAAATGTCGATGAACAAAAGAAAGTGCAATATGATTGTAAAGCAAAGAACATCATTACATCCGCACTTAATCTTGATGAATTCTTTCGTGTTTCACGGTGTTCCAATGCTAAAGAGATGTGGGAAGTGTTGGAGGTTACTCATGAAGGAACAGCTGATGTTAAAGAGCAAGAAAGCATACTTTAATCCAAGAGTATGAGATGTTCGGAATGCTTCCTGGAGAAACTGTTTCAGATGTGCAAAGAGGTTTACACACATTATAAACCATCTGATCGGCCTTGGAAAAGTGTTTGAGAAAGAGGAGCTGAACATCAAAGTGCTTGAAATGTTTGGATCGAAGTTGGCAACCCAAAGTTACAGACAATTTCTGAATCCAAGGACTTGTCAACAATGAGTGTTGTTGCACTTTTTGGAAAGCTAAGGGAACATGAGCTTGAGTTGAATAGACTTGCTGATCAAGAAGACAATGACAAGAAAAAGAAAGGGCTGGCCTTGAAGACTTTGGTTCACAAAGAGGAGAATAGTGAGGATGAAGGACATGGAGGAAGTGATGCAGAAAATCTGAACCTCTTAGTTAGAAAGTTCAACAAGTTCTTGAAATACAAGAACAAAGACTACAAGAACAAGAGGTATAATAAAAAATCTGATTTAGCTTCTTCTAACTTTACTTGTTTTGGTTGTGGAAAACGAGGGACATATTAAGGCTGAATGTCCATCCTCACAAAACAAAGAGAGAAATGGAGAAAAGAAGCATGAAAGATCATTCAAAACCAAGAAGGCTTACATAGCATGGGATGAGAATGATATATCCTCTAGTGATTCTTCAAGTGATGATGAAAGAGCTAATCTTTGTCTTATGGCTAATTGTGATACAGCAAGTAGTGTAAGTTCCTCCACTACTCAAAATGGTCTTCCTTATGATCAGCTGCTGCAAAATTTTCTAGAATTGCATGAAGAGGCTAATAAGGTTGCTTGTTCTAACAATAGGCTTAAAGGTATGAACAATTGGCTAGAGAACAAGGTGAAAGAGCTAGAGAAAGAGCTGGAAAATTCAAAAACTGATTTTGAAAATCTGGAAATGATTTACAAGGTTTCAAGTTGCAATGATGAAGATGCTGGAAAAATCTGCACAAACTGCAGAACTTTAGAAAATCAAATTGAGTATTTGAACAAATCTCTAGCTAAATTCACCATGGGAAGAGCCAACTTGGATACACTTTTAGAATTCAAAAATTGTGTAACGAATAAAGCTGGACTTGGATTTAAAAATGGTTTTCAAAAGAAACAAAAGGCTTATAGAAATTTCTTTTCACATAGAAAATCGTCCAGCACTTCATCCATTACTTGCTTCTATTGTATGAACAAGGGACATACTTCAAAATCATGCAAAATCAGAAAATTTGGTGTTCCTAGTGGTCAATTTATTTGGAAGCCAAAATGTGGTAGAAAGGTTATTAACTTTGTTGGACCCAAATTGATGTGGGTACCAAATTCTCTCCATTGATTGTGTTTTGCAGGTGTTCTTGAAGGCCAAGGAATCATTGTGGTATCTAGACAGTGGCTGTTCAAGGCACATGTGTGGTGACAAAAGGAAGTTTGTCAAACTCACCTTGAAAAATGGAGGTTTTGTCACATATGGAGATAATAATAAAGGGAAAATTCTTGGAAGTGGTGATGTTGGTAACATCTCTTCAATCCTCATTGAAAACGTGTTATATGTTGAAGGTTTGAAGCATAATCTTCTTAGTATTAGCCAGCTATGTGATAAAGGTTTTAGAATCACTTTTGAATCAAATCATTGCAAGATCCTTGAGAAAAATTCTGATAAAATCTGCATGTTAGGCAAGAGAATTGAAAACATTTATATGCTTGATCTTGATCATATGTGTGCAACTAATTTTACATGTCTCATGTCTAAGGAAGATAGTTCATGGCTTTGGCATAGGAGAGCTGCACATATTAACATGAACCATTTGGAAAAACTGTTTTCAAAAGAACTTGTTTTAGGGTTACCTAAACTGAAATTTGAGAAAGATAAAATCGTCATGCATGCCAAAAGGGTAAACAAACCAAAGTTTCTTTTAATCTGAAAAATTATGTGTCAACAACAAAACCTTTGGAACTGCTGCATATGGATTTGTTTGGTCCATCTAGAACAATGAGTATTGGTGGAAACTATTATGCTTTGGTTATTGTTGATGACTATTCTAGATTTACTTGGACTTTGTTTTTGAAAAGTAAAAGTGATGCATTTCATGCTTTTAAGAAACTTGCCAAGGTTTTACAAAATGAAAACAGCTGCAGCATAAGTGCTCTTAGAAGTGATCATGGAGGGGAATTTGAAAATGAAAAGTTCAATCATTTTTATGAAAAATATGGGATTAAGCATAACTTTTCAGCACCTAGGACTCCTCAACAAAATGGTGTTGTTGAGAGGAAAAATAGATCACTTGAGGAACTAGCTAGGACAATGCTTAATGAATCAAACATCCCTAAATATTTTTGGGCGGATGCAGTAAATACTGCATGTTACATAATAAATAGGGTTTTGATAAGACCTATTTTGAAGAAAACCCCTTATGAATTGTACAAAGGGAGAAAACCCAACATAGCACATCTTAGAGTGTTTGGCTGCAAGTGTTTTGTTTTAAATAATGGCAAAGAAAAACTTGGCAAATTTGATGCTAAAGGCGATGATGCATTGTTTTTAGGCTATTCTTTACATAGCAAAGCATATAGGATCTTCAACAAGAGATTAGCTATCATTGAGGAATCAATACATGTTGTTTTTATGAGACTAATGTGCAAAATGAAGGTGCGATGAGTGGTGCAGAGTGCAGGTGAAGAGAACTTAATTGAAGGTGTATCAACTGGACATGTAGAAACTGAAAAAGCTGCTGCAGGTGGAATTTTAGCTGGTGAAAATAAAAAGAACTGACTGAAATCCTGGCACCAGAATTAAATTCTGCAGAAAATGATCTACCTAAAGAATGGAGGGTGCCTCGCAATCTGTCCATTGGAAATGTGATAGGAGATGTTCAAAGAGGTGTTTCTACAAGAAGGTCTATGCATGATACATGTTTAACTGCTGCATTTGTTTCCCAAGTTGAGCCTAAATGTGTTGATGATGCTTTATTGGATGAAAACTGGATTTTTGCAATGCAAGATGAACTGAACCAATTTAAAAGGAATGAGGTTTGGGAACTAGTCCCTTGCACACCTAACATGAATATAATTGGCACAAAGTGGGTGTTTAAAAATAAAATGAATGATCAAGGAGTAATAACTAGAAACAAGGCTAGGCTTGTAGCTAAAGGGTATAACCAAGAGGAAGGAATAGATTATGAGGAAACATATGCTCCTGTTGCTAGGTTAGAAGGTCATTAGGTTATTACTTGCTTTCTCATGCATGATTGGATTCAAACTGCATCAAATGGATGTGAAAAGTGCATTTTTGAATGGATATATAAATGAAGAAATCTATGTTTCACAACCATCTGGATTTGTTGATCACAAATTGCCTAACCATGTATATAAGCTCAAAAAGGCTCTTTATGGACTCAAGCAAGCTCCAAGACAATGGTATGAAAGGTTAAGTAACTTTCTTATCTCTCAAAACTTTGAAAGGGGCCAAGTTGATAAAACTTTGTTCATTAGAAAGTCTGTGGATAGCATTATACTGGTGCAGGTATATGTGGATGATATAATCTTTGGATCCACTAATGAGAAGCTTTGTGAAGAATTTGTTGCAGCTATGCAGGGGGAGTTTGAAATGTCAATGATGGTGATCTAAACTTCTTCTTAGGCTTACAAGTCAAGCAATTAGATCATGGAACATTCCTCAATCAGTCAAAATATTGCAAAGAGCTGTTAAAGAAGTATGAGATGGACAGCTGCAAAGAATCAAGCACACCCACGGCTACCAGCAGCTATCTTGATGCGGATGAAAGTGGTAAACCTTTTGATTCCACTAAGTATAGAGGTTTGATAGGTTCACTTTTATATCTAACTGCTAGTAGGCCAGATATAATGTTTAGTGTATGCATGTGTGCTAGGTTTCAATCTAATCCCAAAGAATCACATTTCGCAATTGCCAAAAGAATTTTGAAATATCTAAAAGGAACTATTAATGTTGGTTTGTGGTATCCTAAAGGTGCTTCTTTTAATCTAGTGGGCTATTCGGATGCAGACTTTGCTGGATGTAAACTTGATAGAAAAAGCACTAGTGGAACTTGTCATCTACTAGGAAGTAGTCTAGTATCATGGCATAGCAAAAAGCAAGCTAGTGTGGCTTTGTCTACTGCTGAAGCTGAGTATGTTGCAGCTGGGAGCTGTTGTGCTCAAACTCTTTGGTTAAAACAGCAGCTTTTTGATTATGGTTTGAAACTAGATCACATTCCTATTAAGTGTGACAATACAAGTGTTATAAACTTAACAAAAAATCCTGTTTTGCACTCTAGAACGAAACATATAGAAATAAGGCACCATTTCATTAGGAATCATGTTCAAAAAGGTGATTGCATAATTGAATTTGTTGACTCTAATAACCAGCTTGCTGATATATTTACCAAACCACTCCCAAAAGATAGGTTTTTCCAATTAAGAAATGAGTTCGGTGTTCTTGATGTTTCAAATGTGATGTAATTCGTGTATGTGATTCAGTTCTACTGTTAATCATGCTGTGTTTGTGTGTTTGAATGCTTAAATCTGCATAATTCTTGATTAATTACAGTTAGATTTGCATATTGTATGTTATAAGTGAAATCTGCAATGTTATTCAGGATTTTAGTTAGTTGTTTCGGGCTTTTAATCGGTTGTTTTGCATAATTTGGGGCTGCAGTGGATGTGCGAGTAATATCTGTCTCTGTTTAGCCGATTAATGCATCGATTTAGTCGGTTAAAATCATTTATCTGCATTAAATCGATGATCGAGATTTCTGTTTTAATCATTGTTTCTCACAAATCAACCGGCCGAAATTGCTCGTCACCATGCAAAGCTTAAAATTTGAACGAGTTTACTGTTAAACTGCATTGATTCACATTTAATTGGTGCATTTAAGTTGATTAATTGAGAATTGTGCATTTAAACATGATAGATAAAGTCGGTTCAAAGAATCTTGATTGCTTGTTTTGTCTTGTAGTGCCTTTGCTTTACTTTTAGTTGGTTTCTCTCTCCAAATACGAATTTCATTCAACCAACTGAATTCTTTGGTCAAGATCTGTACTCGCTTGCATATCTCTCGTCCCATATATTCCAATCGAATGCAATTGATTCCCTCTTTGACTGAATAAAACATTAATTTGTTAAAAATTTGAAAATCTGAAATGTTACATACATGTGTTGTGCATTGCTTCATTGTTATTCACCTTGCCCGTGTAAAATCTGCATAATCCATTCTCTATACTCTATTTCTCTGCACTTTATCTTTTCTGAAATGGCATCTTCAAGCAACCCAAGGAAGAGATCAAAAAGGTTGAGTCATCCAAAAATAAGGAACCAGAAATTCCAAGCAACTCATACTTATAGACATGGGTCTATAGAAGCTTGGTTCGAAGGTGATGAAGAGAGGATTGAGAAGTTTCAATCCCATATCGGTAGGGAAGGCTGTAAACTCACCCAAAGTGCTCGGTTTTCGAGTGGTTGGAAGATGAAGGACTGACCGATATTATTGCCATGATTCAACATCGGGATCTGCGGCAATTTACGGAATTAAATGGGTTCATATACCCGGATTTGGTGAAAGTATTTTACACAAATCTCAAACATGATGGATCTGTTTTAACTTCCAAAGTGAAAGGAACAGAAATGATCATAAACAATTCTGTTTGGAAAAGAGTAGGGGGCTTCAAAGCCGACGGCATTGTGGTTAGCGAGGGTTTGTGTGGTTCCTTGGAAGACTTTAACAAGGTGCAAACGTACAAAGAGTGTTTGAGGAATCCTCGAGGATACTGTTCGTGGATTTCGAGGTTGGTGGACTTACCTTGACGAGCAAGGGTCCTTACGTTTATCATCACATGGATGATCACTCCAAGGGAAGCAATCATGCTACATTGAATGAAGGTGATCTTCTTCTAATTTTTTGTTTGATGAAATATGTGAGAATTAACTGGATTCATATCATTAAAGATCACATGATGAAGTCCAAAAGGTCTGCTGATTATCGTCTTCCATATCTTTGTGATAATTTCCAAATTCCTTGAGTATTTTGGTGTGGACATTAGAGGTGAACGAGAAAATCAGCATAGGGAGAACCCATCAGCTGGACAATGGCTTTCTCTTTAAGTTTGGCTTTACCAAAAGCAATGGAGCTTGGACTGCTGCACAGGAAGCTGTCAATGCAGGGCCAAATGCTGCTGGAACTTCTGCTGGTGCTGGAGCTGCAACTGATGAAGCTGGAAATTCTGAATCTGGTGCAGACGGATACTCCATGATGGGAGATATTGTACCTTATGTTCCTCCAGTTGACCGTGGTCCTCCACTTTCATTGTTTGAACAAACAGTGTTACAAAGGTTTGATTCGATCCAATCTCATCAACAATATCATCACAACTACTGCATGAATAGGTTTGGGCGCATTGATCAAAGCATTGAAGATTTACATGCCCAACTTGCACAAATAAATATGGGTTCTTATGCTTTTCCTGGTGATGATAGTGGAGAAGATAATGACTGATCTCTGCTGTTGAAGTTTCTGCTATGCGGTCATTGCTGCTGTTGGAGCTCAAGCTGCTGCTGCTTGCCTTTTCTTTTAAATTTTGTTTTGTTCATGTGCTATTAGTTAGTTGTTGCTGCTGTTTCTAATTGGGTTATAATGCCCATGTATGTTGAACAATCTTATTTTACTGCATATGCTATGCTATTTTTCTGGTGCTATTTGATGATTCCAAAGGGGGAGAAATTGTTGAATGCATTTGAAGGCACATGAAGAGCAAGTGCAAGTGAAAGGGGGAGACTTTTGCTTCTGCGCGCTCTGCTATCTGCTATGATCTCGCTGATATTTGCTCGCTATGTAAAATTGTGTTGCAGTGTTTTCTAAACTACTCGCTATATTTCCTTACCACCTATTGTTCTGCTGTACTTTCGTGTTTTGTGCGAGAACTCCTACATTCTTCAAAGACAATGAATGCATCAAGTGGTTGTCATCATCAAATAGGGGGAGTTTGTTGGACTTGAAGACTTGGTTTCAAGTGGATTTGATGTCTCCAACCACCTTTAATGATGAAGATGTTGGTGCTTGAAGAATGAAGATTTTGTCTTAGGATTAGAGAGTCTTAGGTTGTGTGGTAAGATGCATTTCAATTTATCTTGGTCTTAGTCTTAGAGTTTAAAATGTTTTGAAATGTTTTAAAAAGGTTTTAAAATGATTTCAAAGGTTTAACTGATTTTTAACTGGTTAAAAATCTGATTTCAACTAGTTAAACTGTTCTTCATTTTTCAAAGCTTTGTATTTGGAAAATTTCAGCTGACTGTTTTCGAAATTTAAACCAGTTAAAATCCTGGTAGCTTTGTTTCAGGAATTCCAGTTTTCTGGAATAGCTAGTTAAAACGAGATTTCAACTGACTGATTTCAAGTTCCAGTAAAAGGGTGCTCACTGGAAAATTGTTTTTAATGAAAACAACCGGCTAAAACGCGATTTCAACCGACTATTTCCTACAGAATCAGTTTTAACAGTTTTCTATATATATCTTGAAACTCAAAGAACTAAGTGACGAAACATTTTCTAAAGAACCCATTGGGCAAGAACGTTCCTATTACACTCTAAAACATTTTGCTAATCACTCCAAGACGATCAAGATTCAATTGAGTGCGAATCAAATCAAGAAGTGCATGCTCTGTTTTTCGTTCTTGCCGATGCTTTATTTTTCGTTTCGCATTGAAGAACTCCAGGTTTATTCAATCTTTTTGTGTGTGTTGGTTAGCTGCGTGTTCGTATCTTAATCGGGGTGATTAAGAGATCTTGTAATAGGGTTTTACAGGTGTTTAGAAGTCTTGTAGGGTTCAAGACTAGGTGCAGCTTCTCGGTTTCGGTTTTGCATGTAGTGTTCATGTAAAAACTGGTTTTTAGTGAATTGATTGAATTTGTTTGTTTAGGAAACTGGATGTAGCCTTTGTTGAAAGGTGAACCAGTATAAATCTGTTGTGTTGTTCTTCTTCCCTTGAACTTTTTACATTCGGTAATTGAAGTTTGAATTGAAATTGAATTTGGTATATGATCAATTGATTAAGAGCATTTCAAGAACCTATAAAAACTGGTTTAAATCTTGAATTCAAATCTGGTTTTTCATAATTGGGCATTGGGTTTCGAAAATCTTTGAAAGTTTAATTCACCCCCCCTCTTAAACTCAGCCATTTATTCCAACATTTTTCTATCCTTCCACTTGTTAACAAAACCAATTTGCAGATCCTCATCTGAAATCCAACCAGCTAGAGTTGGAGGTCTCCTTTCTTGAGAAGTCATTGGCTCCTTGCCCCTTCTCCTTGATGGCATCTTCCTTCTTCTTTGATCAGCCATTTTGGTGATATAAAAGACAAGAGAAATTGCACAACAAGATAATGGAATAACAGAGACAGCACAGAGAATTAAAATTCGCACAAGACAGCAAATAACAACAGAAACAACAAGAGTGAAAGAGAGAGTGAGTGAGTCACTTTGATTCTCAAACCAGCTATTTATAGAATGAAATCCGGGTCATAAAACGTTGATTTAATGAAAATATATCCGTTGGGAACGAATATAGCCGTTTAAAAAAGACAAAACACGTGAAAACATGGCCAACGTTCGAAAATCAGATTTGCAGAAAAACACAGAACGGTGCATTTAATCGATTATATTCTCATTTAATCGATTATTTGCCTTCAAAAATTTTCCAGAAAACGAAAACCCAGAAATTTAATCGATTATGTGCATTCCTTAATCGATTAAATTACTCCCCAGCGATTTAATCGATTATGTCATAAACTTAATCGATTATGTTTTAAAACATTTTCACAAACACCGCGTTTAATCGATTAATACACGAAACCTAATCGATTAAATACGTAAATTTTCGTAAAACGCTGAAATAACATAAAAAACAACAACAACACTTACCTGGAACCTTTTTAAGCTCATAAAATCTTACTTGAGATAAGGGTTTGGTAAATATGCCAATTCGTTGATGTTTTTACCTTCCTTCATAAGCTTGATCACTTGTTGTTTCAACACGGAAGAGACTCTTTGAACTTTAGAACTAGCCTGCAGTACGAACAAGAAATATCCTGGTCCCCTAAAATCACTTATCAGGGTCCTCACGGGTTAGAAACAGATTTTCCTTTGGGAACCCATTTATATTTCCCATTAGGAACACTAAAACGTTTAATATTGCATCTATTAACCGAATGACCTTTATGCATACAGTAAAAACATGTAGGAACATTTGTTCTTGTTGAGAAATATGCATTTTTATAAACTTTCTTTGTAGAAACGTTTTGTTTAAAGGAATTAGAATTTTCAAAAATCTTATTTGAATTAGACGATTCTCCTTTCACAAAAACAGTTTTTGTAGGTTTGTTATATCTGAAATCGAATCCAAGACCTGCCTTTTCATATAAACCTTTTTGCACTTTCAAAACATTATTTAAATTTTTATTACCCGTTGTAATGTTTGAAAGAGACTTTTCAAGATAAGAAACTTTATTTGCAAGATCATTACAATTTTCGCAAATAGGAATTTTGGTTTTGCATTTGCAAGGGATTTTCATTTGTTTCCAAATCATCTTTCAAAACCTTGTTTTCTTCTTCCAAGTCAATAATTTTCTTTTCAAGAACCTTATAATCATTTTTCAATTTACTGTGAACCGAAGAAAGCTTTTCAGATTTTTTACAAAGACTGAGAAATTCTTCAAGCAATTCATCATAATCATTAGGGAGATCAGAATCGCTTACCTCACTGCACGTGGATTCCACATCATCATCTGCCATGAGACAAATGTTTGCTTCTTCTTCTGATTCACTTGAACCTTCAGAAGAACTCACTTCATTGTCGTCCCAAGCGATATATGCTCTCTTCTTCTTTTTGAAGAACTTCTTGCTTTTCTTTTCCCTTTCTTCAGGTTTCTTGGAATTTGGACAATCTGCTCTCATGTGCCCCTTTTTGCCACAACCATAACATTTATAATTATTGTTAGAATTTGAACTTTCAAATTTCTTACCTTTCTTGTGGTTGCTTTTCTTCTTGATGAACTTCTTGTATTTCTTTACAAATTTATCAAGATCATCGTCTTCTGAATCATTAGTATCACTACTCTCCTCTTTGTCGGATTCCGCTTTAAGAGCAATGCCTTTTCTTTTGACTTCTTCTTCTTCTCCTTTGAAGCTTCCAAGTTCCATTTCATGTTCTCTTAGTTTCCCGAAGAGAGTTGTCATGTTCATGTTTGACAGATTCTTTGATTCCGTGATGGCCGTCACTTTAGGTTGCCAAGTCTTGTCCAAAGATTTCAAAATTTTGACATTTAATTCTTCAGTATCGAATTTCTTACCTAACGCCTTGAGATGATTTACGATGTGAGTAAATCTCTTTTGTACGTCGCATATGGTTTCTCCTTTGCTCATACGGAACATTTCATATTCCTGAATCAAGGTGTTCTTCCTTGATCGTTTCACTTCTTCCGTTCCTTCATGTGTGACTTCTAGAGTGTCCCACATCTCCTTTGCAGTAGTGCAATCTGATAACCTGTAAAACTCATCAATGGTTAAGGCAAATGCTATCATGTTACACGCCCTTATGTCGCATTGATTCTGGTTGTATTCGTCCTTGCTCCAATTTGCTTTCTTCTTAGGTACTGCGCTTCTTCAACAACAACCATAGGAATAAATGGACCATTTACAACAGACATCCCAAACGCCTTGATCATTAGACCTTAGAAAAATTTCCATCCTCTTTTTCCAAAAGGATAGTTTTCACCTGTAAAAGTGGTGGTCTATGAATAGATGCACCTTCGACAAAAAGTTTGATTTTTGTCCGCCATAAGGATCTTGCTTTTGAATAACTTTCAAAAAACTAGCTCGATACCAATTGTTAAATAAAGACGGCAGTGTAAAAACCAAGAGGGGGGGGGTGAATTGGGTTTTTAAAGAAATTTTCTCTTTCAAATAAATTTTCAGGTTTTGAAAAACTTTCAAAAACTTGGATGTGAATTTTTCCAATCCTTTGATTAACGTCTGTTGGGATTAGCAATTGTTATAATGATCCACAATTAAAAGAGATAGAGAAAGAGAAATAACACGAGAGATTTATACTTGGTTCGGATTAAGCCAATCCTACGTCCAGTTCCCAACCACCACAAATCCGTGATGATTTTCCCCACTATCTTTAATTGAAATTACAAACACCAATTCATGCAATAACAAATAAAGATAAACGGAAACACCTCCTCAGACACACTAAGGATGAAACACCTCCCCAGACACACTGAGGATGAAACCCACCTCTCTTGACTCACAAGAGATGAAACACCTCCCTTAGAACAGATCCAAGGGATGAATTTTCCCTTTACGAAAACAGTGAAAAGAATACACCGAAATGTGTTGGATAGAAAGCTTAAGCACAATGATCACCACTTCCAAAGACTTGATCAAGCCGAAGAGAAGCGGGAAAGCGGCTTTGAAAAAGCTAAGGCACGAAACACTTTGAATATTTTGTGTTTTTCGGATGTGTTAAACCTAAGACATTCTCTTTCATTTTATAATTCGAAAATGCTCCAAAGTTTCCATTCTTAGGTTGATTTAAAATTAATTTCACAAAAATGACTCATTTAATCGATTATATTAAAAGCTTAATCGATTATATCATGTTTAAAAGCTGGAAAACAAATATCGTCTGATTTAATCGATTAGATTAAGGCCATAATCGATTATATTAACCCAGAATCAATATAATCGATTATCAAAGACACTTAATCGATTATTTTGCTCGTTAAACATTTTTTATTCAAATTTTAAGTTAAATAATCGATTATCTACGTATGGTAATCGATTAAAAGCGTAGAAAAACGTTTTTGCGAGAAAACACCTTGCTCTCTTGTTTGGGAAGGTCTTGAATGGGATTTATGACTTACTCTTTTTATCCAACACCCAAAACAGAATCTTCTTCCTTTGATCCTTCAGCTCTTGAGAAAATCTTCATCAATCTTCTCTCTTGAAAGCTTTGAATGCTCTTTATGCCTTTCCTTTCTTATCAAGCAACCTTCCTTTGTGAGATGGCACAAGTCTTTAATGTTGATTGAAACTTCCTAAAAACTTCATCATCAAAACTGTAGGTCCCCATAAAACTCTGGACTTGAAATATGCCAACATGTCAAACAAAACTACGGATCGAAAATAAAATATAAATTTCCAAATTATAAAAAATTGTGTTTATTTTTGTAAAACAAAAGTAGAGATCCAAAATAAAATATAAACTTCGAAAATATGAAAAATTGAGTTTTTTTGTGGAAAACAAAAGTACGGATCAAGAATAAAATATAAATTTCCAAATTATGAAAAATTTAGTTTTTTCTTTTGTAAAACAAAAGTACGGATCGAAAATAAAGTATAAATTTCCAAATTAAAAAAAATTAGTTTATTTTTGTAAAACAAAAGTAGGGATCCAAAATAAAATATAAATTTCGAAATTATGAAAAATTGAGTTTTTTTGTGTAAAACAAAAGTACGGATCGAGAATAAAATATAAATTTCCAAATTATGAAAAATCGAGTATCTTTTTGTAAAACAAAAGTACAGATCGAAAATAAAATGTAAATTTCCAAATTACGAAAAATTGAGTTTTTGTGCGTGAAACAAAAGTACGTATCGAGAATAAAATATAAATTTTCAAATTATGAAAAATTGAGTATTTTTTTGTAAAATAAAGGTACGCATCGAAAATAAAATATCAATTTTCAAATTATGAAAAATTGAGTTTATTTTTGTACAACAAAAGTAGGGATCGAAAATAAAATATAAAATTCGAAATTATGAAAAATTGAGTTTTTTTGTGTAAAACAAAAGTAGGGATCGAGAATAAAATATAAATTTCCAAATTATGAAAAATCGAGTATCTTTTGTAAAACAATAGTATAGATCGAAAATAAAATATAAATTTCCAAATTACGAAAAATTGAGTTTTTGTGCGTGAAACAAAAGTACGTATTGAGAATAAAATATAAACTTCCAAATTATGAAAAATTGAGTTTTTTTTGTAAAATAAAGTTACGCATCAAAAATAAAATATCAATTTCCAAGTTATGAAAAATTGAGTTTATTTTTGTAAAACAAAAGTAGGGATCAAAAATAAAATATAAATTTCGAAATTATGGAAAATTGAATTTTTTTGTGTAAAGCAAAAGAACGGATCGTGAATAAAATATAAATTTCCAAATTATGAAAAATCGAGTCTCTTTTGTAAAACAAAAGTACAGATCTAAAATAAAATATAAATTTCCAAATTACGAAAAATTAAATTTTTGTTCATGAAACTAAAGTACGTATCGAGAATAAAATATAAATTTTCAAATTATGAAAAATTGACTTTTTTTTTGTAAAATAAAGGTACGCATCGAAAATAAAATATAAATTTCCAAATTATGAAAAATCGAGTATCTTTTCTAAAACAAAAGTACAGATCGAAATAAAATATAAATTTCCAAATTACGAAAAATTGAGTTTTTGTGCGTGAAACAAAATTAGGTATTGAGAATAAAATATAAATTTCCAAATTATGAAAAATTGAGTTTATTTTTGTAAAACAAAAGTAGGGATCGAAAATAAAATATAAATTTCGAAATTATGAAAAATTGAGTTTTTTTGTGTAAAACAAAAGTACGGATCGAGAATAAAATATAAATTTCCAAATTATGAAAAATTAAGTTCTTTTTTGTCAAATGAACTACGGATCGAAAAGAAAATATAAAAATTGAGTTTACTTTTATAAAACAAAAGTACGGATCAAAAATAAAATATAAATTTTAAAATTATGAAAAATTGAGTTTTTTTGTGGAAAACAAAAGTACGGATCGAGAATAAAATATAAATTTCCAAATTATGAAAAATTGTGTTTATTTTTGTAAAACAAAAGTAGGGATCCAAAATACAATATAAATTTCGAAATTATGAAAAATTGAGTTTTTTTGTGGAAAACAAAAGTACGTATCGAGAATAAAATAAAATTTCCAAGTTATGAAAAATTGAGTTTATTTTTGTAAAACAAAACTAGGGATCAAAAATAAAATATAAATTTCAAAATTATGAAAAATTGAGTTTTTTTGTGTAAAACAAAAATACGGAACGAGAATAAAATATAAATTTCCAAATTATGAAAAATTAAGTTCTTTTTTGTCAAACAAAACTACGGATCGAAAATAAAATATAAATTTCCAAATTATAAAAAATTGAGTTTATTTTTGTAAAACAAAAGTAGGGATCGAAAATAAAATATAAATGTCGAAATTATGAAAATTTGAGTTCTTTTGTGTAAAATATAAGTACGGATCGAGAATAAAATATAAATTTCCACATTATGAAAAATTGAGTATCTTTTGTAAAATAAAAGTACAGATCGAAAATAAAATATAAATTTTCAAATTACAAAAATTGATATTTTGTGCGTGAAACAAAAGTAGGTATCGAGAATCAAATATAAATTTCGAAATTGTGAAAAATTGTGTTTTTTTTGGTAAAATAAAGGTACGCATCGAAAATAAAATATCAATTTCGAAATTATGAAAAATTGAGTTTATTTTTGTAAAACAAAAGTAGGGATCGAAAATAAAATATAAATTTCGAAATTATGAAAAATTGAGTTTTTTTTGTGTAAAACAAAAGTACGGATCGAGAATAAAATATAAATTTCCAAATTACGATAAATTGAGTTTTTGTGCGCGAAACAAAAGTACGTATCGAGAATAAAATACAAATTTCCAAATTATGAAAAATTGAGTTTTTTTTTTGTAAAATAAAGGTACGCATCGAAAATAAAATATCACTTTCTAAATTACAAAAAATTGAGTTTATTTTTGTATAAAAAAAGTAGGAATCGAAAATAAAATATAAATTTCGAAATTATGAAAAATTGAGATTGTTTGGGTAAAACAAAAGTCCTGATCGAGAATAAAATATAAATTTCCAAATTATGAAAAATTAAGTTTTTTCTTGTCAAACAAAACTTCGGATCGAAAATAAACTATAAATTTCCAAATTATAAAAAATTGAGTTTATTTTTGTAAAACAAAAGTACAGATCGAAAATAAAATATAAATTTCCAAATTACAGAAAATTGAGTTTTTGTGCGTGAAACAAAAGTACGTACCGAGAATAAAATATAAATTTTCAAATTATGAAAAATTGAGTATTTTTTTGTAAAATAAAGGTACGCATCGAAAATAAAATATCAATTTCCAAATTATGAAAAATTGAGTTTATTTTTGTACAACAAAAGTATGGATCGAAAATAATATATAAAATTCGAAATTATGAAAAATTGAGTTTTTTTGTGTAAAACAAAAGTACGGATCGAGAATAAAATATAAATTTCCAAATTATGAAAAATCGAGTATCTTTTGTAAAAGAAAAGTACAGATCGAAAATAAAATATAAATTTCAAAATTACGAAAAATTGAGTTTTTGTGCGTGAAACAAAAGTACGTATCGAGAATAAAATATAAATTTCCAAATTATGAAAAATTGTGTTTATTTTTGTAAAACAAAAGTAGGGATCCAAAATAAAATATAAATTTCGAAATTATGAAAAATTGAATTTTTTTGTGGAAAACAAAAGTACGTGTCGAGAATAAAATATAAATTTCCAAATTATGAAAAATTGAGTTTATTTTTGTAAAACAAAACTAGGGATCAAAAATAAAATATAAATTTCAAAATTATGAAAAATTGAGTTTTTTGTGTAAAACAAAAGTACTGGATCGAGAATAAAATATAAATTTCCAAATTATGAAAAATTAAGTTCTTTTTGTCAAACAAAACTACTGGATCGAAAATAAAATATAAATTTCCAAATTATAAGAAATTGAGTTTATTTTTGTAAAACAAAAGTAGGGATCGAAAATAAAATATAAATGTCGAAATTATGAAAATTTGAGTTCTTTTGTGTAAAACAAAAGTACGGATCGAGAATAAAATATAAATTTTCACATTATGAAAAATTGAGTATCTTTTGTAAAACAAAAGTCCAGATCGAAAATAAAATCTAAATTTTCAAATTACAAAAATTGATATTTTGTGCGTGAAACAAAAGTAGGTATCGAGAATAAAATATAAATTTCGAAATTATGAAAAATTGTGTTTTTTATTTAAAATAAAGGTATGCATCGAAAATAAAATATCAATTTCGAAATTATGAAAAATTGAGTTTATTTTTGTAAAACAAAAGTAGGGATCGAAAATAAAATATAAATTTCGAAATTATGAAAAATTGAGTTTTTTTGTGTAAAACAAAAGTACGGATCGAGAATAAAATATAAATTTCCAAATTACGATAAATTGAGCTTTTGTGCGCGAAACAAAAGTACGTATCGAGAATAAAATATAAATTTCCAAATTATGAAAAATTGAGTTTTTTTTTTGTAAAATAAAGGTACGCATCGAAAATAAAATATCACTTTCTAAATTATAAAAAATTGAGTTTATTTTTGTAAAACAAAAGTAGGAATCGAAAATAAAATATAAATTTCGAAATTATGAAAAATTGAGTTTTTTTGGGTAAAACAAAAGTCCTGATCGAGAATAAAATATAAATTTCCAAATTATGAAAAATTAAGTTTTTTTTTGTCAAACAAAACTTCAGATGGAAAATAAACTATAAATTTCCAAATTATAAAAAATTGAGTTTATTTTTGTAAAACAAAAGTACAGATCGAAAATAAAATATAAATTTCCAAATTACAGAAAATTGAGTTTTTGTGCGTGAAACAAAGGTACGTACCGAGAATAAAATATAAATTTTCAAATTATGAAAAATTGAGTGTTTTTTGTAAAATAAAGGTACGCATCGAAAATAAAATATCAATTTCCAAATTATGAAAAATTGAGTTTATTTTTGTACAAAAAAGTATGGATCGAAAATAATATATAAAATTCGAAATTATGAAAAATTGAGTTTTTTGTGTAAAACAAAAGTACTGGATCGAGAATAAAATATAAATTTCCAAATTATGAAAAATCGAGTATCTTTTGTAAAACAAAAGTACAGATCGAAAATAAAATATAATTTTCAAAATTACGAAAAATTGAGTTTTTGTGCGTGAAACAAAAGTACGTATCGAGAATAAAATATAAATTTCCAAATTATGAAAAATTGTGTTTATTTTTGTAAAACAAAAGTAGGGATCCAAAATAAAATATAAATTTCGAAATTATGAAAAATTGAATTTTTTTGTGGAAAACAAAAGTACGTGTCGAGAATAAAATATAAATTTCAAAATTATGAAAAATTGAGTTTATTTTTGTAAAACAAAACTAGGGATCAAAAATAAAATATAAATTTCAAAATTATGAAAAATTGAGTTTTTTTGTGTAAAACAAAAGTACGGATCGAGAATAAAATATAAATTTCCAAATTATGAAAAATTAAGTTCTTTTTTGTCAAACAAAACTACGGATCGAAAATAAAATATAAATTTCCAAATTATAAGAAATTGAGTTTATTTTTGTAAAACAAAAGTAGGGATCGAAAATAAAATATAAATGTCGAAATTATGAAAATTTGAGTTCTTTTGTGTAAAACAAAAGTACGGATCGAGAATAAAATATAAATTTTCACATTATGAAAAATTGAGTATCTTTTGTAAAACAAAAGTCCAGATCGAAAATAAAATCTAAATTTTCAAATTACAAAAATTGATATTTTGTGCGTGAAACAAAAGTAGGTATCGAGAATAAAATATAAATTTCGAAATTATGAAAAATTGTGTTTTTTATTTAAAATAAAGGTATGCATCGAAAATAAAATATCAATTTCGAAATTATGAAAAATTGAGTTTATTTTTGTAAAACAAAAGTAGGGATCGAAAATAAAATATAAATTTCGAAATTATGAAAAATTGAGTTTTTTTGTGTAAAACAAAAGTACGGATCGAGAATAAAATATAAATTTCCAAATTACGAAAAATTGAGCTTTTGTGCGCGAAACAAAAGTACGTATCGAGAATAAAATATAAATTTCCAAATTATGAAAAATTGAGTTTTTTTGTAAAATAAAGGTACGCATCGAAAATAAAATATCACTTTCTAAATTATAAAAATTGAGTTTATTTTTGTAAAACAAAAGTAGGAATCGAAAATAAAATATAAATTTCGAAATTATGAAAAATTGAGTTTTTTGGGTAAAACAAAAGTCCCGATCGAGAATAAAATATAAATTTCCAAATTATGAAAAATTAAGTTTTTTTGTCAAACAAAACTTCGGATGGAAAATAAACTATAAATTTCCAAATTATAAAAATTGAGTTTATTTTTGTAAAACAAAAGTACAGATCGAAAATAAAATATAAATTTCCAAATTACGAAAAATTGAGTTTTTGTGCGTGAAACAAAGGTACGTACCGAGAATAAAATATAAATTTTCAAATTATGAAAAATTGAGTGTTTTTTTGTAAAATAAAGGTACGCATCGAAAATAAAATATCAATTTCCAAATTATGAAAAATTGAGTTTATTTTTGTACAAAAAAGTATGGATCGAAAATAATATATAAAATTCGAAATTATGAAAAATTGAGTTTTTTGTGTAAAACAAAAGTACTGGATCGAGAATAAAATATAAATTTCCAAATTATGAAAAATCGAGTATCTTTTGTAAAACAAAAGTACAGATCGAAAATAAAATATAATTTTCAAAATTACGAAAAATTGAGTTTTTGTGCGTGAAACAAAAGTACGTATCGAGAATAAAATATAAATTTCCAAATTATGAAAAATTGTGTTTATTTTTGTAAAACAAAAGTAGGGATCCAAAATAAAATATAAATTTCGAAATTATGAAAAATTGAATTTTTTTGTGGAAAACAAAAGTACATGTCGAGAATAAAATATAAATTTCCAAATTATGAAAAATTGAGTTTATTTTTGTAAAACAAAACTAGGGATCAAAAATAAAATATAAATTTCAAAATTATGAAAAATTGAGTTTTTTTGTGTAAAACAAAAGTACGGATCGAGAATAAAATATAAATTTCCAAATTATGAAAAATTAAGTTCTTTTTTGTCAAACAAAACTACGGATCGAAAATAAAATATAAATTTCCAAATTATAAAAAATTGAGTTTATTTTTGTAAAACAAAAGTAGGGATCGAAAATAAAATATAAATGTCGAAATTATGAAAGTTTGAGTTCTTTTGTGTAAAACAAAAGTACGGATCGAGAATAAAATATAAATTTTCACATTATGAAAAATTGAGTATCTTTTGTAAAACAAAAGTCCAGATCGAAAATAAAATCTAAATTTTCAAATTACAAAAATTGATATTTTGTGCGTGAAACTAAAGTACGTATCGAGAATAAAATATAAATTTCGAAATTATGAAAAATTGTGTTTTTTTTGTAAAATAAAGGTACGCATCGAAAATAAAATATCAATTTCGAAATTATGAAAAATTGAGTTTATTTTTGTAAAACAAAAGTAGGGATCGAAAATAAAATATAATATTCGAAATTATGAAAAATTGAGTTTTTTTGTGTAAAACAAAAGTACGGATCGAGAATAAAATATAAATTTTCAAATTACGATAAATTGAGTTTTTGTGCGCGAAACAAAAGTACGTATCGAGAATAAAATATAAATTTCCAAATTATGAAAAATTGAGTTTTTTTTTGTAAAATAAAGGTACGCATCGAAAATAAAATATCACTTTCCAAATTATAAAAAATTGAGTTTATTTTTCTAAAACAAAAGTAGGAATCGAAAATAAAATATAAATTTCAAAATTATGAAAAATTGAGTTTTTTTGTGTAAAACAAAAGTACTGATCGAGAATAAAATATAAATTTCCAAATTATGAAAAATTAAGTTTTTTTTTGTCAAACGAAACTTCGGATCGAAAATAAACTATAAATTTCCAAATTATAAAAAATTGAGTTTATTTTTGTAAAACAAAAGTACAGATCGAAAAAAAAATATAAATTTCCAAATTACAAAAAATTGAGTTTTTGTGCGCAAAACAAAAGTACTCGAGAATAAAATATAAATTTTCAAATTATGAAAAATTGAGTATTTTTTGTAAAATAAAGGTACGTGATCGAAAATAAAATATCAATTTCCAAATTATGAAAAATTGAGTTTATTTTTGTACAAAAAAGTAGGGATCGAAAATAAAATATAAAATTCGAAATTATGAAAAATTGAGTTTTTGTGTAAAACAAAAGTACTGGATCGAGAATAAAATATAAATTTCCAAATTATGAAAAATCGAGTATCTTTTGTAAAACAAAAGTACAGATCGAAAATAAAATATAAATTTCAAAATTACGAAAAATTCAGTTTTTGTGCGTGAAACAAAAGTACGGATCGAGAATAAAATTTAAATTTCGAAATTATGAAAAATTGTGTTTTTTTTTTAAAATAAAGGTACGCATCGAAAATAAAATATCAATTTCGAAATTATGAAAAATTGAGTTTATTTTTGTAAAACAAAAGTAGGGATCGAAAATAAAATATAAATTTCGAAATTATGAAAAATTGAGTTTTTTTGTGCAAAACAAAAGTACGGATCGAGAATAAAATATAAATTTCCAAATTACGATAAATTGAGCTTTTGTGCGCGAAACAAAAGTACGTGATCGAGAATAAAATATAAATTTCCAAATTATGAAAAATTGAGTTTTTTTTTGTAAAATAAAGGTACGCATCGAAAATAAAATATCACTTTCTAGATTATAAAAAATTGAGTTTATTTTTGTTAAACAAAAGTAGGAATCGAAAATAAAATATAAATTTAAAAATTATGAAAAATTGAGTTTTTTTGGGTAAAACAAAAGTCCTGATCGAGAATAAAATATAAATTTCCAAATTATGAAAAATTAAGTTTTTTTTTGTCAAACAAAACTTCGGATCGAAAATAAACTATAAATTTCCAAATTATAAAAAATTGAGTTTATTTTTGAAAAACAAAAGTACAGATCGAAAATAAAATATAAATTTCCAAATTACGAAAAATTGAGTTTTTGTGCGTGAAACAAAAGTACGTACCGAGAATAAAATATAAATTTTCAAATTATGAAAAATTGAGTGTTTTTTGTAAAATAAAGGTACGCATCGAAAATAAAATATCAATTTCCAAATTATGAAAAATTGAGTTTATTTTTGTACAAAAAAAGTATGGATCGAAAATAATATATAAAATTCGAAATTATGAAAAATTGAGTTTTTTTGTGTAAAACAAAAGTACGGATCGAGAATAAAATATAAATTTCCAAATTATGAAAAATTGAGTTTTTTTTTGTAAAATAAAGGTACGCATCGAAAATAAAATATCACTTTCCAAATTATAAAAAATTGAGTTTATTTTTCTAAAACAAAAGTAGGAATCGAAAATAAAATATAAATTTCAAAATTATGAAAAATTGAGTTTTTTGTGTAAAACAAAAGTACTCGATCGAGAATAAAATATAAATTTCCAAATTATGAAAAATTAAGTTTTTTTTTGTCAAACGAAACTTCGGATCGAAAATAAACTATAAATTTCCAAATTATAAAAAATTGAGTTTATTTTTGTAAAACAAAAGTACAGATCGAAAAAAAAATATAAATTTCCAAATTACAAAAAATTGAGTTTTGTGCAGCAAAACAAAAGTACTCGAGAATAAAATATAAATTTTCAAATTATGAAAAATTGAGTATTTTTTTGTAAAATAAAGGTACGCATCGAAAATAAAATATCAATTTCCAAATTATGAAAAATTGAGTTTATTTTTGTACAACAAAAGTAGGGATCGAAAATAAAATATAAAATTCGAAATTATGAAAAATTGAGTTTTTTGTGTAAAACAAAAGTACTGGATCGAGAATAAAATATAAATTTCCAAATTATGAAAAATCGAGTATCTTTTGTAAAACAAAAGTACAGATCGAAAATAAAATATAAATTTCAAAATTACGAAAAATTCAGCTTTTGTGCGTGAAACAAAAGTACTGGATCGAGAATAAAATATAAATTTCGAAATTATGAAAAATTGTGTTTTTTTAAAATAAAGGTACGCATCGAAAATAAAATATCAATTTCGAAATTATGAAAAATTGAGTTTATTTTTGTAAAACAAAAGTAGGGATCGAAAATAAAATATAAATTTCGAAATTATGAAAAATTGAGTTTTTTGTGCAAAACAAAAGTACTGGATCGAGAATAAAATATAAATTTCCAAATTACGATAAATTGAGCTTTTGTGCGCGAAACAAAAGTACGTATCGAGAATAAAATATAAATTTCCAAATTATGAAAAATTGAGTTTTTTTTTGTAAAATAAAGGTACGCATCGAAAATAAAATATCACTTTCTAGATTATAAAAAATTGAGTTTATTTTTGTTAAACAAAAGTAGGAATCGAAAATAAAATATAAATTTAAAAATTATGAAAAATTGAGTTTTTTTGGGTAAAACAAAAGTCCTGATCGAGAATAAAATATAAATTTCCAAATTATGAAAAATTAAGTTTTTTTGTCAAACAAAACTTCGGATCGAAAATAAACTATAAATTTCCAAATTATAAAAATTGAGTTTATTTTTGAAAAACAAAAGTACAGATCGAAAATAAAATATAAATTTCCAAATTACGAAAAATTGAGGTTTTGTGCGTGAAACAAAAGTACGTACCGAGAATAAAATATAAATTTTCAAATTATGAAAAATTGAGTGTTTTTTTGTAAAATAAAGGTACGCATCGAAAATAAAATATCAATTTCCAAATTATGAAAAATTGAGTTTATTTTTGTACAAAAAAAGTATGGATCGAAAATAATATATAAAATTCGAAATTATGAAAAATTGAGTTTTTTGTGTAAAACAAAAGTACTGGATCGAGAATAAAATATAAATTTCCAAATTATGAAAAATTGAGTTTTTTTGTAAAATAAAGGTACGCATCGAAAATAAAATATCACTTTCCAAATTATAAAAATTGAGTTTATTTTTCTAAAACAAAAGTAGGAATCGAAAATAAAATATAAATTTCAAAATTATGAAAAATTGAGTTTTTTGTGTAAAACAAAAGTACTGGATCGAGAATAAAATATAAATTTCCAAATTATGAAAAATTAAGTTTTTTTGTCAAACGAAACTCGGATCGAAAATAAACTATAAATTTCCAAATTATAAAAATTGAGTTTATTTTTGTAAAACAAAAGTACAGATCGAAAAAAATATAAATTTCCAAATTACAAAAATTGAGTTTTTGTGCAGAAACAAAAGTACTCGAGAATAAAATATAAATTTTCAAATTGTGAAAAATTGAGTATTTTTTTGTAAAATAAAGGTACGCATCGAAAATAAAATATCAATTTCCAAATTATGAAAAATTGAGTTTATTTTTGTACAACAAAAGTAGGGATCGAAAATAAAATATAAAATTCGAAATTATGAAAAATTGAGTTTTTTTGTGTAAAACAAAAGTACGGATCGAGAATAAAATATAAATTTCCAAATTATGAAAAATCGAGTATCTTTTGTAAAACAAAAGTACAGATCGAAAATAAAATATAAATTTCAAAATTACGAAAAATTCAGTTTTTGTGCGTGAAACAAAAGTACTGGATCGAGAATAAAATATAAATTTCGAAATTATGAAAAATTGTGTTTTTTTTTAAAATAAAGGTACGCATCGAAAATAAAATATCAATTTCGAAATTATGAAAAATTGAGTTTATTTTTGTAAAACAAAAGTAGGGATCGAAAATAAAATATAAATTTCGAAATTATGAAAAATTGAGTTTTTTGTGCAAAACAAAAGTACTGGATCGAGAATAAAATATAAATTTCCAAATTACGATAAATTGAGCTTTTGTGCGCGAAACAAAAGTACGTGATCGAGAATAAAATATAAATTTCCAAATTATGAAAAATTGAGTTTTTTTGTAAAATAAAGGTACGCATCGAAAAATAAAATATCACTTTCTAGATTATAAAAATTGAGTTTATTTTTGTTAAACAAAAGTAGGAATCGAAAATAAAATATAAATTTAAAAATTATGAAAAATTGAGTTTTTTGGGTAAAACAAAAGTCCCGATCGAGAATAAAATATAAATTTCCAAATTATGAAAAATTAAGTTTTTTTGTCAAACAAAACTTCGGATCGAAAATAAACTATAAATTTCCAAATTATAAAAATTGAGTTTATTTTTGAAAAACAAAAGTACAGATCGAAAATAAAATATAAATTTCCAAATTACAGAAAATTGAGTTTTTGTGCGTGAAACAAAAGTACGTACCGAGAATAAAATATAAATTTTCAAATTATGAAAAATTGAGTGTTTTTTTGTAAAATAAAGGTACGCATCGAAAATAAAATATCAATTTCCAAATTATGAAAAATTGAGTTTATTTTTGTACAAAAAAAGTATGGATCGAAAATAATATATAAAATTCGAAATTATGAAAAATTGAGTTTTTTTGTGTAAAACAAAAGTACGGATCGAGAATAAAATATAAATTTCCAAATTATGAAAAATCGAGTTTTTTTGTAAAATAAAGGTACGCATCGAAAATAAAATATCACTTTCCAAATTATAAAAAATTGAGTTTATTTTTCTAAAACAAAAGTAGGAATCGAAAATAAAATATAAATTTCAAAATTATGAAAAATTGAGTTTTTTTGTGTAAAACAAAAGTACTGATCGAGAATAAAATATAAATTTCCAAATTATGAAAAATTAAGTTTTTTTGTCAAACGAAACTCGGATCGAAAATAAACTATAAATTTCCAAATTATAAAAATTGAGTTTATTTTTGTAAAACAAAAGTACAGATCGAAAAAAATATAAATTTCCAAATTACAAAAATTGAGTTTTTGTGCGCAAAACAAAAGTACTCGAGAATAAAATATAAATTTTCAAATTATGAAAAATTGAGTATTTTTTTGTAAAATAAAGGTACGCATCGAAAATAAAATATCAATTTCCAAATTATGAAAAATTGAGTTTATTTTTGTACAACAAAAGTAGGGATCGAAAATAAAATATAAAATTCGAAATTATGAAAAATTGAGTTTTTTGTGTAAAACAAAAGTACTGGATCGAGAATAAAATATAAATTTCCAAATTATGAAAAATCGAGTATCTTTTGTAAAACAAAAGTACAGATCGAAAATAAAATATAAATTTCAAAATTACGAAAAATTCAGTTTTTGTGCGTGAAACAAAAGTACTGGATCGAGAATAAAATATAAATTTCGAAATTATGAAAAATTGTGTTTTTTTAAAATAAAGGTACGCATCGAAAATAAAATATCAATTTCGAAATTATGAAAAATTGAGTTTATTTTTGTAAAACAAAAGTAGGGATCGAAAATAAAATATAAATTTCGAAATTATGAAAAATTGAGTTTTTTGTGCAAAACAAAAGTACTGGATCGAGAATAAAATATAAATTTCCAAATTACGATAAATTGAGCTTTTGTGCGCGAAACAAAAGTACGTGATCGAGAATAAAATATAAATTTCCAAATTATGAAAAATTGAGTTTTTTTGTAAAATAAAGGTACGCATCGAAAAATAAAATATCACTTTCTAGATTATAAAAAATTGAGTTTATTTTTGTTAAACAAAAGTAGGAATCGAAAATAAAATATAAATTTAAAAATTATGAAAAATTGAGTTTTTTGGGTAAAACAAAAGTCCCGATCGAGAATAAAATATAAATTTCCAAATTATGAAAAATTAAGTTTTTTTGTCAAACAAAACTTCGGATCGAAAATAAACTATAAATTTCCAAATTATAAAAATTGAGTTTATTTTTGAAAAACAAAAGTACAGATCGAAAATAAAATATAAATTTCCAAATTACGTAAAATTGAGTTTTTGTGCGTGAAACAAAAGTACGTACCGAGAATAAAATATAAATTTTCAAATTATGAAAAATTGAGTGTTTTTTGTAAAATAAAGGTACGCATCGAAAATAAAATATCAATTTCCAAATTATGAAAAATTGAGTTTATTTTTGTACAAAAAAAGTATGGATCGAAAATAATATATAAAATTCGAAATTATGAAAAATTGAGTTTTTTGTGTAAAACAAAAGTACTGGATCGAGAATAAAATATAAATTTCCAAATTATGAAAAATTGAGTTTTTTTTGTAAAATAAAGGTACGCATCGAAAATAAAATATCACTTTCCAAATTATAAAAATTGAGTTTATTTTTCTAAAACAAAAGTAGGAATCGAAAATAAAATATAAATTTCAAAATTATGAAAAATTGAGTTTTTTGTGTAAAACAAAAGTACTCGATCGAGAATAAAATATAAATTTCCAAATTATGAAAAATTAAGTTTTTTTGTCAAACGAAACTCGGATCGAAAATAAACTATAAATTTCCAAATTATAAAAATTGAGTTTATTTTTGTAAAACAAAAGTACAGATCGAAAAAAATATAAATTTCCAAATTACAAAAATTGAGTTTTTGTGCGCAAAACAAAAGTACTCGAGAATAAAATATAAATTTTCAAATTATGAAAAATTGAGTATTTTTTTGTAAAATAAAGGTACGTGATCGAAAATAAAATATCAATTTCCAAATTATGAAAAATTGAGTTTATTTTTGTACAACAAAAGTAGGGATCGAAAATAAAATATAAAATTCGAAATTATGAAAAATTGAGTTTTTGTGTAAAACAAAAGTACTGGATCGAGAATAAAATATAAATTTCCAAATTATGAAAAATCGAGTATCTTTTGTAAAACAAAAGTACAGATCGAAAATAAAATATAAATTTCAAAATTACGAAAAATTCAGTTTTTGTGCGTGAAACAAAAGTACTGGATCGAGAATAAAATATAAATTTCGAAATTATGAAAAATTGTGTTTTTTTAAAATAAAGGTACGCATCGAAAATAAAATATCAATTTCGAAATTATGAAAAATTGAGTTTATTTTTGTAAAACAAAAGTAGGGATCGAAAATAAAATATAAATTTCGAAATTATGAAAAATTGAGTTTTTTGTGCAAAACAAAAGTACTGGATCGAGAATAAAATATAAATTTCCAAATTACGATAAATTGAGCTTTTGTGCGCGAAACAAAAGTACGTGATCGAGAATAAAATATAAATTTCCAAATTATGAAAAATTGAGTTTTTTTGTAAAATAAAGGTACGCATCGAAAAATAAAATATCACTTTCTAGATTATAAAAAATTGAGTTTATTTTTGTTAAACAAAAGTAGGAATCGAAAATAAAATATAAATTTAAAAATTATGAAAAATTGAGTTTTTTTGGGTAAAACAAAAGTCCTGATCGAGAATAAAATATAAATTTCCAAATTATGAAAAATTAAGTTTTTTTGTCAAACAAAACTTCGGATCGAAAATAAACTATAAATTTCCAAATTATAAAAATTGAGTTTATTTTTGAAAAACAAAAGTACAGATCGAAAATAAAATATAAATTTCCAAATTACAGAAAATTGAGTTTTTGTGCGTGAAACAAAAGTACGTACCGAGAATAAAATATAAATTTTCAAATTATGAAAAATTGAGTGTTTTTTTGTAAAATAAAGGTACGCATCGAAAATAAAATATCAATTTCCAAATTATGAAAAATTGAGTTTATTTTTGTACAAAAAAAGTATGGATCGAAAATAATATATAAAATTCGAAATTATGAAAAATTGAGTTTTTTTGGGTAAAACAAAAGTCCTGATCGAGAATAAAATATAAATTTCCAAATTATGAAAAATTGAGTTTTTTTTGTAAAATAAAGGTACGCATCGAAAATAAAATATCACTTTCCAAATTATAAAAATTGAGTTTATTTTTCTAAAACAAAAGTAGGAATCGAAAATAAAATATAAATTTCAAAATTATGAAAAATTGAGTTTTTTGTGTAAAACAAAAGTACTCGATCGAGAATAAAATATAAATTTCCAAATTATGAAAAATTAAGTTTTTTTTGTCAAACGAAACTCGGATCGAAAATAAACTATAAATTTCCAAATTATAAAAATTGAGTTTATTTTTGTAAAACAAAAGTACAGATCGAAAAAAATATAAATTTCCAAATTACAAAAATTGAGTTTTTGTGCGCAAAACAAAAGTACTCGAGAATAAAATATAAATTTTCAAATTATGAAAAATTGAGTATTTTTTTGTAAAATAAAGGTACGTGATCGAAAATAAAATATCAATTTCCAAATTATGAAAAATTGAGTTTATTTTTGTACAACAAAAGTAGGGATCGAAAATAAAATATAAAATTCGAAATTATGAAAAATTGAGTTTTTTGTGTAAAACAAAAGTACTGGATCGAGAATAAAATATAAATTTCCAAATTATGAAAAATCGAGTATCTTTTGTAAAACAAAAGTACAGATCGAAAATAAAATATAAATTTCAAAATTACGAAAAATTCAGTTTTTGTGCGTGAAACAAAAGTACTGGATCGAGAATAAAATATAAATTTCGAAATTATGAAAAATTGTGTTTTTTTAAAATAAAGGTACGCATCGAAAATAAAATATCAATTTCGAAATTATGAAAAATTGAGTTTATTTTTGTAAAACAAAAGTAGGGATCGAAAATAAAATATAAATTTCGAAATTATGAAAAATTGAGTTTTTTGTGCAAAACAAAAGTACTGGATCGAGAATAAAATATAAATTTCCAAATTACGATAAATTGAGCTTTTGTGCGCGAAACAAAAGTACGTGATCGAGAATAAAATATAAATTTCCAAATTATGAAAAATTGAGTTTTTTTGTAAAATAAAGGTACGCATCGAAAATAAAATATCACTTTCTAGATTATAAAAATTGAGTTTATTTTTGTTAAACAAAAGTAGGAATCGAAAATAAAATATAAATTTAAAAATTATGAAAAATTGAGTTTTTGGGTAAAACAAAAGTCCTGATCGAGAATAAAATATAAATTTCCAAATTATGAAAAATTAAGTTTTTTTGTCAAACAAAACTCTGGATCGAAAATAAACTATAAATTTCCAAATTATAAAAATTGAGTTTATTTTTGAAAAACAAAAGTACAGATCGAAAATAAAATATAAATTTCCAAATTACTAAAAATTGAGTTTTTGTGCGTGAAACAAAAGTACGTACCGAGAATAAAATATAAATTTTCAAATTATGAAAAATTGAGTGTTTTTTTGTAAAATAAAGGTACGCGATCGAAAATAAAATATCAATTTCCAAATTATGAAAAATTGAGTTTATTTTTGTACAAAAAAGTATGGATCGAAAATAATATATAAAATTCGAAATTATGAAAAATTGAGTTTTTTGTGTAAAACAAAAGTACTGGATCGAGAATAAAATATAAATTTCCAAATTATGAAAAATTGAGTTTTTTTGTAAAATAAAGGTACGCATCGAAAATAAAATATCACTTTCCAAATTATAAAAATTGAGTTTATTTTTCTAAAACAAAAGTAGGAATCGAAAATAAAATATAAATTTCAAAATTATGAAAAATTGAGTTTTTTGTGTAAAACAAAAGTACTCGATCGAGAATAAAATATAAATTTCCAAATTATGAAAAATTAAGTTTTTTTGTCAAACGAAACTCGGATCGAAAATAAACTATAAATTTCCAAATTATAAAAATTGAGTTTATTTTTGTAAAACAAAAGTACAGATCGAAAAAAATATAAATTTCCAAATTACAAAAATTGAGTTTTTGTGCAGAAAACAAAAGTACTCGAGAATAAAATATAAATTTTCAAATTATGAAAAATTGAGTATTTTTTTGTAAAATAAAGGTACGCATCGAAAATAAAATATCAATTTCCAAATTATGAAAAATTGAGTTTATTTTTGTACAACAAAAGTAGGGATCGAAAATAAAATATAAAATTCGAAATTATGAAAAATTGAGTTTTTTTGTGTAAAACAAAAGTACGGATCGAGAATAAAATATAAATTTCCAAATTATGAAAAATCGAGTATCTTTTGTAAAACAAAAGTACAGATCGAAAATAAAATATAAATTTCAAAATTATGAAAAATTTAGTTTTTGTGCGTGAAACAAAAGTACGTATCGAGAATAAAATATAAATTTCGAAATTATGAAAAATTGTGTTTTTTTTTTTAAAATAAAGGTACGCATCGAAAATAAAATATCAATTTCGAAATTATGAAAAATTGAGTTTATTTTTGTAAAACAAAAGTAGGGATCGAAAATAAAATATAAATTTCGAAATTATGAAAAATTGAGTTTTTTTGTGCAAAACAAAAGTACGGATCGAGAATAAAATATAAATTTCCAAATTACGATAAATTGAGCTTTTGTGCGCGAAACAAAAGTACGTATCGAGAATAAAATATAAATTTCCAAATTATGAAAAATTGAGTTTTTTTTTGTAAAATAAAGGTACGCATCGAAAATAAAATATCACTTTCTAGATTATAAAAATTGAGTTTATTTTTGTTAAACAAAAGTAGGAATCGAAAATAAAATATAAATTTAAAAATTATGAAAAATTGAGTTTTTTGGGTAAAACAAAAGTCCTGATCGAGAATAAAATATAAATTTCCAAATTATGAAAAATTAAGTTTTTTTGTCAAACAAAACTTCGGATCGAAAATAAACTATAAATTTCCAAATTATAAAAATTGAGTTTATTTTTGAAAAACAAAAGTACAGATCGAAAATAAAATATAAATTTCCAAATTACAGAAAATTGAGTTTTTGTGCGTGAAACAAAAGTACGTACCGAGAATAAAATATAAATTTTCAAATTATGAAAAATTGAGTGTTTTTTTGTAAAATAAAGGTACGCATCGAAAATAAAATATCAATTTCCAAATTATGAAAAATTGAGTTTATTTTTGTACAAAAAAAGTATGGATCGAAAATAATATATAAAATTCGAAATTATGAAAAATTGAGTTTTTTTGTGTAAAACAAAAGTACGGATCGAGAATAAAATATAAATTTCCAAATTATGAAAAATTGAGTTTTTTTTTGTAAAATAAAGGTACGCATCGAAAATAAAATATCACTTTCCAAATTATAAAAAATTGAGTTTATTTTTCTAAAACAAAAGTAGGAATCGAAAATAAAATATAAATTTCAAAATTATGAAAAATTGAGTTTTTTTGTGTAAAACAAAAGTACTGATCGAGAATAAAATATAAATTTCCAAATTATGAAAAATTAAGTTTTTTTTTGTCAAACGAAACTTCGGATCGAAAATAAACTATAAATTTCCAAATTATAAAAAATTGAGTTTATTTTTGTAAAACAAAAGTACAGATCGAAAAAAAAATATAAATTTCCAAATTACAAAAAATTGAGTTTTTGTGCGCAAAACAAAAGTACTCGAGAATAAAATATAAATTTTCAAATTATGAAAAATTGAGTATTTTTTTGTAAAATAAAGGTACGCATCGAAAATAAAATATCAATTTCCAAATTATGAAAAATTGAGTTTATTTTTGTACAACAAAAGTAGGGATCGAAAATAAAATATAAAATTCGAAATTATGAAAAATTGAGTTTTTTGTGTAAAACAAAAGTACTGAATCGAGAATAAAATATAAATTTCCAAATTATGAAAAATCGAGTATCTTTTGTAAAACAAAAGTACAGATCGAAAATAAAATATAAATTTCAAAATTACGAAAAATTCAGTTTTTGTGCGTGAAACAAAAGTACTGGATCGAGAATAAAATATAAATTTCGAAATTATGAAAAATTGTGTTTTTTTAAAATAAAGGTACGCATCGAAAATAAAATATCAATTTCGAAATTATGAAAAATTGAGTTTATTTTTGTAAAACAAAAGTAGGGATCGAAAATAAAATATAAATTTCGAAATTATGAAAAATTGAGTTTTTTTGTGCAAAACAAAAGTACGGATCGAGAATAAAATATAAATTTCCAAATTACGATAAATTGAGCTTTTGTGCGCGAAACAAAAGTACGTATCGAGAATAAAATATAAATTTCCAAATTATAAAAAATTGAGTTTTTTTTGTAAAATAAAGGTACGCATCGAAAATAAAATATCACTTTCTAGATTATAAAAAATTGAGTTTATTTTTGTTAAACAAAAGTAGGAATCGAAAATAAAATATAAATTTAAAAATTATGAAAAATTGAGTTTTTTTGGGTAAAACAAAAGTCCTGATCGAGAATAAAATATAAATTTCCAAATTATGAAAAATTAAGTTTTTTTTTGTCAAACAAAACTTCGGATCGAAAATAAACTATAGATTTCCAAATTATAAAAAATTGAGTTTATTTTTGTAAAACAAAAGTACAGATCGAAAATAAAATATAAATTTCCAAATTACAAAAAATTGAGTTTTTGTGCGTGAAACAAAAGTACTCGAGAATAAAATATAAATTTTCAAATTATGAAAAATTGAGTATTTTTTTGTAAAATAAAGGTACGCATCGAAAATAAAATATCAATTTCCAAATTATGAAAAATTGAGTTTATTTTTGTACAACAAAAGTAGGGATCGAAAATAAAATATAAAATTCGAAATTATGAAAAATTGAGTTTTTTTGTGTAAAACAAAAGTACGGATCGAGAATAAAATATAAATTTCCAAATTATGAAAAATCGAGTATCTTTTGTAAAACAAAAGTACAGATCGAAAATAAAATATAAATTTCAAAATTACGAAAAATTGAGTTTTTTTGCGTGAAACAAAAGTACGTATCGAGAATAAAATATAAATTTCCAAATTATGAAAAATTGAGATTTTTTTTGTAAAATAAAGGTACGCGTCGAAAATAAAATATCACTTTCCAAATTATAAAAAATTGAGTTTATTTTTGTAAAACAAAAGTAGGAATCGAAAATAAAATATAAATTTCAAAATTATGAAAAATTGAGTTTTTTTGTGTAAAACAAAAGTACTGATCGAGAATAAAATATAAATTTCCAAATTATGAAAAATTAAGTTTTTTTTTGTCAAACGAAACTTCGGATCGAAAATAAACTATAACTTTCCAAATTATAAAAAATTGAGTTTATTTTTGTAAAACAAAAGTACAGATCGAAAATAAAATATAAATTTCCAAATTAAAAAAAATTGAGTTTTTGTGCGTGAAACAAAAGTACTTGAGAATAAAATATAAATTTTCAAATTATGAAAAATTGAGTATTTTTTTGTTAAATAAAGGTACGCATCGAAAATAAAATATCAATTTCCAAATTATGAAAAATTGAGTTTATTTTTGTACAACAAAAGTAGGGATCGAAAATAAAATATAAAATTCGAAATTATGAAAAATTGAGTTTTTTTGTGTAAAACAAAAGTACGGATGGAGAATAAAATATAAATTTCCAAATTATGAAAAATCGAGTATCTTTTGTAAAACAAAAGTACAGATCGAAAATAAAATATAAATTTCAAAATTACGAAAAATTCAGTTTTTATGCGTGAAACAAAGGTACGTATGGAGAATAAAATATAAATTTCGAAATTATGAAAAATTGTGTTTTTTTTAAAATAAAGGTACGCATCGAAAATAAAATATCAATTTCGAAATTATGAAAAATTGAGTTTATTTTTGTAAAACAAAAGTAGGGATCGAAAATAAAATATAAATTTCGAAATTATGAAAAATTGAGTTTTTTTGTGTAAAACAAAAGTACGGATCGAGAATAAAATATAAATTTCCAAATTACGATAAATTGAGCTTTTGTGCGCGAAACAAAACTACGTATCGAGAATAAAATATAAATTTCCAAATTATGAAAAATTGAGTTTTTATTTGTAAAATAAAGGTACGCATCGAAAATAAAATATCACCTTCTAAATTATAAAAAATTGAGTTTATTTTTGTTAAACAAAAGTAGGAATCGAAAATAAAATATAAATTTCGAAATTATGAAAAATTGAGTTTTTTTGGGTAAAACAAAAGTCCTGATCGAGAATAAAATATAAATTTCCAAATTATGAAAAATTAAGTTTTTTTTTGTCAAACAAAACTTCGGATCGAAAATAAACTATAAATTTCCAAATTATAAAAAATTGAGTTTATTTTTGAAAAACAAAAGTACAGATCGAAAATAAAATATAAATTTCCAAATTACAGAAAATTGAGTTTTTGTGCGGGAAACAAAAGTACGTACCGAGAATAAAATATAAATTTTCAAATTATGAAAAATTGAGTGTTTTTTTGTAAAATAAAGGTACGCATCGAAAATAAAATATCAATTTCCAAATTATGAAAAATTGAGTTTATTTTTGTACCAAAAAAGTATGGATCGAAAATACTATATAAAATTTGAAATTATGAAAAATTGAGTTTTTTTGTATAAAACAAAAGTACGGATCGAGAATAAAATATAAATTTCCAAATTATGAAAAATCGAGTATCTTTTGTAAAAGAAAAGTACAGATCGAAAATAAAATATAATTTTCAAAATTACGAAAAATTGAGTTTTTGGCGTGAAACAAAAGTACGTATCGAGAATAAAATATAAATTTCCAAATTATGAAAAATTGTGTTTATTTTTGTAAAACAAAAGTAGGGATCCAAAATACAATATAAATTTCGAAATTATGAAAAATTGAATTTTTTTGTGGAAAACAAAAGTACGTGTCGAGAATAAAATATAAATTTCCAAATTATGAAAAATTGAGTTTATTTTTGTAAAACAAAACTAGGGATCAAAAATAAAATGTAAATTTCAAAATTATGAAAAATTGAGTTTTTTTGTGTAAAACAAAAGTACGGATCGAGAATAAAATCTAAATTTCCAAATTATGAAAAATTAAGTTCTTTTTTGTCAAACAAAACTACGGATCGAAAATAAAATATAAATTTCCAAATTATAAGAAATTGAGTTTAGTTTTGTAAAACAAAAGTAGGGATCGAAAATAAAATATAAATGTCGAAATTATGAAAATTTGAGTTCTTCTGTGTAAAACAAAAGTACGGATCGAGAATAAAATATAAATTTTCACATTATGAAAAATTGAGTATGTTTTGTAAAACAAAAGTCCAGATCGAAAAGAAAATCTAAATTTTCAAATTACAAAAATTGATATTTTGTGCGTGAAACTAAAGTACGTATCGATAATAAAATATAAATTTCGAAATTATGAAAAATTGGGTTTTTTTTGTAAAATAAAGGTACGCATCAAAAATAAAATATCAATTTCGAAATTATGAAAAATTGAGTTTATTTTTGTAAAACAAAAGTAGGGATCAAAAATAAAATATAATATTCGAAATTATGAAAAATTGAGTTTTTTTGTGTAAAACAAAAGTACGGATCGAGAATAAAATATAAATTTTCAAATTACGATAAATTGAGTTTTTGTGCGCGAAACAAAAGTACGTATCGAGAATAAAATATAAATTTCCAAATTATGAAAAATTGAGTTTTTTTTTGTAAAATAAAGGTACGCATCGAAAATAAATTATCACTTTCCAAATTATAAAAAATTGAGATTATTTTTCTAAAACAAAAGTAGGAATCGAAAATAAAGTATAAATTTCAAAATTATGAAAAATTGAGTTTTTTTGTGTAAAACAAAAGTACTGATCGAGAATAAAATATAAATTTCAAAATTATGAAAAATTATGAAAAATTAAGTTTTTTTTTGTCAAACGAAACTTCGGATCGAAAATAAACTATAAATTTCCAAATTATAAAAAATTGAGTTTATTTTTGTAAAACAAAAGTACAGATCGAAAATAAAATATAAATTTCCAAATTACAAAAAATTGAGTTTTTGTGCGTGAAACAAAAGTACTTGAGAATAAAATATAAATTTTCAAATTATGAAAAATTGAGTATTTTTTTGTTAAATAAAGGTATGCATCGAAAATAAAATATCAATTTCCAAATTATGAAAAATTGAGTTTATTTTTGTACAACAAAAGTAGGGATCGAAAATAAAATATAAAATTCGAAATTATGAAAAATTGAGTTTTTTTGTGTAAAACAAAAGTACGGATGGAGAATAAAATATAAATTTCCAAATTATGAAAACTCGAGTATCTTTTGTAAAACAAAAGTACAGATCGAAAATAAAATATAAATTTCAAAATTATGAAAAATTTAGTTTTTGTGCGTGAAACAAAAGTACGTATCGAGAATAAAATATAAATTTCGAAATTATGAAAAATTGTGTTTTTTTTTTTAAAATAAAGGTACGCATCGAAAATAAAATATCAATTTCGAAATTATGAAAAATTGAGTTTATTTTTGTAAAACAAAAGTAGGGATCGAAAATAAAATATAAATTTCGAAATTATGAAAAATTGAGTTTTTTTGTGTAAAACAAAAGTACGGATCGAGAATAAAATATAAATTTCCAAATTACGATAAATTGAGCTTTTGTGCGCGAAACAAAACTACGTATCGAGAATAAAATATAAATTTCCAAATTATGAAAAATTGAGTTTATTTTTGTAAAGTAAAGGTACGCATCGAAAATAAAATATCACTTTCTAAATTATAAAAAATTGAGTTTATTTTTGTAAAACAAAAGTAGGAATCGAAAATAAAATATAAATTTCGAAATTATGAAAAATTGAGTTTTTTTGGGTAAAACAAAAGTCCTGATCGAGAATAAAATATAAATTTCCAAATTATGAAAAATTAAGTTTTTTTTTGTCAAACAAAACTTCGGATCGAAAATAAACTATAAATTTCCAAATTATAAAAAATTGAGTTTGTTGGAATAAATGGCTGAGTTTAAGAGGGGGGGTGAATTAGACTTTCAAAGATTTTCGAAACCCAATGCCCAATTATGAAAAACCAGATTCGGATTGAAGATTTAAATCAGTTTTATAGGTTCTTGAAATGCTCTTTATCAATTGATCATATATCCAATTCAATTTCAATTTAAACTTCAATTACCGAATGTAAAGAGTTCAAGGGAAGAAGAACAACACAGCAGATTTATACTGGTTCACCTTTCAACAAAGGCTACATCCAGTTTCCTAAACAAACAAATTCAATCAATTCACTAAAAACCAGTTTTTACATGAACACTACATGCAAAACCGAAACCAGAAAGCTGCACCAAGTCTTGAACCCTACAAGACTTCTAAACACCTGTAAAACCCTATTACAAGATCTCTTAATCACCACGATTAAGATACAAACACTGCGACTAGCCAACACACAAAGAATTGGATTGAATTCACCTGGAAATTCAATGCGAAAGCAACAGAGCACCGGCAAGAACGAGAAAAAGCAGAGCATGCAATTCTTGATTTGATTCGCACTCAAATGAATCTTGATCGTCTTGGAGTGATTCGCAAAATGTTTTAGAGTGTATTAGGAACGTTCTTGCTCAATGGGTCTTTTAGAAAAGGTTTCGTCTATTAGTTCTTTGAGTTTCAAGATATATATAGAAAGCTGTTAAAGCGATTCTGCGAGGAAATAGTCGGTTGAAGCAGCGTTTTAGTCGGTTGTTTTCATTAAAAACCAATTTTCCAGTGAGCACTGTTTCTCTGAAACTTGAAAACGGTCGGTTGAAATCTCGTTTTAACTAGCTATTCGAGAACTGAATTTCTGAAACAAAGCTACCAGGATTTTAAGCTGGTTTAAATTTCAAGCAGATCGGTTGAAATTTTCCAAATACAAAGCTTTGAAAATGAAGAAACAGTTTAACTAGTTGAAATCAGATTTTTAACCGGTTAAAAAGCAGTTAAACCTTTGAAATCATTTTAAAACCTTTTTAAAACATTTCAAAACATTTTAAACTCAAGACTAAGATCAAGATAGATTGAAATGCATCATACCACACAACCTAAGACTCTACAATCCTAAGACAAAATCTTCATTCTTCAAGCACCAACATCTTCATCATTAAAGGTGGTTGGAGACATCAAATCCACTTGAAACCAAGTCTTCAAGTCCAACAAACTCCCCCTATTTGATGATGACAACCACTTGATGCATTCATTGTCTTTGAAGAATGTAAGAGTCCTGCACAAAACAAAATACAGCAGCAGAAATAGCAGAACAATAGGTGGTAAGGAAATATAGCAGTAGTTGAGAAAATACTGCAACACAATATCGGATAGCAGAGTCGCGTGAAGCAAAAGTCTCCCCTTTCACCAGATTCTCCCCTTTCTCTTGTACTTGCGCTTCATGTGCCTTCAAATGCATTCAACAATTTCTCCCCCTTTGGAATCATCAAATAGCACCAGGAAAAATAACATAGCATATGCGAGTAAAATAAGATTGTTCAACATACATGGGCATTATACCCAAAAAAAAACAGCAACAAATAAGCACATACGAGCACACAACCAAACAGCAATGAAATGCAAAAACATGAATGCAAGCGATGAATAGCGACATTAGTAGAATGCTGTAGCAGCGAGTTGAATTAATGCACCAGCAACGACAAATGCACCAGCAGCAACAACAACAAAAACCAGCATTACAAAAATAACAGCACACAGCAACAACACTTCGATTCATGGCGGATGCACCAGCGAGTAATGCAGCAGCGAGCAACAGAATTAATGCACCAGCAGCTGTACTTCAATTATGCAGCAACAGCAAATACATCAATTATGCAGCAACAGCAATAGTTTTTCTAAAAAAAAACAGCAAATACAGCTTTTCTTCCAAAACACCAGCAAATACAGCAGCGGTATTAACAGCATTTTCAATAACAGCAAGTGCACCAGACAACGACAACAGCAACAGACATTCAAAAATCCAGCAAACACAGCAGCGACTTTACTTTGGATGACCCGACCTTTTTGATCTCTTCCTTGGGTTGCTTGAGGAGGCCATTGCGAGAAAAGAAATGCACAGAAGCAGTATATGCAGAGTTTTTTGCGAGTAAAGTGAATGCTAAAGTAACAATGCTACCCACATGTATTTAACATTTCGATTTTCAATTTATTAAGAAATTAGTGCTTTGCTCGATCAAAGAAGGAATCAATTGCATTCGGTTGGAATATATTGGACGAGAGATATGCAGTGAGGCACGAGTTTTGACCAGAGAATTCGATTAGTTCAATGCAACACGTATTTGGAGAGAGAAACCGAGTTAAAAAGTAAAGCAAAGGCACTACTAAGACAAAACAGCGAGTCAAGATTCTTTGAATCGGCTTTATCTATCATGTTTAAATGCTCAATTCTCAATTAATCAACTTAAATGCACCAATTGAATATGAATCAATGCGAGTATAACAGACAAATTCGCACAAATTTTAAATTTTGCATGATGACGAGCAATTTCGGTCAGTTGATTTATGAAAAACAGCTGATTAAAGCAGAAATCCGATCTTGGTTTAATGCGGATAACCGATTTTAGCGACTAAATCGACGGATCAGCCGACTAAAATAGAGACGAAATTACTGCACATCCACTTGCAGCCCCAAATTAGGCAAAACAAGCGATTAAAAGTCCGAAACAACTAGCTAAAATCCTGAATAACATTGCGATTTCACTTATAACATACAATATGCAAATCTAGCTGTAATTAATCAAGAATTATGCAGATTTAAGCATTCAAACACACAAACACAGCATGATTAACAGCAGAAATGAATCATATACAGGAATTACATCACATTTGAAACATCAAGAACACCCAACTCATTTCTTAATTGGAAAAACCTATCTTTTGGGAGTGGTTTGGTAAATATATCACAAGTTGGTTATTAGAGTCAACAAATTCAATTATGCAATCACCCTTTTGAACATGATCCCTAATGAAATGGTGCCTTATTTCTATATGTTTCGTTCTAGAGTGCAAAACAGGATTTTTGTTAAGTTGATAGCACTTGTATTGTCACACCTAATAGGAATGTGATCTAGTTTCAAACCATAATCAAAAAGGCTGTTGTTTTAACCAAAGAGTTTGAGCACAACGACTCCAGCTGCAACATACTCGGCTTCAGCGATGAGACAAAGCCACACTAGCTTGCTTTTGCTATGCCATGATACTAGACTACTTCCTAGTAGATGACAAGTTCCACTAGTGCTTTTTCTATCAAGTTTACATCCAGCAAAGTCTACATCCGAATAGCCCACTAGATTAAAAGAAGCACCTTTAGGATACCACAAACCAACATTAATAGTTCCTTTTAGATATTTCAAAATTCTTTTGGCAATTGCGAAATGTGATTCTTTGGGATTAGATTGAAACCTAGCACACATGCATACACTAAACATTATATCGGGCCTACTAGCGGTTAGATATAATAGTGAACCAATCAAACCTCTATACTTAGTGGAATCAAAGGTTTACCATTTTCATCGACATCAAGATAGGCTCGCTGGTAGCCATGGGTGTGCTTGATTCTTTGCATTTGTCCATCTCATATTTATTTAACTGACTCTTTGCAATATTTTGGTGATTGAGGAATGTTCCATGATCTAATTGCTTGACTTGTAAGCCTAAGAAGAAGTTTAGATCACCCATCATTGACATTTCAAACTCCCCCTGCATAGCTGCAACAAATTCTTCACAAAGCTTCTCATTAGTGGATCCAAAGATAATATCATCCACATAAACACTGCACCGAGTATAATGCTTTGTCCAAGACTTTCTAATGAACAAAGTTTTATCAACTTGGCCCCTTTCATAGTTTTGAGAGATAAGGAAGTTACTTAACCTTTCATACCATTGTCTTGGAGCTTGCTTGAGTCCATAAAGAGCCTTTTTGAGCTTATATATATGGTTAGGCAATTTGTGATCAACAAATCCAGATGGTTGTGAAACATAGATTTCTTCATTTATATATCCATTCAAAAATGCACTTTTCACATCCATTTGATGCAGTTTGAATCCAATCATGCATGAGAAAGCAAGTAATAACCTAACGACTTCTAACCTAGCAACGGGAGCATATGTTTCCTCATAATCTATTCCTTCCTCTTGGTTATACCCTTTAGCTACAAGCCTAGCTTTGTTTCTAGTTATTACTCCTTGATCATTCAATTTATTTTTAAACACCCACTTTGTGCCAATTATATTCATGTTAGGTGTGCAAGGGACTAGTTCCCAAACCTCATTCCTTTTAAATTGGTTCAGTTCATCTTGCATTGCCAAAATCCAGTTTTCATCCAATAAAGCATCATCAACACATTTAGGTTCAACTTGGGAAACAAATGCAGCAGTTAAACATGTATCATGCATAGACCTTCTTGTAGAAACACCTCTTTGAACATCTCCTATCACATTTCCAATGGACGATTGCGAGGCACCCTCCATTCTTTAGGTAGATCATTTTCTGCGAATTTAATTACGGTGCCGGGATTTCGATCGGTTCTTTTCGATTTTCACCAGTTGAAATTCCACTGCAGCGAGCTTTTTCGGTTTCTACATGTCCAGTTGATACACCTTCAATTAAGTTCTCTTCACTACACTCTGCACCACTCACTTGCACCTTCATTTTGCACATTAGACTCATCAAAAACAACATGTATTAATTCCTCAATGATAGCTAATCTCTTGTTGAAGATCCTATATGCTTTGCTATGTAAAGAATAGCCTAAAAACAATGCATCATCGGCTTTAGCATCAAATTTGCCAAGTTTTTCTTTGCCATTATTTAAAACAAAACACTTGCGACCAAACACTCTAAGATGTGCTATGTTGGGTTTTCTCCCTTTGTACAATTCATAAGGGGTTTTCTTCAAAATAGGTCTTATCAAAACCCTATTTATTATGTAACATGCAGTATTTCTGCATCCGCTCAAAAATATTTAGGGATGTTTGATTCATTAAGCACTTGTCCTAGCTAGTTCCTCAAGTGATCTATTTTTCCTCTCAACAACACCATTTTGTTGAGGAGTCCTAGGTGCTGAAAAGTTATGCTTAATCCCATATTTTTCACAAAAATGATTGAACTTTTCATTTTCAAATTCCCCTCCATGATCACTTCTAAGAGCACTTATACTGCAGCTGTTTTCATTTTGTAAAACCTTGGCAAGTTTCTTAAAAGCATGAAATGCATCACTTTTATTTTTCAAAAACAAAGTCCAAGTAAACCTAGAATAGTCATCAACAATAACCAAAGCATAATAGTTTCCACCAATACTCATTGTTCTAGATGGACCAAACAAATCCATATGCAGTGAGTTCCAAAGGTTTTGTTGTTGACACATAATTTTTCAGATTAAAAGAAACTTTGGTTTGTTTACCCTTTTGGCATGCATGACAGATTTTATCTTTCTCAAATTTCAGTTTAGGTAACCCTAAAACAAGTTCTTTTGAAAACAGTTTTTCCAAATGATTCATGTTAATATGTGCAGCTCTCCTATGCCAAAGCCATGAACTATCTTCCTTAGACATGAGACATGTAAAATTAGTTGCACACATATGATCAAGATCAAGCATATAAATGTTCTCAATTCTCTTGCCTAACATGCAGATTTTATCAGAATTTTTCTCAAGGATCTTGCAATGATTTGATTCAAAAGTGATTCTAAAACCTTTATCACATAGCTGGCTAATACTAAGAAGATTATGCTTCAAACCTTCAACATATAACACGTTTTCAATGAGGATTGAAGAAATGTTACCAACATCACCACTTCCAAGGATTTTCCCTTTATTATTATCTCCATAAGTGACAAAACCTCCATTTTTCAAGGTGAGTTTGACAAACTTCCTTTTGTCACCACACATGTGCCTTGAACAGCCACTGTCTAGATACCACAATGATTCCTTGGCCTTCAAGAACACCTGCAAAACACAATCAATGGAGAGAATTTGGTACCCACATCAATTTGGGTCCAACAAAGTTAATAACCTTTCTACCACATTTTGGCTTCCAAATAAATTGACCACTAGGAACACCAAATTTTCTGATTTTGCATGATTTTGAAGTATGTCCCTTGTTCATACAATAGAAGCAAGTAATGGATGAAGTGCTGGATGGTTTTCTATGTGAAAAGAAATTTCTATAAGCCTTTTGTTTCTTTTGAAAACCATTTTTAAATCCAAGTCCAGCTTTATTCGTTACACAATTTTTAAATTCTAAAAGTGTATCCAAGTTGGCTCTTCCCATGGTGAATTTAGCTAGAGATTTGTTCAAATACTCAATTTGATTTTCTAAAGTTCTGCAGTTTGTGCAGATTTTTCCAGCATGTTCATCATTGCAACTTGAAACCTTGTAAATCATTTCCAGATTTTCAAAATCAGTTTTTGAATTTTCCAGCTCTTTCTCTAGCTCTTTCACCTTGTTCTCTAGCCAAATGTTCATACCTTTAAGCCTATTGTTGGAACAAGCAACCTTATTAGCCTCTTCATGCAATTCCAGAAAATTTTGCAGCAGCTGATCATAAGGAAGACCATTTTGAGTAGTGGAGGAACTTACACTACTTGCATGTATCACCATTAGCCATAAGACAAAGATTGGCTCTTTCATCATCACTTGAAGAGTCACTAGAGGAGATATCATTCTCATCCCATGCTATGTAAGCCTTCTTGGTTTTGAATGATCTTTCATGCTTCTTTTCTCCATTTCTCTCTTTGTTTTGTGAATTTGGACATTCAGCCTTTATATGTCCCTGTTTTCCACAACCAAAGCAAGTAAAGTTAGAAGAAGCTAAATCAGATTTTTATTATACCTCTTGTTCTTGTAATCTTTGTTCTTGTATTTCAAGAACTTGTTGAACTTTCTAACTAAGAGGTTCGATTTTCTGCATCACTTCCTCCATGTCCTTCATCCTCACTATTCTCCTCTTTGTGAACCAAAGTCTTCAAGGCAAGCCCTTTCTTTTTCTTGTCATTGTCTTCTTGTTCAGCAAGTCTATTCAACTCTAGCTCATGTTCCCTTAGCTTTCCAAAAAGTGCAGCAACACTCATTGTTGACAAGTCCTTGGATTCAGAAATTGCTGTAACTTTGGGTTGCCAACTTCGATCCAAACATTTCAGCACTTTGATGTTCAACTCCTCTTTCTCAAAAGAGTTTTCCAAGGCCGATCGGATGGTTTATAATGTGTGTAAACCTCTTTTGCACATCCGAAGCTAGTTTCTCCAGGAAGCATTCTGAACATCTCATACTCTTGGATTAAAGTATGCTTTCTTGCTCTTTTACATCAGCTGTTCCTTCATGAGTAACCTCCAAAACTTCCCACATCTATTTAGCATTGGAACACTGTGAAACACGAAAGAATTCATCAAGATTAAGTGCAGATGTAATGATGTTCTTTGCTTTACAATCATATTGCACTTTCTTTTGTTCATTAGCATTTAAACTTTCCCATGGTTTTTCTTCTTTAGGGATATACGGTCCATTGACTATAGCATTCCAAATCCCTATATCAATTGATTCAATGAAAATCTTCATTCTCACTTTCCAAAATGGATAGTTTACCCCGAGAAAACATAGGTGGCTCTGTTTATAGAAGCACCCTCTGCAAAAGGCAATTTTCCTTGACCATGTTTGAAATTTTTGAGAAAACTTGAATATTTTTCAAGAACCAGCTCTTGATACCAATTGTTGGAATAAATGGCTGAGTTTAAGAGGGGGGGTGAATTAAACTTTCAAAGATTTTCGAAACCCAATGCCCAATTATGAAAAACCAGATTCGGATTGAAGATTTAAATCAGTTTTTATAGGTTCTTGAAATGCTCTTTATCAATTGATCATATATCCAATTCAATTTCAATTTAAACTTCAATTACCGAATGTAAAGAGTTCAAGGGAAGAAGAACAACACATCAGATTTATACTTGGTTCACCTTTCAACAAAGGCTACATCCAGTTTCCTAAACAAACAAATTCAATCAATTCACTAAAAACCAGTTTTACATGAACACTACATGCAAAACCGAAACCAGAAGCTGCACCAAGTCTTGAACCCTACAAGACTTCTAAACACCTGTAAAACCCTATTACAAGATCTCTTAATCACCACTGATTAAGATACAAACACGCAGACTAGCCAACACACAAAGAATTGGATTGAATTCACTGGAAATTCAATGCGAAGCGAAGCAGAGCACCGGCAAGAACGAAAAACAGAGCATGCAATTCTTGATTTGATTCGCACTCAAATGAATCTTGATCGTCTTGGAGTGATTCGCAAAATGTTTTAGAGTGTATTAGGAACGTTCTTGCTCAATGGGTCTTTTAGAAAAGGTTTCGTCTATTAGTTCTTTGAGTTTCAAGATATATATAGAAAGCTGTTAAAGCGATTCTGCAGGAAATAGTCGGTTGAAGCAGCGTTTTAGTCGGTTGTTTTCATTAAAAACCAATTTTCCGGTGAGCACTGTTTCTCGAAACTTGAAAACGATCGGTTGAAATCTCGTTTTAACTAGCTATTCGAAAACTGAATTTCCGAAACAAAGCTACCGAGGATTTTAAGCGGTTTAAATTTCAACATGATCAGCTGAAATTTTCCAAATACAAAGCTTTGAAAATGAAGAACAGTTTAACTAGTTGAAATCAGATTTTTAACCAGTTAAAAAACAGTTAAACCTTTGAAATCATTTTAAAACCTTTTTAAAACATTTCAAAACATTTTAAACTCCAAGACTAAGATCAAGATAGATTGAAATGCATCATACCACACAACCTAAGACTCTCTAATCCTAAGACAAAATCTTCATTCTTCAAGCACCAACATCTTCATCATTAAAGGTGGTTGGAGACATCAAATCCACTTGAAACCAAGTCTTCAAGTCCAACAGAGTTTATTTTTGTAAAACAAAAGTACAGATCGAAAATAAAATATAAATTTCCAAATTACAGAAAATTGAGTTTTTGTGCGTGAAACAAAAGTACGTACCGAGAATAAAATATAAATTTTCAAATTATGAAAAATTGAGTGTTTTTTTGTAAACTAAAGGTACGCATCGAAAATAAAATATCAATTTCCAAATTATGAAAAATTGAGTTTATTTTTGTACAACAAAAGTAGGGATCGAAAATAAAATATAAAATTCGAAATTATGAAAAATTGAGTTTTTTTGTGTAAAACAAAAGTACGGATCGAGAATAAAATATAAATTTTCAAATTACGATAAATTGAGTTTTTGTGCGCGAAACAAAAGTACGTATCGAGAATAAAATATAAATTTCCAAATTATGAAAAATTGAGTTTTTTTTTGTAAAATAAAGGTACGCATCGAAAATAAAATATCACTTTCTAAATTATAAAAAATTGAGTTTATTTTTGTAAAACAAAAGTAGGAATCGAAAATAAAATATAAATTTCGAAATTATGAAAAATTGAGTTTTTTTGGGTAAAACAAAAGTCCTGATAGAGAATAAAATATAAATTTCCAAATTATGAAAAATTAAGTTTTTTTTTGTCAAACAAAACTTCGGATCGAAAATAAACTATAAATTTCCAAATTATAAAAAATTGAGTTTATTTTTGTAAAACAAAAGTACAGATCGAAAATAAAATATAAATTTCCAAATTACGAAAAATTGAGTTTTTGTGCGTGAAACAAAAGTACGTATCGAGAATAAAATATAAATTTCCAAATTATGAAAAATTGAGTTTTTTTTTGTAAAATAAAGGTACGCATCGAAAATAAAATATCACTTTCTAAATTATAAAAAATTGAGTTTATTTTTGTAAAACAACAGTAGGAATCGAAAATAAAATATAAATTTCGAAATTATGAAAAATTGAGTTTTTTTGGGTAAAACAAAAGTCCTGATCGAGAATAAAATATAAATTTCCAAATTATGAAAAATTAAGTTTTTTTTTGTTAAACAAAACTTCGGATCGAAAATAAACTATAAATTTCCAAATTATAAAAAATTGAGTTTATTTTTGTAAAACAAAAGTACAGATCGAAAATAAAATATAAATTTCCAAATTACGAAAAATTGAGTTTTTGTGCGTGAAACAAAAGTACGTATCGAGAATAAAATATAAATTTCCAAATTATGAAAAATTGAGTGTTTTTTTGTAAAATAAAGGTACGCATCGAAAATAAAATATCAATTTCCAAATTATGAAAAATTGAGTTTATTTTTATACAAAAAAAGTATGGATCGAAAATAATATATAAAATTCGAAATTATGAAAAATTGAGTTTTTTTGTGTAAAACAAAAGTACGGATCGAGAATAAAATATAAATTTCCAAATTATGAAAAATTGAGTATCTTTTGTAAAAGAAAAGTACAGATCGAAAATAAAATATAATTTTTAAAATTACGAAAAATTGAGTTTTTGTGCGTGAAACAAAAGTACGGATCGAGAATAAAATATAAATTTCCAAATTATGAAAAATTGTGTTTATTTTTGTAAAACAAAAGTAGGGATCCAAAATACAATATAAATTTCGAAATTATGAAAAATTAAATTTTTTTGTGAAAAACAAAAGTACGTGTCGAGAATAAAATATAAATTTCCAAATTATGAAAAATTGAGTTTATTTTTGTAAAACAAAACTAGGGATCAAAAATAAAATATAAATTTCAAAATTATGAAAAATTGAGTTTTTTTGTGTAAAAAAAAAGTACGGATCGAGAATAAAATATAAATTTCCAAATTATGAAAAATTAAGTTCTTTTTTGTCAAACAAAACTACGGATCGAAAATAAAATATAAATTTCCAAATTATAAAAAATTGAGTTTATTTTTGTAAAAAAAAAGTAGGGATCGAAAATAAAATATAAATGTCGAAATTATGAAAATTTGAGTTCTGTTGTGTAAAACAAAAGTACGGATCGAGAATAAAATATAAATTTTCAAATTACAAAAATTGATATTTTGTGCGTGAAACTAAAGTACGTATCGAGAATAAAATATAAATTTCGAAATTATGAAAAATTGTGTTTTTTTTGTAAAATAAAGGTACGCATCGAAAATAAAATATCAATTTCGAAATTATGAAAAATTGAGTTTATTTTTGTAAAACAAAAGTAGGGATCGAAAATAAAATATAATATTCGAAATTATGAAAAATTGAGTTTTTTTGTGTAAAACAAAAGCACGGATCGAGAATAAAATATAAATTTTCAAATTACGATAAATTGAGTTTTTGTGCGCGAACCAAAAGTACGTATCGAGAATAAAATATAAATTTCCAAATTATGAAAAATTGAGTTTTTTTTTGTAAAATAAAGGTACGCATCGAAAATAAAATATCACTTTCCAAATTATAAAAAATTGACTTTCTTTTTGTAAAACAAAAGTAGGAATCGAAAATAAAATATAAATTTCAAAATTATGAAAAATTGAGTTTTTTTGTGTAAAACAAAAGTACTGATCGAGAATAAAATATAAATTTCCAAATTATGACAAATTAAGTTTTTTTTTGTCAAACAAAACTTCGGATCGAAAATAAACTATAGATTTCCAAATTATAAAAAATTGAGTTTATTTTTGTAAAACAAAAGTACAGATCGAAAATAAAATATAAATTTCCAAATTACAAAAAATTGAGTGTTTGTGCGTGAAACAAAAGTACTCGAGAATAAAATATAAATTTTCAAATTATGAAAAATTGAGTATTTTTTTGTAAAATAAAGGTACGCATCGAAAATAAAATATCAATTTCCAAATTATGAAAAATTGAGTTTATTTTTGTACAACAAAAGTACGGATCGAAAATAAAATATAAAATTCGAAATTATGAAAAATTGAGTTTTTTTGTGTAAAACAAAAGTACGGATCGAGAATAAAATATAAATTTCCAAATTATGAAAAATCGAGTATCTTTTGTAAAACAAAAGTATAGATCGAAAATAAAATATAAATTTCAAAATTACGAAAAATTGAGTTTTTTTGCGTGAAACAAAAGTACGTATCGAGAATAAAATATAAATTTCCAAATTATGAAAAATTGAGTTTTTTTTTGTAAAATAAAGGTACGCATCGAAAATAAAATATCAATTTCCAAATTATAAAAAATTGAGTTTATTTTTGTAAAACAAAAGTAGGGATCGAAAATAAAATATAAATGTCGAAATTATGAAAGTTTGAGTTCTTTTGTGTAAAACAAAAGTACGGATCGAGAATAAAATATAAATTTCCACATTATGAAAAATTGAGTATCTTTTGTAAAACAAAAGTCCAGATCGAAAATAAAATATAAATTTTGAAATTATGAAAAATTGTGTTTTTTTGGAAAATAAAGGTACGCATCGAAAATAAAATATCAATTTCGAAATTATGAAAAATTGAGTTTATTTTTGTAAAACAAAAGTAGGGATCGAAAATAAAATATAAATTTCGAAATTATGAAAAATTGAGTTTTTTTGTGTAAAACAAAAGTACGGATCGAGAATAAAATATAAATTTCCAAATTACGATAAATTGAGTTTTTGTGCGCGAAACAAAAGTACGTATCGAGAATAAAATATAAATTTCCAAATTATGAAAAATTGAGTTTTTTTTTTGTAAAATAAAGGTACGCATCGAAAATAAAATATCACTTTCTAAATTATAAAAAATTGAGTTTATTTTTGTAAAACAAAACTGGGAATCGAAAATAAAATATAAATTTCGAAATTATGAAAAATTGAGTTTTTTTGTGTAAAACAAAAGTACTGATCGAGAATAAAATGTAAATTTCCAAATTATCAAAAATTAAGTTTTTTTTTTGTCAAACAAAACTTCGGATCGAAAATAAACTATAAATTTCCAAATTATAAAAAATTGAGTTTATTTTTGTAAAACAAAAGTACAGATCGAAAATAAAATATAAATTTCCAAATTACAAAAAATTGAGTTTTTGTGCGTGAAACAAAAGTACGTATCGAGAATAAAATATAAATTTCCAAATTCTGAAAAATCGAGTATCCTTTGTAAAATAGAAGTACAGATCGAAAATAAAATATAAATTTCCAAATTACAAAAATTTAGTTTTTGTGCATGAAATAAAAGTACGTATCGAGAATAAAATATAAATTTCCAAATTATGAAAATTGAGTTTTTTTTGTAAAATAAAGGTACGTATCGAAAATAAAATATCAATTTCCAAATTAGGAAAAATTGAGTTTCTTTTGTAAAACAAAAGTAGGGATCGAAAATAAAATATAAATTTCGAAATTATCAAAAGTTTAGTTTTTTTGTGTAAAACAAAAGTACGGATCGAGAATAAAATATAAATTTGCAATTTATGAAAAATCGAGTATCATCTGTAAAACAAAAGTAAAGATCGAAAATAAAATATAAATTTAAAATTACGAAAAATTGAGTTTTTGTTCGTGAAACAAAAGTACGTATCGAGTATAAAATATAAATTTCCAAATTATGAAAAATTGAGTTTTTTTTTGTAAAATAAAGGTACGCATCGAAAATAATCAATTTCCAAATTATGAAAAATTGAGTTTATTTTTGTAATACAAAAGTAGGGATCGAAAATAAAATATAAATTTCGAAATTATGAAAAATTGAGTTGTTTTGTGTAAACCAAAAGTACGGATCGAGAATAAAATATAAATTTCCAACTTATGAAATATTGAGTATCTTTTGTAAAAGAAAAGTACAGATCGAAAATAAAATATAAATTTCAAAATTATGAAAAATTGAGTTTTTGTGCGTGAAACAAAAGTACGTATCGAGAATACAATATAAATTTCCAAATTATGAAAAAATGAGTTTATTTTTGTAAAACAAAAGTAGGGATCGAAAATAAAATATAAATTTTGAAATTATGAAAATTGAGTTTTTTTGTGTAAAACAAAAGAAGGATCGAGAATAAAATATAAATTTCCCAATTACGAAAAATTGAGTTTTTGTGCGCGAAACAAAAGTACGTATCGAAAATAAAATATGAATTTCCAAATTATGAAAAATTGAGTTTTTTTTTTGTGAAATAAAGGTACGCATCGAAAATAAAATATCAATTTCTAAATTATAAAAAATTCAGTTTATTTTTGTAAAAAAAAAGTAAGAATCGAAAATAAAATATAAATTTCGAAATTATGAAAAATTGAGTTTTTTTGTATAGAAATAAAGTACGGATCGAGAATAAAATATAAATTTCCAAATTATGAAAAATCGAGTATCTTTTGTAAAACAAAAGTACAGATCGAAAATAAAATATAAATTTCCAAATTACGAAAAATTGAATTTTTGTGCGTGAATCAAAAGTACGTATAGAGAATAAAATATAAATTTCCAAATTATGCAAAATTGAGTTTTTTTTTTGTAAAATAAAGGTACGCATCGAAAATAAAATATCAATTTCTAAAATATGAAAAATTGAGTTTATTTTTGTAAAACAAAAGTAGGGATCGAAAATAAAATATAAATTTTGAAATTATGAACAATTGAGTTTTTTTGTGTAAAACAAAAGGACGGATTGAGAACAAACTATAAATTTCAAAATTATGAAAAATCGAGTATCTTTTGTAAAACAAAAGTACAGATCGAAAATAAAGTATAAATTTCCAGATTACGAAAAATTGAGTTTTTGTGCATGAAACAAAAGTACGTATCGAGAATAAAATATAAATTTCCAAATTATGAAAAATTGAGTTTATTTTTGTAAAATAAAACTAGGGATCAAAAATAAATTATAAATTTCGAAATTATGAAAAATTGAGTTTTTTTGTGTAAAACAAAAGTACGGATCGAGAATAAAATATAAATTTCCAAATTCTGAAAAATTAAGTTCTTTTTTGTCAAACAAAACTACGGATCGAAAATAAAATATAAATTTCCAAATTATAAAAAATTGAGTTTATTTTTGTAAAACATAAGTAGGGATCGAAAATAAAATTGAGTTTATTTTTGTAAAACAAAAGTACATATCGAAAATAAAATATAAATTTCCAAATTACGAAAAATTGAATTTTTGTGCGTGAAACAAAAGTACGTATCGAGAATAATATATAAATTTCCAAATTATGAAAAATTGAGTTTTTTTTTGTAAAATAAAGGTACGCATCGAAAATAAAATATCAATTTCTAAATTATGAAAAATTGAGTTTATTTTTTTGTAAAACAAAAGTAGGGATCGAAAATAAAATATAAATTTCGAAATTATGAAAAATTTAGTTTTTTTTGTGTAAAACAAAAGTACGGATCGAGAATAAAATATAAATTTCCAAATTATGAAAAATCGAGTATCTTTTGTAAAACAAAAGTACAGGTCAAAAATAAAATATGAATTTCCAAATTGCGAAAAATTGAATTTTTGTGCGTGAAACAAAAGTACGTATCGAGAATAATATATAAATTTCCAAATTATGAAAAATTGAGTTTTTTTTTGTAAAATAAAGGTACGCATCGAAAATAAAATATCAATTTCTAAATAATGAAAAATTGAGTTTATTTTTGTAAAACAAAAGTAGGTGTTAAATAAAGACGGCAGTGTAAAAACCAAGAGGGGGGGGTGAATTGGATTTTTAATAAACTTTTCTCTTTTAAAAAACTTTTCAGATTTTGAAATTCTTTCAAAAAACTAGAATGTGGATTTTTCTTATCCTTTGATTAAAGCGGATTGAATTAGCAATTGTTATAATGATCCACAATTAAAAGATACAGAGAAAGAGAAAGAACACAGAGATTTATACTGGTTCGGATTAAGCCAATCCTACGTCCAGTTCCCAACCACCACAAATGCGTGCTGATTAACCCCACTATCTTTAAATGAAATTACAAACACCAATTCATGCATTAACAAATAAAGATAAAGGAACACCTCCTCAGACACACTAAGGATGAAAACACCTCCCCAGACACACTGAGGATGAAACCCACCTCTCTTGACACACAAGAGATGAAACACCTCCCTTAGAACCAATCCAAGGGATGAATTTTCCTGTTTAAAGAAAATAGTAAAAGAATACACCTGATAAGTGATGAATAGAAAACTTAAGCACAATGATCACCACTTCCAAAGACTTGATCAAGCGAAGAGAAGCGAGGAAGCGGCTTTGAAAAAGCTAAGGCGCGAAACACTTTGAATATTTCGTGTTTAATCAGATGTGTTTAACCTAAGACATTCTCTTTCATTTTATAATTCGAAAATGCTCCAAAGTTTCCATTCTTAGGTTGATTTAGAATTGATTTCGCAAAAACGACTCATTTAATCGATTATATTAAAAGCTTAATCGATTATATCATGTTTAAAAAACTGGAAAACAAATTTCGTCTGATATAATCGATTAGATTAAGGCCATAATCGATTATATTAACCCAGAAATCAATATAATTGATTATAAAAAACACTTAATCGATTATTTAGTTCGTTAAACATTTTTTATTCAAATTTTAAGTTTAAATAATCGATTATCTACGTATGGTAATCGATTAAAAGCGTAGAAAAACGTTTTTGCGAGAAAACACCTTGCTCTCTTGTTTGGGAATGTCTTGAATGGGATTTATGACTTACTCTTTTTATCCAACACCCAAAACAGAACCTTCTACTCTTGATCCTTTAACTCTTTGAGAAAATCTTCATCAATCTTCTCTCTTGAAAGCTTTGAATGCTTTTTATGCCTTTCCTTTTCTATCAAGCATCCTTCCTTTGTGAGATGGCACAAGTCTTTAATGTTGATTAAAACTTTCTAAAACTTCATCATCAAAACTTTAGGTCTTCATAAAAACTCTGGTCTTGAAATATGCCAACAATCTCCCCCTTTTTGATGATGATAAAAAGAAACATAGAGACTTGTGATTGATATCCTGAAAATCTTGAAAAAATGTATGGATATCTCCATCATAAAAATTAGTCCACAAAGGAAATAAAATAGGCAGTCACATAGCATTTAATTTTCAATTTGAATTTTGAAAAAGAGATTTCAAGGAAATTAATGACTGGAAATTATTTCTAAAAGCTCCCCCTTAAACTTTGCTCTTTAATGTTTAAGCTATATTAGGTACTTATTTGAAATATTTCCTAAAGCTCCCCCTGAAATTAATTTTCTTAAAAGCTATAATAACTAGACAGATTTTCAATATCAAAACAAATATTTTTCTCCCCCTTTATTTTTATCATTTTCAAAAAAAGATTACATTTTCAGAGATAATTACAGCGAAAGCAAATTAATTACACGAAATTATAGAGAGAAAAACAAATACAGCAGTGAAAATAATTAAGAAACAAGCTAAGGAAAAAGTGAACTTGTAGCCTATTACTGTTTCTTCACTATCTTCTTCATCTTCCTCATCATTTGTCTGGTTGTTTGCCTCTTGAGGATGTTGTATTATCTTCTTCAGGAGATATTTCTTCAATATCCATCTTTCTTTCAACTCTATACACTCTTCTATTGAGTCTTGAAAGTCTGTGACAAAGATCTTCATATTGAGTTGTGTGAAGATTCATCATTGTATCCATTCTTGAAAGAATATGATCCTCCATTGATCCTGGTTGAGGTTGAGGTTGAGGTGGTGGTTCTTCATCATCCTCCTCCATTGCAGCAGCTTCATCTTCTCTTTGTCTAAACCTGTTGCCTTGTTCTATGAGGCCCATATGCCTTAGAACATTCTTCCCAATTTTGCTATTGCTTAGCAAAATCTGCTTGTTCTCCCCTTCAAGATCTACACCCTTGTATTCTAAAAATCAACTTTGTACAAGTTCTCCACTTGTAAATTCGGATCTTTGTAGAATTTTCTGAATTCTACCAACTTGTTGAAGTCCTCAAAGCCATATGTGATGTTGATGCCTTGAGTTGTGAGACCAACTACATTATTCCACAAATCTTCATCAAAGTAGATCCTTACATCCTTCACTTTAGTGCTTGGACTAGCTGTCTTTGAGGTTAAGTTCATGTAAAACACTCTAACCAAGTCTGGATAGAATGCCCCTTCCATCTCCACAAATTGCTGCAGCCTGTCCTTCCACTTGTTAACAAACCCAATTTGCATATCTTCATCAGAGATCCAACCAGCAAGAGTTGGAGGTCTCCTTTCTTGATGTTGAGAAGTCATTGGCTCCTTGCCTCTTCTCCTAGATGGCATCTTCCTTCTTCTTTGATCAGCCATTGTGATTATATAAAAGACAAGAGAAAGTGCACAACAAAATAATATAATAACAGAGAAAGCACAGAGAATTAATTCGCACAAGAACAGAAAGATATCAGCAGAAAATAGCAAGAGTGAGACAGAGTGAGTGGGGCACTTTGATTCTCAAACCAGCTATTTATAGGAAGGAAAACTTGTCATAAAACGTTGATTTAATGAAAATATATTCGTTAGAAACGAAAATAGCCGTTGGAATAAAACAAAACTCGTGAAATCAAGGCCAACGTTCGAAAATCAGAGTTGCAGAAAAACACAGAACGGTGCATTTAATCAATTATGTTCTCCATTTAATCGATTATTTGCCTTCGAAATTTTCCAAAAAATGAAAACCCAGAAATTTAATCGATTATGTGCATTCCTTAATCGATTAAATTGCTCCCCAACGATTTAATCGATTATTTCATAAACTTAATCGATTATGTTATAAAACATTTTCACAAACAGCGCGTTTAATCGATTAACACCCGAAACCTAATCGATTAAATACGTAAATTTTCGTAAAACGTTGAATTAACATCAAAATCAACAACAAACATCATTCAATTAACAGATTTATCATCAACAATTACCTGGAACCTTTCTAATCTCATAAAATCTTACTTGAGATAAGAGATTGGTAAATATGCCAACTTGTTGATGTTTTTTCCTTCCTTCATAAGCTTGATCACTTGCTAGCTCAACACCGAAGAGGCTTTTTGAAAGAGGAACCAGCCTACAGTACAAAGAAGAAAAATTCTAGTTCCCTAAAATCACTTATTAGGGTCCTCATGGGTTAGAAACAATTTTTCCTTTGGGAACCCATTTGTATTTCCCATTAGGAACACTAAAACGTTTAATATTGCATCTATTAACAGAATGACCTTTATGCATACAGTAAAAACATGTAGGAACATTTGTTCTTGTTGAGAAATATGCATTTTTATAAAACTTCTTTTTAAGATCATTTGTTTTATTAACGAAATGAGGAACTTCGAAAATCTTGTTTGATTTTGATGATTCTCCTTGAACAAAAACAATTTTGTTTGATTTATGATTATTTTTGAAATTGTAACCAAGTCCTGCTTTTCCATATAAACCTTTGTTTTCTTTCAAAACATTGTTTAAATTATTATTGCCCATCGTAATGTTTGAAAGAGATGTTTCAAGATAAGAAACTTTATTTGCAAGATCATTACAATTTTCGCAAACAGAAATTTTTGTTTTGCATTTACAAGGAACTTTTGCCTTTTCCAAATCATCTTTCAAAACCTTTTTCTCTTCTTCTAAATCAATAACTTTCTTTTCAAGAACCTTATAATCATTTTTCAATTTACTATGAGCCGAAGAAAGCTTTTCAGATTTTTTACAAAGGCTAAGAAATTCTTCAAGCAATTCATCATAATCATTAGGAAGATCAGAATCACTTACCTCGCTGCTCGTGGATTCTGCATCATCATCCGCCATGAGACAAATGTTTGCTTCCTCTTCTGATTCACTTGAACCTTCAGAAGAACTCACTTCATTGTCATCCCAAGCGATGTATGCCTTTTTCTTCTTTTTGAAGAACTTTTTGCTTTTTTTTCCCTTTCTTCAGGTTTATTGGAATTTGGACAATCTGCTCTCATGTGTCCCCTTTTGCCACAACCATAACATTTATAATTATCATTAGAATTTGAATTTTCAAATTTCTTACCTTTCTTATGGTTGCCTTTCTTCTTGATGAACTTTTTGTATTTCTTTACAAATTCATTGAGGTCATCGTCTTCTGAATCATCAGTATCACTACTCTCCTCTTTGTGGGATTCGGCTTTAAGAGCAACACCTTTCCTCTTGACGTCTTCTTCTTCTCCTTTAAAACGTCCAAGCTCCATTTCATGTTCTCTAAGCTTTCTGAAGAGAGTTGTCATATTCATATTTGATAGATTCTTTGATTCCGTGATGGCCGTCACTTTAGGTTGCTAAGTCCTGTCCAAAGATTTCAAAATTTTCACATGTAACTCTTCAGTATCAAATTTCTTACCTAACGCCTTAAGGTGATTTACAATGTGAGTAAATCTCTTTTGGACGTCATATATGGTTTCCCCTTTGCTCATCCGGAACATCTCGTACTCTTGAATCAAGGTATTTTTCCTTGATCTTTTCACATCCTCCGTTCCTTCATGTGTGACTTCTAAAGTGTCCCACATCTCCTTTGCTGTAGTGCAATCCGACAACCTGTAAAACTCATCAATGGTTAAAGCAGATGCTATCATGTTACACGCCCTTATGTCGCATTGATTCTGGTTGTATTCATCTTGGCTCCAATTTGCTCTCTTTTTGGGTACCTGCGCTTCTTCAACAACAACCATAGGAATAAATGGACCATTTACAATTGCATCCCAAACGCCTTGATCATTAGACCTTAGAAAAATTTCCATCCTCTTTTCCGAAAAGGATAGTTTTCACACTGTAAGCAGTGGTGGTCTATGAATAGATGCACCTTCGGCAAAAGTTTGATTTTTATGCGCCATAAGGATCTTGTTTTTGAATAACTTTCAAAACACCAGCTCTGAGGCCAATTGTTAAATAAAGACGGCAGTGTAAAAACCAAGAGGGGGGGTGAATTGGATTTTTAATAAACTTTTCTCTTTTAAAAAACTTTTCAGATTTTGAAATTCTTTCAAAAAACTAGGATGTGGATTTTTCTTATCCTTTGATTAAAGCGGATTGAATTAGCAATTGTTATAATGATCCACAATTTAAAGATATAGAGAAGAGAAAGAACACGAGATTTATCTTGGTTCGGATTAAGCCAATCCTACGTCCAGTTCCCAACCACCACAAATGCGTGATGATTAACCCCACTATCTTTAAATGAAATTACAAACACCAATTCATGCAATAACAAATAAAGATGAAGGAACACCTCCTCGGACACACTAAGGATGAAAACACCTCCCGGACACATCGAGGATGAAACCCACCTCTCTTGACACACAAGAGATGAAACACCTCCCTTAGAACCAATCCAAGGGATGAATTTTCCCGTTTAAAGAAAACAATAAAAGAATACACCGATAAGTGCTTTGAATAGAAAGCTTAAGCACAATGATCACCACTTCCAAAGACTTGATCAAGCGAAGAGAAGCGGGAAGCGGCTTTGAAAAAGCTAAGGCGCGAAACACTTTGAATATTTTGTGTTTAATCGGATGTGTTTAACCTAAGACATTCTCTTTCATTTTATAATTCGAAAATGCTCCAAAGTTTCCATTCTTAGGTTGATTTAGAATTGATTTCACAAAAACGACTCATTTAATCGATTATATTAAAAGCTTAATCGATTATATCATGTTTAAAAATTGGAAAACAAATTTCGTCTGATATAATCGATTAGATTAAGGCCATAATCGATTATATTAACTCAGAAATCAATATAATCGATTATCAAAAACACTTAATCGATTATTTAGTTCGTTAAACATTTTTTATTCAAATTTTAAGTTTAAATAATCGATTATCTACGTATGGTAATCGATTAAAAGCGTAGAAAAACGTTTTTGCGAGAAAACACCTTGCTCTCTTGTTTGGGAATGTCTTGAATGGGATTTATGACTTACTCTTTTTATCCAACACCCAAAACAGAACCTTCTACTCTTGATCCTTTAGCTCTTTGAGAAAATCTTCATCAATCTTCTCTCTTGAAAGCTTTGAATGCCTTTTATGCCTTTCCTTTTCTATCAAGCATCATTCCTTTGTGAGATGGCACAAGTCTTTAATGTTGATAAAAACTTTCTAAAACTTCATCATCAAAACTTTAGGTCTTCATAAAAACTCTCGTCTTGAAATATGCCAACAGTAGGGATCGAAAATAAAATATAAATTTCGAAATTATGAAAAATTTAGTTTTTTTGTGTAAAACAAAAGTATGGATCCAGAATAAAAAATAAATTTCCAAATTATGAAAAATCGAGTATCTTTTGTAAAACAAAAGTACAGATCGAAAATAAAATATAAATTTCAAAATTACGAAAAATTGAGTTTTTGTGCGTGAAACAAAAGTACGTATCGAGAATAAAATATAAATTTCCAAATTATGAAAAATTCAGTTTTTTTTTTGTAAAATAAAGGTACGCATCGAAAATAAAATATCAATTTCCAAATTATGAAAAATTGAGTTTATTTTTGTAAAACAAAAGTAGGAATCGAAAATAAAATATAAATTTCGAAATTATGAAAAATTGAGTTTTTTTTGTATAAAACAAAAGTACGGATCGAGAATAAAATATAAATTTCCAATTTATGAAAAATCGAGTATGTTTTGTAAAACAAAAGTACAAATCGAAAATAAAATATAAATTTCAAAATTACAAAAAATGAAGTTTTTGTGCATGAAACAAAAGTACGTATCGAGAATAAGATATAAATTTCCAATTTATGAAAAAATGAGTTTTTCTTTTGTAAAATAAAGGTACGCATCGAAAATAAAATATCAATTTCCAAATTATAAAAAATTGAGTTTATTTTTGTAAAACAAAAGTAGCGATCGAAAATAAATTATAGATTTCGAAATTATGAAAAATTGATTTTTTTTGTGTAAAACAAAAGTACGGATCGAGAATAAAATATAAATTTCCAAATTATGAAAAATCGAGTATCTTTTGTAAACAAAAGTACAATCGAAAATAGAATATAAATTTCCAAATTACGAAAAACTGAGTTTTTGTGCGTGAAACAAAAGTACGTATCGAGAATAAAATATAAATTTCCAAATTATGAAAAATTGAGTTTATTTTTGTAAAACAAAAGTAGGGATCGAAAATAAAATATAAATTTTGAAATTATGAAAAATTGAGTTTTTTTGTGTAAAACAAAAGTATGGATCGAGAATAAAATATAAATTTCCCAATTACGAAAAATTGAATTTTTGTGCGTGAAACAAAAGTACGTATCGAGAATAAAATATAAATTTCCAAATTATGAAAAATTCAGTTTTTTTTTTGTAAAATAAAGGTACGCATCGAAAATAAAATATCAATTTCCAAATTATGAAAAATTGAGTTTATTTTTGTAAAACAAAAGTAGGAATCGAAAATAAAATATAAATTTCGAAATTATGAAAAATTGAGTTTTTTTTGTATAAAACAAAAGTACGGATCGAGAATAAAATATAAATTTCCAATTTATGAAAAATCGAGTATGTTTTGTAAAACAAAAGTACAAATCGAAAATAAAATATAAATTTCAAAATTACAAAAAATGAAGTTTTTGTGCATGAAACAAAAGTACGTATCGAGAATAAGATATAAATTTCCAATTTATGAAAAATTGAGTTTTTCTTTTGTAAAATAAAGGTACGCATCGAAAATAAAATATCAATTTCCAAATTATAAAAAATTGAGTTTATTTTTGTAAAACAAAAGTAGCGATCGAAAATAAATTATAGATTTCGAAATTATGAAAAATTGATTTTTTTTGTGTAAAACAAAAGTACGGATCGAGAATAAAATATAAATTTCCAAATTATGAAAAATCGAGTATCTTTTGTAAACAAAAGTACAATCGAAAATAGAATATAAATTTCCAAATTACGAAAAACTGAGTTTTTGTGCGTGAAACAAAAGTACGTATCGAGAATAAAATATAAATTTCCAAATTATGAAAAATTGAGTTTATTTTTGTAAAACAAAAGTAGGGATCGAAAATAAAATATAAATTTTGAAATTATGAAAAATTGAGTTTTTTTGTGTAAAACAAAAGTATGGATCGAGAATAAAATATAAATTTCCCAATTACGAAAAATTGAATTTTTGTGAGTGAAATAAAAGTACGTATCGAGAATAAAATATAAATTTCCAAATTATGAAAAATTGAGTTTTTTTTTTGTAAAATAAAGGTCTGCATCGAAAATAAAATATCAATTTCTAAATTATAAAAAATTCAGTTTATTTTTGTAAAACAAAAGTAGGAATCGAAAATAAAATATAAATTTCGAAATTATGAAAAATTGATTTTTTTTGTGTAAAAATAAAGTACGGATCGAGAATAAAGTATAAATTTCCAAATTATGAAAAATCGAATATCTTTTTCAAACAAAAGTACAGATCGAAAATAAAATATGAATTTCCAAATTACGAAAAATTGAAACAAAAGTGCAGGTCGAAAATAAAATATGAATTTCCAAATTACGAAAAATTGAATTTTTGTGCGTGAAACAAAAGTACGTATCGTGAATTGTTGGCATATTTCAGGTCCAGAGTTTTATGGAGACCTACAGTTTTGATGATGAAGTTTTTAGGAAGTTTCAATCAACATTAAAGACTTGTGCCATCTCACAAAGGAAGGTTGCTTGATAAGAAAGAAAAGGCAGAAAGAGCATTCAAAGCTTTCAAGAGACAAGATTGATGAAGATTTTCTCAAGGGCTGAAGGATCATAGGTAGAAGGTTCTGTTTTGGGTGTTGGATAAAAAGAGTAAGTCATAAATCCCATTCAAGACCTTCCCAAACAAGAGAGCAAGGTGTTTTCTCGCAAAAACGTTTTTCTACGTTTTTAATCGATTACCATACGTAGATAATCGATTATTTAACTTAAAATTTGAATTAAAAATGTTTAACGAGCAAAATAATCGATTAAGTGTCTTTGATAATCGATTATATTGATTCTGGGTTAATATAATCGATTATGGCCTTAATCTAATCGATTAAATCAGACGATATTTGTTTTCCAGTTTTTAAACATGATATAATCGATTAAGCCTTTAATATAATCGATTAAATGAGTCGTTTTTGCAAAATTAATTCTAAATCAACCTAAGAATGGAAACTTTGGAGCATTTTCGAATTATAAAATGAAAGAGAATGTCTTAGGTTTAATACATCTGAACAAACACAAAACATTCAAAGTGTTTTTGCGCCTTAGCTTTTTCAAAGTCGCTTTCTGCTCTCTTCGATTTGATCAAGTCTTTGGAAGTGGTGATCATTGTGCTTAAGCTTTCTATCCAGCACATTTCAGGTGTATTCTTTTACTTGTTTTACGTAAAGGGAAAAATTCATCCCTTGGATTGGTTCTAAGGGAGGTGTTTCATCTCTTGTGTGTCAAGAGAGGTGGGTTTCATCCTCGAGTGTATGCAGGGAGGTGTTTCATCCTTAGTGTGTCTAAGGAGGTGTTTCGATTTATCTTTATTTGTTATTGCATGAATTGGTGGTTGTAATTTCAATTAAAGATAGTGGGGAAAATCATCACGGTTTGTGGTGGTTGGGAGCTGGATGTAGGATTGGCTTAATCCGAACCGAGTATAAATCTCTGTGTTCTTTCTCTTTCTCTTTATCTTTTAATTGTGGATCATTATTACAATTGCTAATCCCAACAGCGTTAATCAAAGGATTGGAAAAATTCACATCCAAGTTTTTAAAGTTTTTCAAAACACTGAAAATTTATTTGAAAGAGAAAATTTCTTTTAAAAACCCAATTCACCCCCTCTTGGTTTTTACACTGCAGTCTTTATTTAACAATTGGCCTCGAGCTGGTTTTTGAAAGTTATTCAAAAACAAGATCCTTATGGCGAACAAAAACCAAACTTTCTTTGAAGGTGCATCTATCTATAGACCACCACTTTTACAGGTGAAAACTATCCTTTTTGGAAAAAGAGGATGGAAATTTTCTAAGGTCTAATGATCAAGGCGTTTGGGATCTTTGTTGTAAATGGTCCATTTATTCCTATGGTTGTTGTTGAAGAAGCGCAGGTACCTAAGAAGAAAGCAAATTGGAGCAAGGACGAATACAACTAGAATCAATGCGACATAAGGGCGTGTAACATGATAGCATCTGCCTTAACCATTGATGAGTTTTACTGAGGTTATCGGATTGCACTATCTGCAAAGGAGATGTGGGACACTCTAGAAGTCACACATGAAGGAACGGAAGAAGTAAAACGATCAAGGAAGAACACCTTGATTCAGGAATATGAAATGTTCCGTATGAGCAAAGGAGAAACCATATGCGACGTACAAAAGAGATTTACTCACATCGTAAATCATCTCAAGGCGTTAGGTAAGAAATTCGATACTGAAGAATTAAATGTCAAAATTTTGAAATCTTTGGACAGGACTTGGCAACCTAAAGTAACGGCCATCACGGAATCAAAGAATCTGTCAAACATGAACATGACAACTCTCTTCGGGAAACTCAGAGAACATGAAATGGAACTTGGAGGTTTTAAAGGAGAAGAAAAAGACGTCAAGAGAAAAGGCATTGCTCTTAAAGCGGAATCCGACAAAGAGGAGAGTAGTGATACTAATGATTCAGAAGACGATGATCTTGATCAATTTGTAAAGAAATACAAGAAGTTCATCAAGAAGAAAAGCAACCATAAGAAAGGTAAGAAATTTGAAAGTTCAAATTCTAACAATAATTATAAATGTTATGGTTGTGGCAAAAAGGGGCACATGAGAGCAGATTGTCCGAATTCCAAGAAACCTGAAGAAAGGGAAAAGAAAAGTAAGAAGTTCTTCAAAAAGAAGAAGAGAGCATATATTGCTTGGGACGACAATGAAATGAGTTCTTCTGAAGGTTCAAGTGAATCAGAAGAAGAAACAAACATTTGTCTCATGGCAGATGACGATGTGGAATCCACGTGTAGTGAGGTAAGCGATTCTGAACTCCCTAATGATTATGATGAATTGCTTGAAGAATTTCTTAGCCTTTGTAAAAAATCTGAAAAGCTTTCTTCGGTTTACAATAAATTGAAAAATGATTATAAGATTCTTGAAAAGAAAATTATTGATTTGGAAGAAGAAAACAAGGTTTTGAAAGATGATTTGGAAACAGCGAAAATCCCTTGCAAATGCAAAACCAAAATACCTGTTTGCGAAAACTGTAATGATCTTGCAAATAAAGTTTCTTATCTTGAAACATCTCTTTCAAAAATCACGATGGGCAATAATAATTTAAACAATGTTTTGAAAGTGCAAAAAGGTTTACATGAAAAAGCAGGTCTTGGTTATAATTTCAGGTATAATCATAAACCTACTAAAACTGTTTTTGTGAAAGGAGAATCGTCTAATTCAAATAAGGTTTTTGAAAATTCTAATTCCTTTAAACAAAACGTGCCTACAAAGAAGTTTTATAAAAATGCATATGTTTCAAGGAAAACAAATGTTCCTACATGTTTTTACTGTATGCATAAAGGTCATTCGGTTAATAGATGCAATATTAAACGTTTTAGTGTTCCTAATGGGAAATATAAATGGGTTCCCAAAGGAAAATGCATTTCTAACCCGTGAGGACCACGATAAGTAATTTTAGGGGACCAGGATTTTTCTTGTTTATATTGCAGGCTGGTTCCAATTTCAAAAAGGCCTCTTCCGTGTTGAAACAACAAGTGATCAAGTTTATGAAAGGAAGCAAAAACATCAACGAGTTGGCATATTTACCAATCTTTTATCTCAAGTAAGATTTTATGAGCTTAGAAAGGTTCCAGGTAAGTGTTTGTTGTTGATTTTAATGTTATTTCAGCGTTTTACGAAAATTTACGTATTTAATCGATTAGATTTCGTGTGTTAATCGATTAAATGCGGTGTTTGTGAAAATGTTTTAAAACATAATCGATTAAGTTTATGACATAATCGATTAAATCGCTGGGGAGCAATTTAATCGATTAAGGAATGCACATAATCGATTAAATTTCTGAGTTTTGTTTTTGGAAAATTTTTGAAGGCAAATAATCGATTAAATGAGAATATAATCGATTAAATGCACCGTTACGTGTTTTTACGCAAATCTGATTTTTGAGCGTTGGCCATGTTTTCACGTGTTTTGTCTTTTTAAACGGCTATATTCGTTCCCAACGGATATATTTTCATTAAATCAACGTTTTATGACCCGGATTTCATTCTATAAATAGCTGGTTTGAGAATCAAAGTGACTCACTCACTCTCTCTTTCACTCTTCGTTGTTTCTAGCTGTTATTTCTTTGTCTTGTGCGAATTTTAATTCTCCGTGTTGTCTCTGTTATTCCATTATCTTGTTGTGCAATTTCTCTTGTCTTTTATATCACCACAATGGCTGATCAAAGAAGAAGGAAGATGCCATCAAGGAGAAGGGCAAGGAGCCAATGACTTCTCAAGAAAGGAGACCTCCGACTCTAGGCTGGTTGAATTTCGGATGAGGATCCGCAAATTGGTTTTGTTAACAAGTGGAAGGATAGAAAAATTCTTACCCCTAAATTCTTGTCTTGTGAATTTTTTAGATCTCATGGTTTTCAATTTCAGGAATTTTTAGTAGGAAGTGGACTACAACAATTTGTGGAGATGGAAGGGGCATTCTATCCAGATTTGGTTAGAGTGTTCTACATGAACTTGACATCAAGGACAGCCAGCCCAAGCACCAAAGTGAAAGGTGTAAGGATCTTCTTTGATGAAGATTTGTGGAACAATGTAGCTGGTCTCTCAACTCAAGGCATAAACATCACATATGGCTTTGAGGACTTCAACAAGTTGGTAGAATTCGAGAAAATTCTGCAAGGATCCTAACCTACAAGTTGAGAACTTGTATAAAGTTGGTAATGTAAAGTTAAATGAAAGAATGCTTGCATTATGTTATTGTTTGGATTTTAGTTGCAAGAGGCACTAATCATGCCCGACTTACTAAGGAAGACATTCTTCTAATGTATGGATTCCTTAATAATGTGAGCATAGATTGGCCCTCAATTATCCTTGATAATATGTTTAAAGCCATTAGGCTTTCCTCTTTTGCATTACCCTATGCTGTGTTTGTTTCTAAGATTTTAGAATACAAAGGTGTTGATCTTGAAGGAGAGAATAAACAGATTTTGCTAAGCAATAGCAAAATTGGCAAAAATGTTCTAAGGCATATGGGCCTCATAGAACAAGGCAACGAGGTTTACCCAAAGAGAAGAAGGAGCTGCTTGCCATGGAAGAAGATGATGAAGACCAACCTCAACCTCCACCTCAATTTCAACCTCAACCGGGATCGGTGGAGGAGCTTCTCATATCAAGAATGGATTCTATGATGAATCTTCACTCCAAGGAATTTCAAGGCCTTTCTCATCAACTCTCAAGGCTTAATAGAAGAATGTATAGAGTTGAAAGAAAGATGAACATTGAAGAATTATCTCTGAAGAAGATAATACAACATCCTCAAGAGGCAAACAGCCGACCAATGTTGAGGAAGATGAAGAAGATAGTGAAGAAAGCTGAATAGGCTACAAGTTCACTTTTCCTTAGCTTGTTCTTCATTATTTTCCAGTCTGCTGTATTTTTTCTCTCTATTATTTTACGTGTATTAATTTGCTTCTGCTGTAATTATCTCCGAAAATGTAATCTTTTGAAAATGATAAAAATAAAGGGGAGAAAATATTTGTTTTGTTTGAAAATCTGTCTAGTTAATATAGCTTTTAAGAAAATTAATTTCAAGGGAATTTTAGGAAATAATTCAAATAAGTGCCTAATATAGCTTAAACAATTAAGAGCATAGTTTAAGGGGAGTTTTTAGAAATAATTTCCACTCATTAATTCCTTGAAATCTCTTTTCAAAATTCAAATTGAAACTTAAATGCTATATGACTGCCTATTTTCTTTCCTTTGTGGACTAATATTTACGATGGAGATATCCATACATTATTTTCAAGATTTTCGAGGATATTATCACAAGTCTCTAGGTTTCTTTTATCATCATCAAAAGGGGAGATTGTTGGCATATTTCAGGTCCAGAGTTTTATGGAGACCTACGGTTTTGATGATGAAGTTTTTAGGAAGTTTCAATCAACATTAAAGACTTGTGCCATCTCACAAAGGAAGGTTGCTTGATAAGAAAGGAAAGGCATAAAGAGCATTCAAAGCTTTCAAGAGAGAAGATTGATGAAGATTTTCTCAAGAGCTGAAGGATCATAGGTAGAAGGTTCTGTTTTGGGTGTTGGATAAAAAGAGTAAGTCATAAATCCCATTCAAGACCGTCCCAAACAAGAGAGCAAGGTGTTTTCTCGCAAAAACGTTTTTCTACGTTTTTAATCGATTACCATACGTAGATAATCGATTATTTAACTTAAAATTTGAATTAAAAATGTTTAACGAGCAAAATAATCGATTAAGTGTCTTTGATAATCGATTATATTGATTCTGGGTTAATATAATCGATTATGGCCTTAATCTAATCGATTAAATCAGACGATATTTGTTTTCCAGTTTTTAAACATGATATAATCGATTAAGCCTTTAATATAATCGATTAAATGAGTCGTTTTGCAAAATTAATTCTAAATCAACCTAAGAATGGAAACTTTGGAGCATTTTCGAATTATAAAATGAAAGAGAATGTCTTAGGTTTAATACATCTGAACAAACACAAAACATTCAAAGTGTTTTTGCGCCTTAGCTTTTTCAAAGCCGCTTTCTGCTCTCTTCGGTTTGATCAAGTCTTTGGAAGTGGTGATCATTGTGCTTAAGCTTTCTATCCGGCACATTTCAGGTGTATTCTTTTCTTGTTTTACGTAAAGGGAAAAATTCATCCCTTGGATTGGTTCTAAGGGAGGTGTTTCATCTCTTGTGTGTCAAGAGGGTGGGTTTCATCCTCAGTGTGTGCAGGGAGGTGTTTCATCCTTAGTGTGTCTAAGGAGGTGTTTCCGTTTATCTTTATTTGTTATTGCATGAATTGGTGGTTGTAATTTCAATTAAAGATAGTGGGGAAAATCATCACGGATTTGTGGTGGTTGGGAACTGGATGTAGGATTGGCTTAATCCGAACCAGTATAAATCTCTGTGTTCTTTCTCTTTCTCTTTATCTTTTAATTGTGGATCATTATTACAATTGCTAATCCCAACAGCGTTAATCAAAGGATTGGAAAAATTCACATCCAAGTTTTTTAAAGTTTTTCAAAACCTGAAAATTTATTTGAAAGAGAAAATTTCTTTTAAAAACCCAATTCACCCCTCTTGGTTTTTACACTGTAGTCTTTATTTAACAATTGGCCTCGAGCTGGTTTTTGAAAGTTATTCAAAAACAAGATCCTTATGGCGAACAAAAACCAAACTTTTGCTTGAAGGTGCATCTATCTATAGACCACCACTTTTTACGGTGAAAACTATCCTTTTTGGAAAAAGAGGATGGAAATTTTTCTAAGGTCTAATGATCAAGGCGTTTGGGATGCTGTTGTAAATGGTCCATTTATTCCTATGGTTGTTGTTGAAGAAGCGCAGTACCTAAGAAGAAAGCAAATTGGAGCAGGGACGAATACAACCGGAATCAATGCGACATAAGGGCGTGTAACATGATAGCATCTGCCTTAACCATTGATGAGTTTTACAGGTTATCAGATTGCACTACTGCAAAGAAGATGTGGGACACTTTAGAAGTCACACATGAAGGAACGGAAGAAGTAAAACGATCAAGGAAGAACACCTTGATTCAGGAATATGAAATGTTCCGTATGAGCAAAGGAGAAACCATATGCGACGTACAAAAGAGATTTACTCACATCGTAAATCATCTCAAGGCGTTAGGTAAGAAATTCGACACTGAAGAATTAAATGTCAAAATTTTGAAATCTTTGGACAGGACTTGGCAACCTAAAGTAACGGCCATCACGGAATCAAAAATAAAATATAAATTTCAAAATTATGAAAAATTGAGTTTCTTTGTGCAAAACAAAAGTACGGATCGAGAATAAAATATAAATTTCCAAAATTATGAAAAATTGAGTTTTTTTTGTAAAACAAAAAGTACGGATCGAAAATAAAATATAAATTTCCAAATTACTAAAAATTGAGTTTTCTTTGTAAAACAAAAGTACAGATCGAAAATAAAATATAAATTTCCAAACTATAAAAAATTGACTTTTTATGCGTGAAACAAAAGTACGTATCGAGAATAAAATATAAATTCCCAAATTGTGAAAAATTGATTTTGTTTCTGTTAAGCAAAAGTACGAATCGAAAATAAAATATAAATTTCGAAATTATAAAAAATTGAGTTTATTTTTGTAAAACAAAAGTACAGATCGAGAATAAAATATAAATTTCCCAATTACGAAAAATTGAGTTTTTGTGCGTGAAACAAAACTACGTATCGAGAATAAAATATAACTTTCGAAATTACAAAAATTAAGTTTTTTTGTGTCAAACAAAATTACGGATCGAAGATACAATATAAATTTCCGAATTATGAAAAATTGATTTTTTTTGTAAAACAAAAGTACAGATCGAGAAGAAAATACAAATCTCGAAATTACGAAAAATTGAGTTTTTTGGTGTAAAAAAAAATAGGGATAGGGAATAAAATATAAATTTTGAAATTATGAAAAATTGGTTTTTGTTTGTAAAACAAAAGTACGGATCGAAAATAAAATATAAATTTCCGAATTATGAACAATTGATTTCTTTTTGTAAAACAAAAGCACGGCTCGAGAGTAAAATATAAATTTCGAAATTACGAAAAATTGAGTTTTTAAGTGTAAAACAAAAGTACGGATCGAAGATAAAATATAAATTTCCGAATTATGAAAAATTGATTTCATTTTGTAAAACAAAAGTACGGCTCAAGAATAAAATATAAATTTCGATATTATGAAAAATTGATTTTTTTTGTGTAAAACAAAAGTACGGATCGAGAATAAAATATAAATTTCGAAATTACGAAAAATTGAGTTTTTTTGTGTAAAACAAAAATATGGATAGATATAAATTTCGAACTTATGAAAAATTGGTTTTTCTTTTTAAAACAAAAAGTACGGATCCAAAATAAAATAAAAATTTCGAAATTATGAAAAATTGATGTCTTTTTGTAAAACTAAACTACAGCTCGAGAATAAAATATAAATTTTGAAATTATTAAAAATTGATTTTTTTTGTGTAAAAGAAAAGTACGGATCAAGAATAAAATATAAATTTCGAAATTACGAAAAATTCAGTTTTTTTTGTGTAAAACAAAAATATGGATAGAGAATAAGATATAAATTTCGAACTTATGAAAAATTAGTTTTTTATTTCAAAACAAAAGTACGGATCGAAAATAAAATATAAATTTCTGAATTACGAAAAATTGATTTCTTTTCTTAAAACAAAAGTACGGCTTGAGAATAAAATATAAATTTCAAAATTACGAAAAATTGAGTTTTTTTGTGTAATACAAAAGTACGGATCGAAAATAAAAATTGAATTTCCTAATATGAAAATTTGAGCTTGTTTTTTTGTAAAACAAAAGTACACATTGAGAATAAAATATAAATTTCGAAGTTACGAAAAATAGAGTTTTTTTTGTGTAAAACAAAAGTACGGATCGAGAATAAAATATAAATTTCGAAATTATGAACAATTGGTTTTTGTTTGTAAAACAAAAGTACGGATCAAAAATAAAATATAAATTTTTGAATTATGAACAATTGATTTCTTTTTGTAAAACAAAAGTACGGCTCGAGAATAAAATATAAATTTCGAAATGACGAAAAATTGAGTTTTTAAGTGTAAAACAAAAGTACGGATCGAAGATAAAGTATAAATTTCCAAATTATGAAAAATTGATGTTTTTTGTAAAACAAAAATACAGATCGAGAATGAAATATAAATTTCGAAATTACGAAAAATTGAGTTTTTTTGTGTAAAAAAAAAATATGAATAGAGAATAAAATATAAATTTCGAACTTATAAAAAATTGGTTTTTCTTCTTAAAGCAAAATTACGGATCGAAAATAAAATATAAATTTCCGAAGTACGAAAAATTGATTTCTTTTTCTAAAATAAAAGTATGGCTCGAGAACAAAATATAAATTTCGAAATTACGAAAAATTGAGTTTTTTTTTGTGTAATACAAAAGTACGGATCAAAAATAAAATTTGAATTTCCTAATTATGAAAAATTGAGCTTGTTTTTTTCTAAAACAAAAGTATAGATCGAGAATAAAATATAAATTTCGAAGTTACGAAAAACTGAGTTTTTTTTGTGTAAAACAAAAGAACGGATCGAGAATAAAATATAATTTTTGAAATTATTAAAAATTGGTTTTTGTTTGTAAAACAAAAGTACGGATCGAAAATAAAATATAAATTTCCAAATTATGAAAAATTGATTTTTTTTGTAAAACAAAAGTACAGCTTGAGAATAAAATATAAATTTCGAAATTATGAAAAATTGAGTTTTCTTGTGTAAAACAAAAGAACGGATCGAGAATAAAATATAAATTTCGAAATTACGAAAAATTGAGTTTTTTTGTGTAAAACAAAAATATGGATAGAGAATAAAATATAAATTTCGAACTTATGAAAAATTGGTTTTTCTTTTTAAAACAAAAGTACGGATCGAAAATAAAATATAAATCTCCGAATTATAAAAAATTGATTTCTTTTCTAAAACAAAAGTACGGCTCGAGAATAAAATATAAATTTCAAAATTACGAAAAATTGAGTTTTTTTGTGTAAAAGAAAAGTACGGAACGAAAATAAAATTTGAATTTCCTAATTATGAAAAATTGAGCTTCTTTTTTTGTAAAACAAAAGTACAGATCAAAAATAAAATATAAATTTCGAAGTTACGAAAAATTGAGTTTTTTTTGTGTAAAACAAAAGTACGGATCGAGAATAAATAATAAATTTCGAAATTATGAAAAAATGGTTTTTGTTTCTAAAACAAAAGTACGGATCGAAAATAAAATATAAATTTCCAAATTATGAAAAGTTGATTTCTTTTTGTAAAACAAAAGTACGGCTCGAGAATAAAATATAAATTTCGAAGTTACGAAAAATTGAGTTTTTTTTTTGTGTAAAACAAAAGTACAGATCGAAGATACAATATAAATTTCCGAATTGTGAAAAATTGATTTTTTTTGTAAAACAAAAATACAGATCGAGAATAAAATACAAATTTCGAAATTACGAAAAATTGAAGTTTTTGGTGTAAAAAAAATAGGGATAGAGAATAAAATATAAATTTTGAAATTATGAAAAATTAGTTTTTGTTTGTAAAACAAAAGTACGGATCGAAAATAAAATATAAATTTCCAAATTATGAAAAATTGATTTCTTTTTGTAAAAGAAAAGTACAGCTCGAGAATAAAATATAAACTTCGAAATTACGAAAAATTGAGTTTTTAAGTGTAAAACAAAAGTACGGATCAAAGATAAAATATAAATTTCCGAATTATGAAAAATTAATTTTTTTTTGTAAAACAAAAGTACAGATCGAGAATAACATATAAATTTCGAAATTACGAAAAATTGAGTTTTTTTGTGTAAAACCAAATATGGATAGAGAATAAAATATAAATTTTGAACTTATGAAAAATTGGTTTTTCTTTTTAAAACAAAAGTACGGATCGAAAATAAAATATAAATTTTCAAATTATGAAAAATTGATTTCTTTTTGTAAAAGAAAAGTACGGCTCGAGAATAAAATATAAACTTCGAAATTACGAAAAATTGAGTTTTTCTGTGTTAAAGAAAAGTACGGATCAAAAATAAAATTTGAATTTCCTAATTATGAAAAATTGAGCTTGTTTTTTTGTAAAACAAAAGTACGGAGCAAGAATAAAATATAAATTTCGAATTTACGAAAAATTGAATTTTTTTGGTCTAAAACAAAAGTACGGATCGAGAATAAAATATAAATTTCGAAATTATGAAAAATTGGTTTTTGTTTGTAAAACAAAAGTACGGATCGAAAATAAAATATAAATTTCCAAATTATGAAAGTTGATTTCTTTTTGTAAAACAAAAGTACGGCTCGAGAATAAAATATAAAATTCAAAGTTACGAAAAATTGAGTTTTTTTTGTGTAAAACAAAGGTAGAGATCGATAATAAAATATAAATTTCGAAATTATAAAAAATTGGTTTTTGTTTGTAAAACAAAAGTACGGATCGAAAATAAAATATAAATTTCCAAATTATGAAAAATGGATTTCTTTTTGTAAAACAAAAGTACGGCTCGAGAATAAAATATAACTTTCGAAATTACGAAAATTTGAGTTTTTTTGTGTAAAACAAAAGTACGGATCGAAGATAGAATATAAATTTCCGAATTATGAAGAATTAATATTTTTGTAAAACAAAGTACAGATCAAGAATAAAATACAAATTTCGAAATTACGAAAAAATTGAGTTTTTTGGTGTAAAAAAAATAGGGATAGAGAATAAAATATAAATGTCAAAATTATGAAAAATTGGGTTTTGTTTGTAAAACAAAAGTACGGATCGAAAATAAAATATAAATTTCCGAATTATGAAAAATTGATTTCTTTTTGTAAGACAAAAGTACGGCTCGAGAATAAAATATAAACTTCGAAATTACGAAAAATTGACTTTTTAAAAACAAAAGTACAGATCGAAGATAAAATATAAATTTCTGAATTATGAAAAATTTATTTCTTTTTGCAAAACAAAAGTACGGCTCGAGAATAAAATATAAATTTCGAAGTTACGAAAAATTGAGTTTTTAAGTGTAAAAGAAAAGTACGGATCGAAGATAAAATATAAATTTCCGAATTATGAAAAATTGATTTTTTTTGTAAAACAAAAGTACAGATCGAGAATAAAATATAAATTTTTAAATTAAGTAAAATTGAGTTTTTTTGTGTAAAACAAAATACGGATAGCGAATAAAATATAAATTTTGAACTTATGAAAAATTGGTTTTTCTTTTTAAAACAAAAGTACAAATCGAAAATAAAATATAAATTTCCGAATTACGAAAAATTGATTTCTTTTTCTAAAACAAAAGTACGGCTCGAGAATAAAATATAAATTTTCAAATTATGAAAAATTAATTTTTTTGTAAAACAAATGTACAGATCGAGAATAAAATATAAGTTTCGAAATTACGAAAAATTGAGTTGTTTTGTGTAAAACAAAAATATGGATAGAGAATAAAATATAAATTTCGAACTTATGAAAAATTGGTTTTTCTTTTTAAAACAAAAAGTACGGATCCAAAATAAAATAAAAATTTCGAAATTATGAAAAATTGATGTCTTTTTGTAAAACTAAACTACAGCTCGAGAATAAAATATAAATTTTGAAATTATTAAAAATTGATTTTTTTTGTGTAAAAGAAAAGTACGGATCAAGAATAAAATATAAATTTCGAAATTACGAAAAATTCAGTTTTTTTGTGTAAAACAAAAATATGGATAGAGAATAAGATATAAATTTCGAACTTATGAAAAATTAGTTTTTTATTTTAAAACAAAAGTATGGATCGAAAATAAAATATCAATTTCTGAATTACGAAAAATTGATTTCTTTTTCTAAACCAAAAGTACGGCTCGAGAATAAAATATAAATTTCGAAAAAATACGAAAAATTGAGTTTTTTTGTCTAAAACAAAAGTACGGATCGAAAATAAAATATAAATTTCCGAATTATGGAAAATTGATTTGTTTTGTAAAACAAAAGTACAGATCGAGAATAAAATATAAATTTCAAAATTACGAAAAATTGAGTTTTTTTGTGTAAAACAAAATATGGATAGGGAATAAAATATAAATTTTGAACTTATGAAAAATTGGTTTTTCTTTTTTAAACAAGAGTACGGATCGAAAATAAAATATAAATTTCTGAGTTACGGAATATTGATTTCTTTTTCTAAAACAAAAGTACGACTCGAGAATAAAATATAAATTTTCGAATTATGAAAAATTGATTTTTTTTTAAAACAAAAGTACAAATCGAGAATAAAATATAAATTTCGAAATTACGAAAAATTGAGTTTTTTTTTGTAAAACAAAAATATGGATAGTGAATGAAATGTAAATTTCGAACTTATGAAAAAATGGTTTTTCTTTTTAAAACAAAAAGTACGGATCGAAAAAAAAAATATAAATTTCCAAATTATGAAAAATTGATTTCTTTTTGTAAAACAAAAGTACGGCTCGAGAATAAAATATAAATTTTGAAATTGTTAAAAATTGATTTTTTTTGTGTAAAACAAAAGTACGGATCGAGAATAAAATATAAATTTCGAAATTACGAAAAGTTGAGTTTATTTGTGTAAAACTAAAATATGGATGGAGAATAAAATATAAATTTTGAACTTATGAAAAATTGGTTTTTCATTTTAAAACAAAAGTATGGATCGAAAATAAAATATAAATTTCCGAATTACGAAAAATTGATTTCATTTTCTAAAACAAAAGTACGGCTCGAGAATAAAATATAACTTTCGAAATTATGAAAAATTGAGTTTTTTTGTGTAAAAAAAAATTAGGGATCGAAGATACAATATAAATTTCCGAATTATGAAAAATTGATTTTTTTTGTAAAACAAAAGTACAGATCGAGAATAAAATACAAATTTCGAAATTACGAAAAATTGAGTTTTTTGGTGTAAAAAAAATAGTGATAGAGAATAAAATATAAATTTCGAAATTATGAAAAATTAGTTTTTGTTTGTAAAACAAAAGTACAGATCGAAAATAAAATACAAATTTCTGAATTATGAAAAATTTAGTTCTTTCTGTAAAACAAAAGTACGGTTCGAGAATAAAATATAAATTTCAAAGTTAAGAAAAATTCAGTTTTTAAGTGTAAAACAAAAGTACGGATCGAAGATAAAATATAAATTTCTGAATTATGAAAAATTGATTTTTTTGGTAAAACAAAACTACAGATTGGGAATAAAATATAAATTTCGAAGTTACGAAAAATTCAGTTTTTTTTGGATGAAACAAAAGTACTGATCGAGAATCAAATATAAATTTCGAAGTTTCGAAAAATTGAGTTTTTTTTGTGTAAAACAAAAGTACGAATCGAGAATAAAATACAAATTTCAAAATTATGAAAAATTGGTTTTTGTTTGTAAAACAAAAGTACGGATCGAAAATAAAATATAAATTTCGGAATTATGAAAAGCTTATTTCTTTTTGTAAAACAAAAGTACGGCTCGAGAATAAAATATAAATTTCAAAGTTACGAAAAATTGAGTTTTTAAGTGTAAAAAAAAAGTACGGATCGAAGATAAAATATAAATTTCCGAATTACAAAAAATTGATTTTTTTTGTAAAACGAAAGTACAGATCGAGAATAAAATATAAATGTCGAAATTACGAAATTAAAAAAAATTGAGTTTTTTTGTGTAAAACAAAATATGGGTAGAGAATAAAATATAAATTTTTTTTGTAACATTTAGCTTGTTTTTTTGTAAAATAAAAGTACGGATCGAGAATAAAATATAAATTTCGATGTTTCGAAAAATTGAGTTTTTTTTGTGTAAAACAAAAGTACAGATCGAGAATCAAATATACATTTCGAAATTATGAAAAATTGGTTTTTGTTTGTAAAACAAAAGTACAGATTAAAAATAAAATATAAATTTACAAATTATGAAAAGTTTTTTTCTTTTTGTAAAACAAAAGTACGGCTCGAGAATAAAATATAACTTTCGAAATTAATAAAAATTGAGTTTTTTTGTGTAAAACAAAAGTACGGATCGAAGATACAATATAAATTTCCGAATTATGAAAAATTGATTTTTTTTGTATAACAAAAGTACATATCGGGAATAAAATACAAATTTCGAAATTACGAAAAATTGAGTTTTTTGGTGTAAAAAAAATAGGGATAGAGAATAAAATATAAATTTTGAAATTATGAAAAATTGGTTTTTGTTTGTAAAACAAAAGTACGGATCGAAAATAAAATATAAATTTCTAAATTATGAAAAGCTAATTTCTTTTTGTACAACAAAAGTACAGCTCGAGAATAAAATATAAATTTTGAAGTTACCAAAAATTGAGTTTTTAAGTGTAAAAGAAAAGTACGGATCGAAGATAAAATATAAATTTCCGAATTATAAAAATTGATTTTTTTTTTGTAAAACAAAAGTACAGATCGAGAATAAAATATAAATTTCGAAATTACGAAATTACGAAAAATTGAGTTTTTTTGTGTAAAACAAAATATGGGTAGAGAATAAAATATAAATTTTGAACTTATGAAAAATTGGTTTTTCTTTTTAAAACAAAAGTACGGATCGAAAATAAAATATAAATTTTCGAATTACGAAAAATTGATTTCTTTTTCTAAAACAAAAGTACGGCTCGAGAAAAAATTTTGAAATTACGAAAAATTGAGTTTTTTTGTGTAAAACAAAAGTACGGATCAAAAATAAAATTTGAATTTCGTAATTATGAAAAATTGAGCTTGTTTTTTTGTAAAATAAAAGTACGGATCGAGAATACAATATAAATTTCGATGTTTCGAAAAATTGAGTTTTTTTTGTGTAAAACAAAAGTACGGATCGAGAATCAAATATAAATTTCGAAATTATGAAAATATGTTTTTGTTTGTAAAACAAAAGTATATATCGAAAATAAAATATAAATTTCCAAATTATGAAAAGTTTATTTCTTTTTGTAAAACAAAAGTACGGCTCGAGAATAAAATATAACTTTCGAAATTACGAAAAATTGAGTTTTTTTGTATAAAAGAAACGAAGATAAAATATAAATTTCCGAATTATGAAAAATTGATTTTTTTTGTAAAACAAAAGTACAGATCGAGAATAAAATATAAATTTCGACATTACGAAAAATTGAGTTTTTTTGTGTAAAACATAAATATGGATAGAGAATAAAATATAAATTTTGAACTTATGAAAAATTGGTTTTTCTTTTTAAAACAAAAGTACGGATCGAAAATAAAATATAAATTTCCGAAGTACGAAAAATTGATTTCTTTTTCTAAAACCAAAGTACGGCTTGAGTATAAAATATAAATTTCGAAATTACGAAAAATTCAGTTTTTTTGTGTACAACAAAAGTACTGATCGAAAATAAAATTTGAATTTTGTAATTATGAAAAATTGAGCTTGTTTTTTGTAAAACAAAAGTACTGGATCGAGAATAAAATATAAATTTCGAAGTTTCGAAAAATTGAGTTTTTTGTGTAAAACAAAAGTACTGGATCGAGAATAAAATACAAATTTTGAAATTATGAAAAATTGGTTTTTGTTTGTAAAACAAAAGTACGGATCGAAAATAAAATATAAATTTCCAAATTATGAAAAGTTTATTTCTTTTTGTAAAACAAAAGTACGGCTCGAGAATAAAATATAACTTTCGAAATTACGAAAAATTGAGTTTTTTTGTGTAAAAGAAAAGTAGGGATCGAAGATAAAATATAAATTTCCGAATTATGAAAAATTGATTTTTTTTGTAAAACAAAAGTACAGATCGAGAATAAAATATAAATTTCGACATTACGAAAAATTGAGTTTTTTTTGTGTAAAACATAAATATGGATAGAGAATAAAATATAAATTTTGAACTTATGAAAAATTGGTTTTTCTTTTTAAAACAAAAGTACGGATCGAAAATAAAATATAATTTCCGAAGTACGAAAAATTGATTTCTTTTTCTAAAACCAAAGTACGACTTGAGTATAAAATATAAATTACGAAATTACGAAAAATTGAGTTTTTTTGTGTACAACAAAAGTACAGATCGAAAATAAAATTTGAATTTTGTAATTATGAAAAATTGAGCTTGTTTTTTTGTAAAACAAAAGTACGGATCGAGAATAAAATATAAATTTCGAAGTTTCGAAAAATTGAGTTTTTTTTGTGCAAAAGAAAAGTACGGATCGAGAATAAAATACAAATTTTGAAATTATGAAAAATTGGTTTTTGTTTGTAAAACAAAAGTACGGATCGAAAATAAAATATAAATTTCCAAATTATGAAAAGTTTATTTCTTTTTGTAAAACAAAAGTACGGCTCGAGAATAAAATATAACTTTCAAAATTACGAAAAATTGAGTTTTTTTGTGTAAAAGAAAAGTAGGGATCGAAGATAAAATATAAATTTCCGAATTATGAAAAATTGATTTTTTTTGTAAAACAAAAGTACAGATCGAGAATAAAATATAAATTTCGACATTAAGAAAAATTGAGTTTTTTTGTGTAAAACATAAATATGGATAGAGAATAAAATATAAATTTTGAACTTATGAAAAATTGGTTTTTCTTTTTAAAACAAAAGTACGGATCGAAAATAAAATATAATTTCCGAAGTACGAAAAATTGATTTCTTTTTCTAAAACCAAAGTACGACTTGAGTATAAAATATAAATTACGAAATTACGAAAAATTGAGTTTTTTTGTGTACAACAAAAGTACAGATCGAAAACAAAATTTGAATTTTGTAATTATGAAAAATTGAGCTTGTTTTTTTGTAAAACAAAAGTACGGATCGAGAATAAAATATAAATTTCGAAGTTTCGAAAAATTGAGTTTTTTTTGTGCAAAAGAAAAGTACGGATCGAGAATAAAATACAAATTTTGAAATTATGAAAAATTGGTTTTTGTTTGTAAAACAAAAGTACGGATCGAAAATAAAATATAAATTTCCAAATTATGAAAAGTTTATTTCTTTTTGTAAAACAAAAGTACGGCTCGAGAATAAAATATAACTTTCGAAATTACAAAAAATTGAGTTTTTTTGTGTAAAAGACAAGTAGGGATCGAAGATAAAATATAAATTTCGACATTACGAAAAGTTGAGTTTTTTTTGTGTAAAACGTAAATATGGATAGAGAATAAAATATAAATTTTGAACTTATGAAGAATTGGTTTTTCTTTTTAAAACAAAAGTACGGATCGAAAATAAAATATAAATTTCCGAATTACGAAAAATTGATTTCTTTTTCTAAAACAAAAGTACGGCTCTAGAATAAAATATAACTTTCGAAATTAAGAAAAATTGAGTTTTTTGGTGTAAAACAAAAGTACGGATCGAAAATAAAATTTGAATTTTGTAATTATGAAAAAGTGAGCTTGTTTTTTTGTAAAACAAAAGTACGGATCGAGAATAAAATATAAATTTCGAAGTTTCGAAAAATTGTGTTTTTTTTGTGTAAAACAAAAGTACGGATCGAGAATAAAATACAAATTTCAAAATTATGAAAAATTGGATTTTGTTTGTCAAACAAAAGTACAGATCGAAAATAAAATATAAATTTTCAAATTATGAAAAGCTTATTTCTTTTTGTAAAAAATAAGTACGGCTCGAGAATAAAATATAACTTTCGAAATTACGAAAAATTGTGGTTTTTTGTGTAAAACAAAAGTACGGATTGAAGATACAATATAAATTTCCGAATTGTGAAAAATTGATTTTTCTTGTAAAGCAAAAGTACAGATCGGGAATAAAATACAAATTTTGAAATTAAGAAAAATTGAGTTTTTTGGTGTAAAAAGAAAAAGGATAGAGAATAAAATATAAATTTCGAAATTATGAAAAATTTGTTTTTGTTTGTAAAACAAAAGTACGGATCAAAAATAAAATATAAATTTCTGAATTATGAAAAGCTTATTTCTTTTTGTAAAACAAAAGTACGGCTCGAGAATAAAATATAAATTTCGAAGTTACGAAAAATTGAGTTTTGAAGTGTAAAACAAAAGTACGGATCGAAGATAAAATATAAATTTCCGAATTATAAAAAGTTGATTTTTTTTGTAAAACCAAAGTACAGATCGAGAATAAAATGTAAATTTCGAAATTACGAAAAATTGAGTTTTTTTGTGTAAAACAAAATATGGATAGAGAATAAAATATAAATTTCGAACTTATGAAAAATTTGTTTATCTTTTTAAACCAAAAGTACGGATCGAAAATAAAATATAAATTTCCGAATTACGACAAATTGATTTCTTTTTCTAAAACAAAAGTACGACTCGAGAACAAAATATAAATTTCAAAATTACGAAAAATTGAGTTTTTTTTTGTAAAACAAAAGTACCGATCGAAAATAAAATTTGAATTTCGTAATTATGAAACATTTAGCTTGGTTTTTTGTAAAATAAAAGTACGGATCGAGAATAAAATATAAATTCCGATGTTTCGAAAAATTGAGTTTTTTTTGTGTAAAACAAAAGTACAGATCGAGAATCAAATATACATTTCGAAATTATGAAAAATTGGTTTTTGTTTGTAAAACAAAAGTACGGATCAAAAATAAAATATAAATTTACAAATTATGAAAAGTTTTTTTCTTTTTGTAAAACAAAAGTACGGCTCGAGAATAAAATATAACTTTCGAAATTACTAAAAATTGAGTTTTTTTGTTTAAAACAAAAGTACGGATCGAAGATACAATATAAATTTCCGAATTATGAAAAATTGATTTTTTTTGTATAACAAAAGTACATATCGGGAATAAAATACAAATTTCGAAATTACGAAAAATTGAGTTTTTTGGTGTAAAAAAAAATAGGGATAGAGAATAAAATATAAATTTTGAAATTATGAAAAATTGGTTTTTGTTTGTAAAATAAAAGTACGGATCGAAAATAAAATATAAATTTCTAAATTATGAAAAGCTTATTTCTTTTTGTAAAACAAAAGTACAGCTCGAGAATAAAATATAAATTTTGAAGTTACCAAAAATTGAGTTTTTAAGTGTAAAAGAAAAGTACAGATCGAAGATAAAGTATAAATTTCCGAATTATAAAAATTGATTTTTTTTTTGTAAAACAAAAGTACAGATCGAGAATAAAATATAAATTTCGAAATTACGAAATTACAAAAAATTGAGTTTTTTTGTGTAAAACAAAATATGGGTAGAGAATAAAATATAAATTTTGAACTTATGAAAAATTGGTTTTTCTTTTTAAAACAAAAGTACGGATCGAAAATAAAATATAAATTTTCGAATTACGAAAAATTGATTTCTTTTTCTAAAACAAAAGTACGGCTCAAGAAAAAATTTTGAAATTACGAAAAATTGAGTTTTTTTGTGTAAAACAAAAGTACGGATCGAAAATAAAACAAAAATATGGATAGAGAATAAAATATAAATTTCCAAATTACGGCTCGAGAATAAAATATAACTTTCGAAATTACGAAAAATTGAGTTTTTTTGTGTAAAACAAAAGTACGGATCGAAGATACAATATAAATTTCCGAATTATGAAAAATTGATTTTTTTGTAAAAGAAAAGTACAGATCGGGAATAAAATACAAATTTCGAAATTACGAAAAATTGAGTTTTTTGGTGTAAAAAAAATAGGGATAGAGAATAAAATATAAATTTTGAAATTATGAAAAATTGGTTTTTATTTGTAAAACAAAAGTACGGATCGAAAATAAAATATAAATTTCTGCATTATGAAAAAATTATTCCTTTTTGTAAAACAAAAGTACGGCTCGAGAATAAAATATAAATTTCGAAGTTACGAAAAATTGAGTTTTTAAGTGTAAAAGAAAAGTACGGATCGAAGATAAAATATAAATTTCCGAATTATGAAAAATTGATTTTTTTTGTAAAACAAAAGTACAGATCGAGAATAAAATATAAATTTCGAAATTACGAAATTACGAAAAATTGAGTTTTTTGGTGTAAAAAAAAATAGGGATAAAGAATAAAATATAAATTTTGAAATTATGAAAAATTGGTTTTTGTTTGTAAAACAAAAGTACGGATCGAAAATAAAATATAAATTTCCAAATTATGAAAAGTTTTTTTCTTTTTGTAAAACAAAAGTACGGCTCGAGAATAAAATATAACTTTCGAAATTACTAAAAATTGAGTTTTTTTGTTTAAAACAAAAGTACGGATCGAAGATACAATATAAATTTCCGAATTATGAAAAATTGATTTTTTTTGTATAACAAAAGTACATATCGGGAATAAAATACAAATTTCGAAATTACGAAAAATTGAGTTTTTTGGTGTAAAAAAAAATAGGGATAGAGAACAAAATATAAATTTTGAAATTATGAAAAATTGGTTTTTGTTTGTAAAACAAAAGTACGGATCGAAAATAAAATATAAATTTCTAAATTATGAAAAGCTTATTTCTTTTTGTAAAACAAAAGTACAGCTCGAGAATAAAATATAAATTTTGAAGTTACCAAAAATTGAGTTTTTAAGTGTAAAAGAAAAGTACAGATCGAAGATAAAGTATAAATTTCCGAATTATAAAAATTGATTTTTTTTTTGTAAAACAAAAGTACAGATCGAGAATAAAATATAAATTTCGAAATTACGAAATTACAAAAAATTGAGTTTTTTTTGTGTAAAACAAAATATGGGTAGAGAATAAAATATAAATTTTGAACTTATGAAAAATTGGTTTTTCTTTTTAAAACAAAAGTACGGATCGAAAATAAAATATAAATTTTCGAATTACGAAAAATTGATTTCTTTTTCTAAAACAAAAGTACGGCTCAAGAAAAAATTTTGAAATTACGAAAAATTGAGTTTTTTTGTGTAAAACAAAAGTACGGATCGAAAATAAAATTTGAATTTCGTAATTATGAAAAATTGAGCTTGTTTTTTTGTAAAATAAAAGTACGGATCGAGAACACAATATAAATTTCGATGTTTCGAAAAATTGAGTTTTTTTTGTGTAAAACAAAAGTACGGATCGAGAATCAAATATAAATTTCGAAATTATGAAAATATGTTTTTGTTTGTAAAACAAAAGTATATATCGAAAATAAAATATAAATTTCCAAATTATGAAAAGTTTATTTCTTTTTGTAAAACAAAAGTACGGCTCGAGAATAAAATATAAATTTCGAAATTACGAAAAATTGAGTTTTTTTGTGTAAAAGAAAAGTAGGGATCGAAGATAAAATATAAATTTCCGAATTATGAAAAATTGATTTTTTTTGTAAAACAAAAGTACAGATCGAGAATAAAATATGAATTTCGAAATTACGAAAAATTGAGTTTTTTTGTGTAAAAAAAAAAGAAAGAGAACGGATAGAGAATAAAATATAAATTTTGAACTTATGAAAAATTGGTTTTTCTTTTTAAAACAAAAGTACGGATCGAAAATAAAATACAAATTTCTGAAATAAGAAAAATTGATTTCTTTTTCTAAAACAGAAGTACGGCTTGAGAATAAAATATATATTTTGAAATAACGAAAAATTGAGTTTTTTGTGTAAAACAAAAGTACAGATTGAGAATAAAATAGAAATTTTGAAATTACGAAAAATTGAGTTTTTTTGTGTAAAACAAAAATATGGATAGAGAATAAAATATAAATTTCCAAATTACGGCTCGAGAATAAAATATAACTTTCGAAATTACGAAAAATTGAGTTTTTTTGTGTAAAACAAAAGTACGGATCGAAGATACAATATAAATTTCCGAATTATGAAAAATTGATTTTTTTGTAAAAGAAAAGTACAGATCGGGAATAAAATACAAATTTCGAAATTACGAAAAATTGAGTTTTTTGGTGTAAAAAAAATAGGGATAGAGAATAAAATATAAATTTTGAAATTATGAAAAATTGGTTTTTATTTGTAAAACAAAAGTACGGATCGAAAATAAAATATAAATTTCTGCATTATGAAAAAATTATTCCTTTTTGTAAAACAAAAGTACGGCTCAAGAATAAAATATAAATTTCGAAGTTACGAAAAATTGAGTTTTTAAGTGTAAAAGAAAAGTACGGATCGAAGATAAAATATAAATTTCCGAATTATGAAAAATTGATTTTTTTTGTAAAACAAAAGTACAGATCGAGAATAAAATATAAATTTCGAAATTACGAAATTACGAAAAATTGAGTTTTTTGGTGTAAAAAAAAATAGGGATAAAGAATAAAATATAAATTTTGAAATTATGAAAAATTGGTTTTTGTTTGTAAAACAAAAGTACGGATCGAAAATAAAATATAAATTTCTGAATTATGAAAAATTTATTTCTTTTTGTAAAACAAAAGTACGTCTCGAGAATAAAATATAAATTTCGAAGTTACGAAAAATTGAATTTTTAAGTGTAAAAGAAAAGTAGGGATCGAAGATAAAATATAAATTTCTGAATTATGAAAAATTGATTTTTTTTGTAAAACAAAAGTACAGATCGAGAATAAAATATAAATTTCGAAATTACGAAATTACGAAAAATTGAGTTTTTTTGTGTAAAACAAAATATGGATAGAGAATAAAATATAAATTTTGAACTTATGAAAAATTGGTTTTTCTTTTTAAAACAAAAGTACGGATCGAAAATAAAATATAAATTTCTGAATTACGAAAAATTGATTTCTTTTTCTAAAACAAAAGTAAGGCTCGAGAATAAAATATAAATTTTGAAATTATGAAAAATTGAGTTTTTTTGTGTAAAACAAAAATATGGATGGAGAATAAAATATAAATTTCGAAATTATGGAAAATTGGTTTTTCTTTGTAAAACAAATGTACGGATCGAAAATAAAATATAAATTTCCAAATTATGAAAAGTTTATTTCTTTTTGTAAAACAAAAGTACGGATCGAAGATACAATACAAATTTCCGAATTATGAAAAATTGATTTTTTTTGTATAACAAAAGTACAGATCGGGAATAAAATACAAATTTTGAAATTACGAAAAATTGAGTTTTTTGGTGTAAAAAAAAATAGGGATAGAGAATAAAATATAAATTTTGAAATTATTAAAAGTTGTTGTTGTTTGTAAAGCAAAAGTACGGATCGAAAATAAAATATAAATTTCTGAATTATGAAAAGCTTATTTCTTTTTGTAAAACAAAAGTACGGCTCGAGAATAAAATATAAATTTCGAAGTTACGAAAAATTGAGTTTTTAAGTGTAAACGAAAAGTACGGATCAAAGATAAAATACAAATTTCCAAATTAGGAAAAATTGATTTTTTTTGTAAAACAAAAGTACAGATCGAGAATAAAATATAAATTTTGAAATTACGAAAAATTGGTTTTTGTTTGTAAAACAAAAGTACGGATCGAAAATAAAATATAAATTTCCAAATTATGAAAAATTGATTTTTTTTGTAAAACAAAAGTACAGATCGAGAATAAAATATAAATTTTGAAATTACGAAAAATTGGTTTTTGTTTGTAAAACAAAAGTACGGATCGAAAATAAAATATAAATTTCCAAATTATGAAAAATTGATTTTTTTTGTAAAACAAAAGTACAGATCGAGAATAAAATATAAATTTTGAAATTACGAAAAGTTGGTTTTTGTTTGTAAAACAAAAGTACGGATCGAAAATAAAATATAAATTTTGAAGTTACGAAAAATTGAGTTTTTTTTGTGTAAAACAAAAAGTACGGATCGAGAATAAAATATAAATTTCGAAATTACGAAAAATTGGTTTTTGTTTGTGAAACAAAAGTACGGATCGAGAATAAAATATAAATTTCGAAATTATGAAAAATTGGTTTTTGTTTGTAAAACAAAAGTACGGATCGAAAAGAAAATATAAATATCCAAATTATGAAAAGCTGATTTTTTTTGTAAAACAAAAGTACAGATCGAGAATAAAATATAAATTTTGAAATTACGAAAAATTGAGTTTTTTTGTGTAAAAAAAAATATAGATAGAGAATAAAATATAAATTTTGAACTTATGAAAAATTGGTTTTTCTTTTTAAAACAAAAGTACGGATCGAAAATAAAATATAAATTTCTGAATTACGAAAAATTGATTTCTTTTTCTAAAACAAAAGTACGGCTCGAGAATAAAATACAAATTTTGAAATTACGAAAAATTGAGTTTTTTTGTGTAAAACAAAAATATGGATAGAGAATAAAATATAAATTTTGAAATTATGAAAAATTGGTTTTTGTTTGTAAAACAAAAGTACGGATCGAAAATATAATACAAATTTCCAAATTATGAAAAGTTTATTTCTTTTCGTAAAATAAAAGTACGGCTCAAGAATAAAATATAACTTTCGAAATTACTAAAAATTTAGTTTTTTTGTGTAAAACAAAAGTACGGATCGAAGATACAATACAAATTTCCGAAATATGAAAAATTAATTTTTTTTGTATAACAAAAGTACAGATCGGGAATAAAATACAAATTTTGAAATTACGAAAAATTGAGTATTTTGGTGTAAAAAAAATAGGGATAGAGTATAAAATATAAATTTTGAAAATATGAAAAATTGGTTTTTGTTTGTAAAACAAAAGTACGGATCGAAAATAAAATATAAATTTCTGAATTATGAAAATTTATTTCTTTTTGTAAAACAAAAGTACGGCTCGAGAATAAAATATAAATTTCGAAGTTACGAAAAATGGAGTTTTTAAGTGTAAAAGAAAAGTACGGATCGAAGATAAAATATAAATTTCAGAATTAGGAAAAATTGATTTTTTTTGTAAACCAAAAGTACAGATCGAGAATAAAATATAAATTTCGAAATTAGGAAATATTGAGTTTTTTTGCGTAAAATAAAATATGGATAGAGAATAAAATATAAATTTTGAACTTATGAAAAATTGGTTTTTCTTTTTAAAACAAAATTACGGATCGAAAATAAAATATAAATTTCTGAATTACGAAAAATTGATTTCTTTTTCTAAAACAAAAGTACGGCTCGAGAATAAATTATAAATTTTGAAATTACGAAAAATTGTGTTTTTTTGTGTAAAACAAAAATATGGATAGAGAATAAAATATAAATTTTGAAATTATGAAAAATTTGTTTTTGTTTGTAAAACAAAAGTACAGATCAAAATTAAAATATAAATTTCCAAATTATGAAAAGTTTATTTCTTTTTGTAAAACAAAAGTATGGCTCGAGAATAAAATATAACTTTCGAAATTACTAAAAATTGAGTTTTTTTGTGTAAAACAAAAGTACGGATCGAAGATACAATATAAATTTCCGAATTATGAAAACTTGATTTTTTTTGTATAACAAAAGTACAGATCGGGAATAAAATACAACTTTGAAACTACGAAAAATTGAGTTTGTTGGTGCAAAAAAAAATAGGGATAGAGAATAAAATATAACTTTCGAAATTACTAAAAGTTTAGTTTTTTTGTGTAAAACAAAAGTACGGATCGAAGATACAATATAAATTTCCGAAATATGAAAAATTGATTTTTTTTAATAACAAAAGTACAGATCAGGAATAAAATACAAATTTTGAAATTACGAAAAATTGAGTATTTTGGTGTAAAAAAACTAGGGATAGAGAATAAAATATAAATTTTGAAATTATGAAAAATTGGTTTTTGTTTGTAAAACAAAAGTACGGATCGAGAATAAAATATAAATTTCGACATTACGAAAAATTGAGTTTTTTTGTGTAAAACATAAATTTGGATAGAGAATAAAATATAAATGTTGAACTTATGAAAAATTGGTTTTTCTTTTTAAAACAAAAGTACGGATCGAAAATAAAATATTAATTTCTGAAGTACGAAAAATTGATTTCTTTTTCTAAAACAAAAGTACGGCTCGAGAATAAAATATAAATTTCGAAATTACGAAAAATTGAGTTTTTTTGTGTAGAACAAAAGTACAGATCGAAAATAAAATTTGAATTTTTTTTGTAAAAGAAAAGTACGGATCGAGAATAAAATATAAATTTCGAAGTTTCGAAATATTGAGTTTTTTTTGTGTAAAACAATAGTACGGATCGAGAATAAAATACAAATTTTGAAATTATGAAAAATTGGTTTTTGTTTGTAAAACAAAAGTACGGATCGAAAATAAAATATAAATTTCTGAATTATGAAAATTTATTTCTTTTTGTAAAACAAAAGTACGGATCGAGAATAAAATACAAATTTCGAAATTATGAAAAATTGGTTTTTGTATGTAAAAGAAAAGTACGGATCGAAAATAAAATATAAATTTCCAAATTATGAAAAGCTTATTTCTTTTTGTAAAACAAAAGTACGGATCGAGAATAAAATATAAATTTCGAAGTTACGAAAAATTGAGTTTTTAAGTGTAAAAGAAAGTACGGATCGAAGATAAAATATAAATTTCCGAATTATGAAAAATTGATTTTTTTTGTAAAACAAAAGTACAGATCGAGAATAAAATATAAATTTCGAAATTACGAAAAATTGAGTTTTTTTGTGTAAAACAAAATACGGATAGAGAATAAAATATAAATTTTGAACTTACGAAAAATTGGTTTTTCTTTTTAAAACAAAAGTACGGATCGAAAATAAAATACAAATTTCTGAAATACGAAAAATTCATTTCTTTTTCTAAAACAGAAGTACGGCTTGAGAATAAAATATAAATTTCGAAATTACGAAAAAGTGAATTTTTTGTGTAAAACAAAAGTACGGATTGAGAATAAAATATAAATTTTGAAATTACGAAAAATTGAGTTTTTTTGTGTAAAACGAAAATGTGGATAGAGAATAAAATATAAATTTCGAAACTATGAAAAATGTTTTTTTTGTAAAACAAAAGTACGGATCGAAAATAAAATATAAATTTCCAAATCATGAAAAGTTTATTTCTTTTTGTAAAACAAAAGTACGGCTCGAGAATAAAATATAACTTTCGAATTTACGAAAAATTGAGTTTTTTTGTGTAAAACAAAAGTACGGATCGAAGATACAATATAAATTTCCGAATTATGAAAAATTGATTTTTTTTTGTAATACAAAAGTACAGATCGGGAATAAAATACAAATTTGGAAATTACGAAAAATTGAGTTTTTTGGTGTAAAAAAAATAGGGATAGAGAATAAAATATAAATTTTGAAATTACGAAAAATTAGTTTTTGTTTGTAAAACAAAAGTACCGATCGAAAATAAAATATAAATTTCTGAATTATGAAAAATTTATTTCTTTTTGTAAAACAAAAGTACGGCTCGAGAATAAAATATAAATTTCGAAGATACAAAAAATTGAGTTTTTAAGTGTAAAAGAAAAGTACGGATCGAAGATAACATATAAATTTCCGAATTATGAAAAATTGATTTTTTTGTAAAACAAAAGTACATATCGAAAATAAAATATAAATTTCGAAATTATGAAAAATTGAGTTTTTTTGTGTAAAACAAAAATATGGATAGAGAACAAAATATAAATTTCGAAATTATGAAAAATTTGTTTTTGTTTGTAAAACAAAAGTACGGATCAAAATTAAAATATAAATTTCCAAATTATGAAAAGTTTATTTCTTTTTGTAAAACAAAAGTATGGCTCGAGAATAAAATATAACTTTCGAAATTACTAAAAATTGAGTTTTTTTGTGTAAAACAAAAGTACGGATCGAAGATACAATATAAATTTCCGAATTATGAAAAATTGATTTTTTTTGTATAACGAAAGTACAGATCGGGAATAAAATACAATTTTAAAATTACGAAAAATTGAGTTTGTTGGTGTAAAAAAAAATAGGGATAGAAAATAAAATATAAATTTTGAAATTATGAAATTATGAAAAATTAGTTTTTGTTTGTAAAACAAAAGTACGGATCGAAAATAAAATATAAATTTCTGAATTATGAAAAATTTATTTCTTTTTGTAAAACAAAAGTACGGCTCGAGAATAAAATATAAATTTCGAAGTTACAAAAAATGGAGTTTTTAAGTGTAAAAGAAAAGTACGGATCGAAGATAAAATATAAATTTCCGAATTAGGAAAAATTGATTTTTTTTGTTAAACAAAAGTATAGATCGAGAATAAAATATAAATTTTGAAATTTTGAGAAATTGGTTTTTCTTTTTAAAACAAAAGTACGGATCGAAAATAAAATATAAATTCCCGAATTACGAAAAATTGATTTCTTTTTCTAAAATAAAAGTACGGCTCGAGAATAAATTATAAATTTCAAAATTTCGAAAAATTGAGTTTTTTTGTGTAAAACAAAAGTACGGATCTAAAATAAAATTTGAAGTTCGTAATTATGAAAAATTGATCTTGTTTTTTTGTAAAACAAAAGTACGGATCGAGAATAAGATATAAATTTCGAAGTTTCAAAAAATTGAGTTTTTTTTGTGTAAAACAAATGTACGGATCGAGAATAAAATATAAATTTCGAAATTATGAAAAATTGGTTTTTGTTTGTAAAACAAAAGTATGGATCTAAAATAAAATATAAATTTCCAAATTATGAAAAGCTTATTTTTTTTGTAAAACAAAAGTACGGCTCGAGAATAAAATATAACTTTCGAAATTACGAAAAATTGAGTTTTTTTGTGTAAAACAAAAGTACGGATCAAAGATACAATATAAATTTCCAAATTATGAAAAATTGATTTTTTTTGTAAAACAAAAGTACAGATAGAGAATAAAATATAAATTTCGAAATTACGAAAAATTGAGTTTTTTTGTGTAAAACAAAATATGGACAGAGAATAAAATATAAATTTTGAACTTATGAAAAATTGGTTTTTCTTTTTAAAACAAAAGTACGGATCGAAAATAAAATATAAATTCCCGAATTACGAAAAATTGATTTCTTTTTCTAAAACAAAAGTACGGCTCGAGAATAAAATATAAATTTTGAAATTACTAAAAGTTGAGTTTTTTTGTGTAAAAGAAAAGTACGGATCGAAATTAAAATTTGAATTTCGTAATTATGAAAAATTGAGCTTTTTTTTGTACAACAAAAGTACAGATCGAAAATAAAATATAAATTTTGAAGTTTCGAAATATTGAGTTTTTTTTGTGTAAAAGAAAAGTACGGATCGTGAATAAAATATAAATTTCGAAATTATGAAAAATTGGTTTTTGTTTGTAAAACAAATGTACGGATCGAAAATAAAATATAAATTTCCAAATTATGAAAAGTTTATTTCTTTTTGTAAAACAAAAGTAGGGCTCGAGAATAAAATATAACTTCCAAAATAACTAAAAATTGAGTTTTTTTGTGTAACACAAAAGTACGGATCGAAGATACAATATAAATTTCCGAATTATGAAAAATTGATTCTTTTTGTGTAAAAAAAGTACAGATCGGGAATAAAATACAAATTTTGAAATGACGAAAAATTGAGTTTTTTGGTAAAAAAAAAATAGGGATAGAGAATAAAATATACATTTTGAAATTATGAAAAATTGGTTTTTGTTTGTAAAACAAAAGTACGGCTCGAAAATAAAATATAAATTTCCAAATTATGAAAAGTTTATTTCTTTTTGTAAAACAAAAGTAAGGCTCGAGAATAAAATATAACTTTCGAAATTACGAAAAATTGACTTTTTTGGTGTAACAAAAATAGGGATAGAGAATAAAATATAAATTTTGAAATTATGAAAAATTGGTTTTTGTTTGTAAAACAAAAGTACGGATCGAAAATAAAATATAAATTTCTGAATTGTGAAAAATTTATTTCTTTTTGTAAAACAAAAGTACGGCTCGAGAATAAAATATAAATTTCGAAATAAAGAAAAATTGAGTTTTTTGGTGTAAAAAAAAATAGGGATAGAGAATAAAATATAAATTTTGAAATTATGAAAAATTGGTTTTTGTTTGTAAAACAAAAGTACGGATTGAAAATAAAATATAAATTTCTGAATTTTGAAAAATTTATTTCTTTTTGTAAAACAAAAGTACGGCTCGAGAATAAAATATAAATTTCGAAGTTACAAAAAATTGAGTTTTTAAGTGTAAAAGAAAAGTACGGATCGAAGATAAAATATAAATTTTCGAATTATGAAAATAGATTTTTTTTGTGAAACAAAAGTACAGATCGAGAACAAAATATAAATTTCGAAATTACAAAAAATTGAGTTTTTTTGTGAAAATAAAATATGGATAGAGAATAAAATATAAATTTTGAACTTATGAAAAATTGGGTTTTCTTTTTAAAACAAAAGTACGGATCGAAAATAAAATATAAATTTCTGAATTACGAAAAATTGATTTCTTTTTCTAAAACAAAAGTACGGCTCGAGAATAAAATATAAATTTCAAAATTATGAAAAATTGAGTTTTTTTGCGTAAAACAAAAGTACGATCGAGAATAAAATATAAATTTCGAAGTTACGAAAAATTGAGTTTTTAAGTGTAAAAGAAAAGTATGGATCAAAGATAAAATATAAATTTTCGAATTATGAAAAATTGATTTTTTTTGTAAAACAAAAGTACAGATCGAGAACAAAATATAAATTTCGAAATTACGAAAAATTGAGTTTTTTTGTGACAATAAAATATGGATAGAGAATAAAATATAAATTTTGAACTTATGAAAAATTGGGTTTTCTTTTTAAAACAAAAGTACGGATCGAAAATAAAATATAAATTTCTGAATTACGAAAAATTGATTTCTTTTTCTAAAGCAAAAGTACGGCTCGAGAATAAAATATAAATTTCGAAATTACGAAAAATTGAGTTTTTTTGCGTAAAACAAAAGTACGGATCGAGAATAAAATATAAATTTCGAAGATACGAAAAATTGAGTTTTTTTTGTGTAAAACAAAAGTACGGATCGAGAATAAAATATAAATTTCGAAATTATGAAAAATTGATTTTTGTTTGTAAAACAAAAGTACGGATCGAAAATAAAATAGGAATTTCTGAATTATGAAAAATTGATTTCTTTTTCCAAAACAAAAGTGCGGCTCGAGAAAAAAATATAAATTTTGAAATTACGAAAAATTGAGTTTTTTTGTGTCAAACAAAAGTACGGATCGAAAATAAAATTTGAATTTCGTAATTATGACAAACTGTGCTTGTTTTTTTGTAAAACAAAAGTACGGATCGAGAATAAAATATAAATTTCGAAGTTACGAAAAATTGATTTTTTTTGTGTAAAACAAAAGTACGGATCGAGAATAAAATATAAATTTCGAAATTATGAAAAATTGGTTTTTGTTTGTAAAACAAAAGTACGGATCGAAAATAAAATATAAATTTCCAAATTCTGAAAAGTTGATTTCTTTTTGTAAAACAAAAGTACGGCTCGAGAATAAAATATAACTTTCGAAATTACGAAAAATTGAGTTTTTTTGTATATAACAAAATTACAGATCGAAGATACAATATAAATTTCTGAATTATGAAAAATTGTTTTTTTTTGTAAAACAAAAGTATAGATCGAGAATAAAATACAAATTTCGAAATTACGAAAAATTGAGTTTTTTGGTGTAAAAAAAATAGGGATAGAGAATTAAATATAAATTTCGAAATTATGAAAAATTGGTTTTATTTTGTAAAACAAAAGTATGGATCGAAAATGAAATATCAATTTCTGAATTATGAAAAATTTATTTCTTTTTGTAAAACAATAGTACGGATCGAGAATAAAATATAAATTTTGAAATTACGAAAAATTGAGTTTTTTGGTGTAAAAAAAAATAGGGATAGGGAATAAAATATAAATTTTGAAATCATGAAAAATTGGTTTTTGTTTGTAAAACAAAAGTACGGATCGAAAATAAAATATAAATTTCTGAATTATGAAGAATTTATTTCTTTTTGTAAAACAAAAGTACGGCTCGAGAATAAAATATAAATTTCGAAATTAGGAAAAATTGTGTTTTTAAGTGTAAAAGAAAAGTACGGATCGAAGATAAAATATAAATTTTCGAATTATGAAAAATTGATTCTTTTTGTAAAACAAAAGTACAGATCGAGAACAAAATATAAATTTCGAAATTACGAAAAATTGAGTTTTTTTGTGTAAAACAAAATATGGATAGAGAATAAAATATAAATTTTGAACTTATGAAAAATTGGTTTTTCTTTTTAAAACAAAAGTACGGCTCGAGAATAAAATATAAATTTTGAAATTACGAAAAATTGAGTTTTTTTGTGTAAAACAAAAATATGGATAGAGATTAAAATATAGATTTCAAAATTATAAAAAATTGGTTTTTGTTTGTAAAACAAAAGTACAGATCGAAAATAAAATATAAATTTCCAAATTATGAAAAGTTTATTTCTTTTTGTAAAACAAAAGTACGGCTCGAGAATAAAATATAACTTTCGAAATTACGAAAAATTGAGTTTTTTTGTGTAAAACAAAAGTACGGATTGAAGATACAATATAAATTTCTAAAATATGAAAAATTGATATTTTGTATAACAAAAGTACAGATCGGGAATAAAATACAAATTTTAAAATTACGAAAAATTGAGTTTTTTGGTGTAAAAAAAATAGGGATAGACAATAAAATATAAATTTTGAAATTATGAAAAATTGGTTTTTGTTTATAAAACAAAAGTACGGATCGAAAATAAAATATAAATTTTTGAATTATTAAAAATTTTATTTCTTTTTGTAAAACAAAAGTACGCCTCGAGAATAAAATATAAATTTTGAAGTTACAAAAAATGGAGTTTTTAAGTGTAAAAGAAAAGTACGGATCGAAGATCAAATATAAATTTCCGAATTATGAAAAATGGATTTTTTTTGTAAAACAAAAGTACAGATCGAGAATAAAATATAAATTTCGAAATTACGAAAAATTGTGTTTTTTTGTGTAAAACAAAAATATGGATTGAGAATAAAATATAAATTTTGAACTTATGAAAAATTGGTTTTTCTTTTTAAAACAAAAGTACGAATCGAAAATAAAATATAAATTTCCGAATTACGAAAAATTAATTTCTTTTTCTAAAACAAAAGTACGGCTCGAGAATAAAATATACATTTCGAAATTACGAAAAATTGAGTTTTTTTGTGTAAAACAAAAGTACGGATTGAGAATAAAATATAAATTTTGAAGTTTCGAAAAATTGAGTTTTTTTTTTGTAGAACAAAAGTACGGATCGAGAATAAAATATAAATTTCGAAATTATGAAAAATTGGTTTTTGTTTGTAAAACAAAAGTACAGATCGAAAATAAAATATAAATTTCAAATTATGAAAAGCTTATTTCTTTTTGTAAAACAAAAGTACGGCTCTAGAATAAAATATAACTTTCGAAATTACGAAAAGTTGAGTTTTTTTGTGTAAAACAAAAGTACGGATCGAAGATACAATATAAATTTCCGAATTATGAAAAATTGATTTTTTTTGTAAAATAAAAGTACAGATCGGGAATAAAATATAAATTTTGAAATTACGAAAAATTTAGTTTTTTGGTGTAAAAAAAAATAGGGATATAAAATAAAATATAAATTTTTTAATTATGAAAGATTGGTTTTTGTTTGTAAAACAAAAGTGCGGATCGAAAATAAAATATAAATTTCCGAATTATGAAAAATTGATTTCATTTTGTAAAACAAAAGTACGGCTCGAGAATAAAATATAAATTTCAAAGTTAAGAAAAATTGAGTTTTTAAGTATAAAACAAAAGTACGGATCGACGATAAAATATAAATTTCCGAATTATGAAAAATTGATTTTTATGTAAAACTAAAGTATCGAGAACAAAATATAAATTTCGAAATTACGAAAAATTGAGTTTTTTTGTGTAAAACAAAAAATATGGATAGAGAATAAAATATAAATTTCGAACTTGTGAAAAATTGGTTTTTCTTTTTAAAACAAAAGTACGGATCGAAAATAAAATATAAATTTCCAAATTACGAAAAATTGATTTCTTTTTCTAAAACAAAACTACATCTCGAGAATAAAATATAAATTTTGAAATTACGAAAAATTGAGTTTTTTTGTGTAAAACAAAAGTAATGATCGAGAATAAAATATAAATTTTGAAGTTACGAAAAATTGAGTTTTTTTTGTGTAAAACAAAAGTACGGATCGAGAATAAAAATAAATTTCGAAATTATGAAAAATTGGTTTTTCTTTGTAAAGCAAAAGTACGGACAATTTGTCCTAATTCGGAAATTTATATTTTATTTTCGATCCGTACTTTTGTTTTACAAAAAAAAAATCAATTTTTCATAATTTGGAAATTCAAATTTTATTTTTGATCCATACTTTTGTTTTACACAAAAAAACTCAATTGTTTGTAATTTCGAAATTTATCTTTTATTCTTCATCCGTACTTTTTTTTTACAAAAAAAATTCAATTTATTATAATTTATAAATTTATATTTTATTTTCGATCCATACTTTTGTTTTACAAAAATACAAATCAACTTTCTATAACTGAAATTTATATTTTATTCTCGATTCAGACTTTTCTTTTTACAAAATAAAACCTCAATTTTTCATAATTCGAAATTCAAATTTTGTTTTCGATCCGGACATTTGTTTTACACAAAAACTCAATTTTTCGTAACTTTTGAAATTTATATTTTATTCTCGATCCGTACTTTTGTTTTACAAAAAAAAATCAATTTTTCATCATTTGAAAATTTATATTTTATTTTTGATCCGTACTTTTGTTATACAAAAAATAAACTCAATTTTTCATAATTTGGAAATTCAAATTTTGTTTTCGATCCGTACTTTTGTTTTTGACAAAAAAAACTCGATTTTTAGTAATTTTGAAATTCAAAATTTCTTCTCAATCTGTACTTTTGTTTTACAGCAAAAAAAATCAATTTTTTGTAAATTGGAAATTCAAATTTTATTTTCAATCTGTACTTTGGTTTAACACAAAAAAACTCAATTCTTCTTAATTTCAAAATTTAATTTTTATTTTCGATCTGTACTTTTGTCTTCCAAAAGAAAATAAATTTTTCATAATTTGGAAATTTATATTTTATCCTCGATCTCAGACTTCTTTGTTTTAAAAAACTCAATTTTTAGTACTTTGAAAGTCAAATTTTGTTTTCGATCCATATTTTTACTTTACACAAAAACTCAATTTTTCGTAATTTTAAAATTTAAATTTTATTCTCGATCCGTACTTGTGTTTTACTAAAACAACTCAATTTTTCGTAATTTGGAAATTTATATTTTATTCTCGATCCAGTATTTTCTTTTACACAAAAACTCAATTTTTCGTAATTTGAAATTCAAATTTTATTTTCGATCCAGTATTTTTGTTTTACATACTTAAAAACTCAATTTTTCGTGGATTTCAAAATTTATATTTTATTCTCGACTCAGTACTTTCGTTCTACAAAAAAATCAATTTGTCCTAATTCGAAATTTATATTTTATTTTCGATCCGTACTTTTGTTTTACAAAAAAATCAATTTTTCATAATTTGGAAATTCAAATTTTATTTTTGATCCATACTTTTGTTTTACACAAAAAAAACTCAATTGTTTGTAATTTCGAAATTTATCTTTTATTCTTCATCCGTATCTTTTTTTTACAAAAAAATTCAATTTATTATAATTTATAAATTTATATTTTATTTTCGATCCATACTTTTGTTTTACAAAAATACAAATCAACTTTCTATAATCTGGAAATTTATATTTTATTCTCGATTCGTACTTTTCTTTTACAAAATAAAACTCAATTTTTCATAATTCGGAAATTCAAATTTTGTTTTCGATCCGTACATTTGTTTTACACAAAAAAACTCAATTTTTCGTAACTTTTGAAATTTATATTTTATTCTCGATCCGTACTTTTGTTTTACAAAAAAAAATCAATTTTTCATCATTTGAAAATTTATATTTTATTTTTGATCCGTACTTTTGTTATACAAAAAATAAACTCAATTTTTCATAATTTGGAAATTCAAATTTTGTTTTCGATCCGTACTTTTGTTTTTGACAAAAAAACTCGATTTTTAGTAATTTTGAAATTCAAAATTTCTTCTCAATCTGTACTTTTGTTTTACAAAGAAAAAATCAATTTTTTGTAAATTGAAATTCAAATTTTATTTTCAATCAGTACTTTGGTTTAACACAAAAACTCAATTCTTCTTAATTTCGAAATTTAATTTTTATTTTCGATCCAGACTTTTGTCTTCCAAAAGAAAATAAATTTTTCATAATTTGGAAATTTATATTTTATCCTCGGATCTCGTACTTTTGTTTTAAAAAAACTCAATTTTTAGTACTTTGGAAAGTCAAATTTTGTTTTCGATCCATATTTTTACTTTACACAAAAAAACTCAATTTTTCGTAATTTTAAAATTTAAATTTTATTTTCGATCCGTACTTTTGTTTTACTAAAACAACTCAATTTTTCGTAATTTGGAAATTTATATTTTATTCTCGATCCGTACTTTTCTTTTACACAAAAACTCAATTTTTCGTAATTTGGAAATTCAAATTTTATTTTCGATCCAGTATTTTTGTTTTACACGAAAAACTCAATTTTTCGTGATTTCAAAATTTATATTTTATTCTCGATCTGTACTTTTGTTCTACAAAAAAAAATCAATTTGTCCTAATTCGAAAATTTATATTTTATTTTCGATCCGTACTTTTGTTTTACAAAAAAAATATCATTTTTTCATAATTTGGAAATTCAAATTTTATTTTTGATCCATACTTTTGTTTTACACAAAAAAACTCAATTGTTTGTAATTTCGAAATTTATCTTTTATTCTTCATCCGTACTTTTTTTTTACAAAAAAAATTCAATTTATTATAATTTATAAATTTATATTTTATTTTCGATCCATACTTTTGTTTTACAAAAATACAAATCAACTTTCTATAATCTGAAATTTATATTTTATTCTCGATTCGTACTTTTCTTTTACAAAATAAAACTCAATTTTTCATAATTCGGAAATTCAAATTTTGTTTTCGATCCGTACATTTGTTTTACACAAAAAAACTCAATTTTTCGTAACTTTTGAAATTTATATTTTATTCTCGATCCGTACTTTTGTTTTACAAAAAAAAATCAATTTTTCATCATTTGAAAATTTATATTTTATTTTTGATCCGTACTTTTGTTATACAAAAAATAAACTCAATTTTTCATAATTTGGAAATTCAAATTTTGTTTTCGATCCGTACTTTTGTTTTTGACAAAAACTCGATTTTTAGTAATTTTGAAATTCAAAATTTCTTCTCAATCTGTACTTTTGTTTTACAGCAAAAAAAATCAATTTTTTGTAAATTGGAAATTCAAATTTTATTTTCAATCTGTACTTTGGTTTAACACAAAAAAACTCAATTCTTCTTAATTTCGAAATTTAATTTTTATTTTCGATCTGTACTTTTGTCTTCCAAAAGAAAATAAATTTTTCATAATTTGGAAATTTATATTTTATCCTGGATCTGTACTTTTGTTTTAAAAAAAAAACTCAATTTTTAGTACTTTGGAAAGTCAAATTTTGTTTTCGATCCATATTTTTACTTTACACAAAAAAACTCAATTTTTCGTAATTTTAAAATTTAAATTTTATTTTCGATCCGTACTTTTGTTTTACTAAAAAAACTCAATTTTTCGTAATTTGGAAATTTATATTTTATTCTCGATCCGTACTTTTCTTTTACACAAAAAAACTCAATTTTTCGTAATTTGGAAATTCAAATTTTATTTTCGATCCAGTACTTTTGTTTTACACTGAAAAACTCAATTTTTCGTGATTTCAAAATTTATATTTTATTCTCGATCCAGACTTTTGTTCTACAAAAAATCAATTTGTCCTAATTCGAAATTTATATTTTATTTTCGATCCAGTACTTTTGTTTTACAAAAAATCAATTTTTCATAATTTGGAAATTCAAATTTTATTTTTGATCCATACTTTTGTTTTACACAAAAACTCAATTGTTTGTAATTTCGAAATTTATCTTTTATTCTTCATCCGTATTTCTTTTTACAAAAAAATTCAATTTATTATAATTTATAAATTTATATTTTATTTTCGATCCATACTTTTGTTTTACAAAATACAAATCAACTTTCTCTATAATCTGAAATTTATATTTTATTCTCGATTCAGATTCTTTCTTTTACAAAATAAAACTCAATTTTTCATAATTCGGAAATTCAAATTTTGTTTTCGATCCGTACATTTGTTTTACACAAAAAAACTCAATTTTTCGTAACTTTTGAAATTTATATTTTATTCTCGATCCGTACTTTTGTTTTACAAAAAAAAATCAATTTTTCATCATTTGAAAATTTATATTTTATTTTTGATCCGTACTTTTGTTATACAAAAATAAACTCAATTTTTCATAATTTGGAAATTCAAATTTTGTTTTCGATCCAGATTCTTTGTTTTTGACAAAAACTCGATTTTTAGTAATTTTGAAATTCAAAATTTCTTCTCAATCAGACTTTTGTTTTACAAGCAAAAAATCAATTTTTTGTAAATTGAAATTCAAATTTTATTTTCAATCTGTACTTTGGTTTAACACAAAAACTCAATTCTTCTTAATTTCGAAATTTAATTTTTATTTTCGACCAGACTTTTGTCTTCCAAAAGAAAATAAATTTTTCATAATTTGGAAATTTATATTTTATCCTCGGATCTCAGACTTTTGTTTTAAAAAACTCAATTTTTAGTACTTTGGAAAGTCAAATTTTGTTTTCGATCCATATTTTTACTTTACACAAAAAAACTCAATTTTTCGTAATTTTAAAATTTAAATTTTATTCTCGATCCGTACTTTTGTTTTACTAAAAAAACTCAATTTTTCGTAATTTGAAATTTATATTTTATTCTCGATCCAGTACTTTTCTTTTACACAAAA
>CM059262.1:21380876-21439774 GCA_030347555.1 Lablab purpureus | reverse complement strand
GAAATTCAAATTTTATTTTCGATCCGTACTTTTGGTTTACACCAAAAACTCTATTTTTCGTAATTTCGAAATTTATAATTTATTTTCGATCCGTACTTTTGTGTTACAAAAAAACTCAATTTTCATAATTTGAAATTCAAATATTATTTTCGATCCAGTACTTTTGTTTTACAAAAAAAACTCAATTTTTCAGTAATTTGGAATTTTGTATTTTATTCTCGATCACGTAATTTTGTTTTCCAAGAAAAACTTAGTTTTTCGTAATTTGGAAATTCAAGTTTTATTTTCGATCCGTACTTTTGTTTTACACAAAGGAAATCAAATTTCATAATTTGAAAATGTAAATTTTATTTTAGATTCATACTTTTGTCTTACAAAAAAACTCAATTTTTCATAATTTGGAAATTTATATTTTATTCTTGATACGTACTTTTGTTTTACAAAAAACTCGAATTTTTCGTAATTTCCAAATTTATATTCTATTCTCGATCCGTACTTTTGTTTTATAAAAAAAACTCATTTTTTTGTAATTTGGAAATTCAAATTTCTTTTCGATCCATACTTTTGTTTCACACAAAGAAATCAATTTTCATAATATGAAAATTTAAATTTTATTTTCGATCCGTACTTTGGTTTTACGCCAAAAACTCAATTTTTCGTAATTTCAAAATTTATATTTTATTTTCGATCCCTACTTTTTGTTTTAATAAAAAAAAATCAATTTTTCATAATTTTCAAATTTATATTTTATTTTCGATCCGTACTTTTGTTTAACACAAAAAAACTCTATTTTTTGTAATTTTGAAATTTAAATTTTATTTTCCATCTGTACTTTCCTTTTACAAAAAAAATCAATTTTTCATAATTTTGAAATTTATATTTTATTTTCGATCCGTACTTTAGTTTTACAAAAAATAAACTCAATTTTTCATAATTTGGAAATTGAAATTTTCTTTTCGATTCGTATTTTTGATTTACGAAAGAAAAATCAATTTGTCATAATTTGGGTATTTATATTTTATTTTTCATCCGCACTTTTTTTTTACGAAAAAAAACTCAATTTTTCATTTTTTGGAAATTCAAATTTTATTTTCGATCCGTACTTTGGTTTTACAAAAAAACTCAACTTTTCGTAATTTGAAATTTTATATTTTATTCTTGATCCGTACTTTTATTTTAAAAAAAATCAATTTTTTATAGTTTTTAAATTTATATTTTATTTTCGATGCATACTTTGGTTTTATAAAAAATCAATTTTTCATAATTTGGAAATTTATATTTTATTCTCGATCCGTACTTTTGTTTTAGAAAAAAATTGAATTTTTCGTATTTTCGAAATTTATATTTTATTCTTTATCCATACTTTTGTTTTACAAAACAAAACTCAATTTTTCATAATTTGGAATTCTATATTTTATTCTCGATCCATACTTTTATTTCACAAAAAGAAATCAATTTTTCATAATTAGGAAATTTATATTTTATTCTCGATCCTTACTTTTGTTTTACAAAGAAAAATTTGAATTTTTCGTTATTTGGAAATTCAAATTTTCTTTTCGATCCGTACTTTTGTTTTACACAAAAAAACTCAATTCTTCATAACTTCGAAATTCAAATTTTATTTTCGATCCTTACTTCTGTTTTACACAAAAAAAAACTCTATTTTTTGTAATTTCGAAATTTAAATTTTATTTTCGATCCGTACTTTTGATTTACCAAAAAAAATCAATTTTTCATAATTTGGAAATTTATATTATATTTTCGATCCGTACTTTTGTTTTACAAAAAAAACTCAGTTCTTCATAATTTGAAAATACATATTTTAATTTGCGATCCCTACTTTTGGTTTACAAAAAAAACTCAATTTTTCATAATTTGGATATTTATATTTTATTCTCAATCCGTATTTTTTTTTACACAAAAAAAACTTTATTTTTTGTAATTTCGAAATTTAAATTTTATTTTCGATCCATACTTATGTTTTAGAAAAAAAAAACTAAATTTTTTGTAATTCGGAAATTCAAATTTTATTTTCGATCTTTATTTTCGATCCGTACTTTTGTTTTACAAAAAAACTCAATTTTTCATAATTTGGAAATTTATATTTTATTTTCGATCCGTACTTGTTTTACAAAAACTAATTTTCATAATTAGAAATTCAAATTTAACTGATCAGTACTTTTCTAAAACTCTTATTGTAATTCGAATTCATATTTTATGCCGATCAATACTTTGTTTTTAAAAAATTAAATTTTTCAAATTTAAAATTTTATTTTCGATCCAGTAATTTTTGTTTTACAAAAAACTCAATTTTTTCATAATTTGGAAATTTATATTTTATTTTCGATCAGTACTTTTGTTTTACAAAAGAAATCAATTTTTCATAATTTTGCAAATTATATATATTTTAAATTTTCGATTTGCATACTGTTTTATTTTCGATCACTCACTTTTATTTTCAAAAAGAACTCAATTTTCCATAATTTGGAAATAAATTTAATTTTCGATCAGTACTTTTATTTTGCACAAAGAAACTCAATTTTTCGTCATTTCTAAATTTATATTTTAATTTTCAGTACAACATTTAGATACTTACAGTTTAGAAAAAATTCAATTTTCATAATTTGAAATTTATATTTTATTCTCAATTCAGTACTTAGTTTTACTCAAAAAAATTCAATTTTTCGTAATTTTGAAATTTATACATTATTTTCGATACCTAATTTTGTTTTAGAAAAAAAACTCTATTTTTCATAATTTTGATATTTATATTTTATTCTCGATCCGTACTTTTGTTTTGCCCAAAAAAACTCAATTTTTCATAATTTGGAAATTTATATTTTATTATGGATCGGTACTTTTGTTTTACAATGAAAAACTCAATTTTAAATAATTTGCAATTTTATATTTTATTCTCGATTCAGATTACTTTCTTTTACACAAAAATAAACTTTTCATAATTTGGAAATTTATGTTTTATTCTCGATCCCTAGTTTTGTTTAACAAAAAACAATTCAAATTTCAAATTGAAAGTGAAATTTTTTCCGATCTGTACTTTTCCATAAAAAACTCAATTTTCCATAATTTGGAAGTTTATATTTTATTCTGAATCCGTGATTTTGTTCCACAAAAAAAATCAATTTTTCATAATTTGGAATATTATATTTTATTTTCGATATGTACTTTTGTTTTACAAAAAACACACAATTTTTCTTAATTTGGAATTTCAAATTTTATTTTTGATCCGTACTTTTGTTTTGCACAAAAAAACTGAATTTTTTGTAATTTCGAAATTTATATTTTATTCTCAATCCATCCTTTTGTTTTACAAAAACAATTGAATTTTTCATAATTTGGAAATTTATAGTTTATTTTTGATCCGTACTTTTGTTTTAAAAAAAAAAAACTCAATTTTTATAATTTCGAATTTTATATTTTATTCCTGATCCGTACTTTTGTTTTACACAAAAAAACTGGTTTTTTTCGTAATTTGGAAATTCAAATTTTATTTTCGATCCGTACTTCTGTTTTAAACAAAAAAACTCAATTTTTAGTAATTTCAAAATTTAAAATTTTATTTTCGATCCATAATTTTTGTTTTAGAAAAAAAAACTCAATTTTTCATAATTTGGAAATTTATATTTTATTTTCGATCTGTACTTTTGTTTTACAAAAAATCAATTTTTCTTAATTTGCAAATTTATATTTTATTTTCGATCCGTACTTTTATTTTACAAAAAGAGAACTCAATTTTCCATAATTTGGAAATTAAAATTTAATTTTCGATCCGTACTTTTATTTTACATAGTATTACAAGAAAATTCAATTTGGAAATTTATATTTTATTCTCAATTCGTACTTTAGTTTTACTCAAAAAAATTCAATTTTTCGTAATTTTGAAATTTATACATTATTTTCAAAACCTAATTTTGTTTTAGAAAAAAAACTCTATTTTTCATAATTTTGATATTTATATTTTATTCTCGATCCAGTACTTTTGTTTTGCCCAAAAACTCAATTTTTCATAATTTGGAAATTTATATTTTATTATGGATCGGTACTTTTGTTTTACAATGAAAAACTCAATTTTAAATAATTTGCAATTTTATATTTTATTCTCGATTCAGTACTTTTCTTTTACACAAAAATAAACTTTTCATAATTTGGAAATTTATGTTTTATTCTCGATCTAACAATAATTATCAAATAATCAAATTTTCGTAACTCGAAATTGAAATTTTTTCGATCTGTACTTTATTTTCCATAAAAAACTCAATTTTCCATAATTTGGAAGTTTATATTTTTTATTCTGAATCCGTGATTTTGTTCCACAAAAAATCAATTTTTCATAATTTGGAATATTATATTTTATTTTCGATATGTACTTTTGTTTTACAAAAACACACAATTTTTCTTAATTTGGAATTTCAAATTTTATTTTTGATCCGTATCTTTTGTTTTGCACAAAAACTCAATTTTTGTAATTTCGAAATTTATATTTTATTCTCAATCCATCCTTTTGTTTTACAAAAACAATTGAATTTTTCATAATTTGGAAATTTATAGTTTATTTTTGATCCGTACTTTTGTTTTCAAAAAAACTCAATTTTTATAATTTCGAATTTTATATTTTATTCTCGATCAGTACTTTTGTTTTACACAAAAACTGGTTTTTTCGTAATTTGGAAATTCAAATTTTATTTTCGATCCGTACTTGCTTTTAAACAAAAAACTCAATTTTTAGTAATTTCAAAATTTAAAATTTTATTTTCGATCCGTAATTTTTGTTTTAGAAAAAAACTCAATTTTTCATAATTTGGAAATTTATATTTTATTTTCGATCTGTACTTTTGTTTTACAAAAAAATCAATTTTTCTTAATTTGCAAATTTATATTTTATTTTCGATCCAGTACTTTTATTTTACAAAAGAGAACTCAATTTTCCATAATTTGGAAATTAAAATTTAATTTTCGATCCAGTACTTTTATTTTACACAAAGAAACTCAATTTTTCGTCATTTCTAAATTTATATTTAATTCTCGATCGAGTACTTTAGTATTACAAGAAAATTCAATTTGGAAATTTATATTTTATTCTCAATTGTAATTTAGTTTTACTCAAAAAATTCAATTTTTCGTAATTTTGAAATTTATACATTATTTTCGATACCTAATTTTGTTTTAGAAAAAAAACTCTATCTTTCATAATTTTGATATTTATATTTTATTCTCGATCCGTACTTTTGTTTTGCCCAAAAAAACTCAATTTTTCATAATTTGGAAATTTATATTTTATTATGGATCGGTACTTTTGTTTTACAATGAAAACTCAATTTTAAATAATTTGCAATTTTATATTTTATTCTCGATTCAGTACTTTTCTTTTACACAAAAATAAACTTTTCATAATTTGGAAATTTATGTTTTATTCTCGATCCCTAGTTTTGTTTAACAAAAAAAAATCAAATTTTCGTAACTTCGAAATTGAAATTTTTTTTCGATCTGTACTTTTATTTTCCATAAAAAAACTCTATTTTTCATAATTTTGATATTTATATTTTATTCTCGATCCGTACTTTTGTTTTGCCCAAAAAAACTCAATTTTTCATAATTTGGAAATTTATATTTTATTATGGATCGGTACTTTTGTTTTACAATGAAAAACTCAATTTTAAATAATTTGCAATTTTATATTTTATTCTCGATTCAGTACTTTTCTTTTACACAAAAATAAACTTTTCATAATTTGGAAATTTATGTTTTATTCTCGATCCCTAGTTTTGTTTAACAAAAAAATCAAATTTTCGTAACTCGAATTGAAATTTTTTTCGATCTGTACTTTTATTTTCCATAAAAAACTCAATTTTCCATAATTTGGAAGTTTATATTTTATTCTGAATCCGTGATTTTGTTCCACAAAAAATCAATTTTTCATAATTTGGAATATTATATTTTATTTTCGATATGTACTTTTGTTTTACAAAAACACACAATTTTTCTTAATTTGGAATTTCAAATTTTATTTTTGATCCGTACTTTTGTTTTGCACAAAAAAACTCAATTTTTTGTAATTTCGAAATTTATATTTTATTCTCAATCCATCCTTTTGTTTTACAAAAACAATTGAATTTTTCATAATTTGGAAATTTATAGTTTATTTTTGATCCGTACTTTTGTTTTCAAAAAAAAACTCAATTTTTATAATTTCGAATTTTATATTTTATTCCTGATCCAGTACTTTTGTTTTACACAAAAACTGGTTTTTTCAGTAATTTGGAAATTCAAATTTTATTTTCGATCCAGTACTTGCATTTTAAACAAAAAACTCAATTTTTAGTAATTTCAAAATTTAAAATTTTATTTTCGATCCGTAATTTTTGTTTTAGAAAAAAACTCAATTTTTCATAATTTGGAAATTTATATTTTATTTTCGATCTGTACTTTTGTTTTACAAAAAAATCAATTTTTCTTAATTTGCAAATTTATATTTTATTTTCGATCCAGTACTTTTATTTTACAAAAGAGAACTCAATTTTCCATAATTTGGAAATTAAAATTTAATTTTCGATCCGTACTTTTATTTTACACAAAGAAACTCAATTTTTCGTCATTTCTAAATTTATATTTAATTCTCGATCAGTACTTTAGTATTACAAGAAAATTCAATTTTTCATAATTTGGAAATTTATATTTTATTCTCAATTCGTACTTTAGTTTTACTCAAAAAAATTCAATTTTTCGTAATTTCGAAATTTATAGATTATTTTCGATACCTAATTTTGTTTTAGAAAAAAAACTCTATTTTTCATAATTTTGATATTTATATTTTATTCTCGATCCATACTTTTGTTTTGCCCAAAAAACTCAATTTTTCATAATTTGGAAATTTATATTTTATTATGGATCGGTACTTTTGTTTTACAATGAAAAACTCAATTTTAAATAATTTGCAATTTTATATTTTATTCTCGATTCGTACTTTTCTTTTACACAAAAATAAACTTTTCATAATTTGGAAATTTATGTTTTATTCTCGATCCCTAGTTTTGTTTAACAAAAAAATCAAATTTTCAGTAACTTCGAAATTGAAATTTTTTTTCGATCTGTACTTTTATTTTCCATAAAAAAAACTCAATTTTCCATAATTTGGAAGTTTATATTTTATTCTGATATCCGTGATTTTGTTCCACAAAAAATCAATTTTTCATAATTTGGAATATTATATTTTATTTTCGATATGTACTTTTGTTTTACAAAAACACACAATTTTTCTTAATTTGGAATTTCAAATTTTATTTTTGATCCGTACTTTTGTTTTGCACAAAAACTCAATTTTTGTAATTTCGAAATTTATATTTTATTCTCAATCCATCCTTTTGTTTTACAAAAACAATTGAATTTTTCATAATTTGGAAATTTATAGTTTATTTTTGATCCGTACTTTTGGTTTTCAAAAAAAACCCAATTTTTATAATTTCGAATTTTATATTTTATTCTCGATCCAGTACTTTTGTTTTACACAAAAACTGGTTTTTTTCGTAATTTGGAAATTCAAATTTTATTTTCGATCCAGTACTGCTTTTTAAACAAAAAACTCAATTTTTAGTAATTTCAAAATTTAAAATTTTATTTTCGATCCGTAATTTTTGTTTTAGAAAAAAACTCAATTTTTCATAATTTGGAAATTTATATTTTATTTTCGATCTGTACTTTTGTTTTACAAAAAAATCAATTTTCTTAATTTGCAAATTTATATTTTATTTTCGATCCGATCTTTTATTTTACAAAAGAGAACTCAATTTTCCATAATTTGGAAATTAAAATTTAATTTTCGATCCGTACTTTTATTTTACACAAAGAAACTCAATTTTTCGTCATTTCTAAATTTATATTTAATTCTCGATCAAGTACTTTAGTATTACAAGAAAATTCAATTTGGAAATTTATATTTTATTCTCAATTGTACTTTTAGTTTTACTCAAAAAATTCAATTTTTCGTAATTTCGAAATTTATAGATTATTTTCGATACCTAATTTTGTTTTAGAAAAAAACTCTATTTTTCATAATTTTGATATTTATATTTTATTCTCGATCCAGTACTTTTGTTTTGCCCAAAAAACTCAATTTTTCATAATTTGGAAATTTATATTTTATTATGGATCGGTACTTTTGTTTTACAATGAAAAACTCAATTTTAAATAATTTGCAATTTTATATTTTATTCTCGATTCGTACTTTTCTTTTACACAAAAATAAACTTTTCATAATTTGGAAATTTATGTTTTATTCTCGATCCCTAGTTTTGTTTAACAAAAAAATCAAATTTTACTTCTATCTTTCCATAATTTGGAAGTTTATATTTTATTCGAATCCGTGATTTTGTTCCACAAAAAAATCAATTTTTCATAATTTGGAATATTATATTTTATTTTCGATATGTACTTTTGTTTTACAAAAACACACAATTTTTCTTAATTTGGAATTTCAAATTTTATTTTTGATCCGTACTTTTTGTTTTGCACAAAAACTCGAATTTTTTGTAATTTCGAAATTTATATTTTATTCTCAATCCATCCTTTTGTTTTACAAAAACAATTGAATTTTTCATAATTTGGAAATTTATAGTTTATTTTTGATCCGTACTTTTGTTTTCAAAAAAAACCCAATTTTTATAATTTCGAATTTTATATTTTATTCTCGATCCAGTACTTTTGTTTTACACAAAAACTGGTTTTTTCGTAATTTGGAAATTCAAATTTTATTTTCGATCAGCATACTGCTTTTAAACAAAAAACTCAATTTTTAGTAATTTCAAAATTTAAAATTTTATTTTCGATCCGTAATTTTTGTTTTAGAAAAAAACTCAATTTTTCATAATTTGGAAATTTATATTTTATTTTCGATCAGTACTTTTGTTTTACAAAAAATCAATTTTTCTTAATTTGCAAATTTATATTTTATTTTCGTCCGACTTTTATTTTACAAAAAGAGAACTCAATTTTCCATAATTTGGAAATTAAAATTTAATTTTCGATCCGTACTTTTATTTTACACAAAGAAACTCAATTTTTCGTCATTTCTAAATTTATATTTAATTCTCGATCAAGACTTTAGTATTACAAGAAAATTCAATTTTTCATAATTTGAAATTTATATTTTATTCTCAATTGCATACTTTAGTTTTACTCAAAAAATTCAATTTTTCGTAATTTTGAAATTTATAGATTATTTTCGATACCTAATTTTGTTTTAGAAAAAACTCTATTTTTCATAATTTTGATATTTATATTTTATTCTCGATCCGTACTTTTGTTTTGCCCAAAAACTCAATTTTTCATAATTTGGAAATTTATATTTTATTATGGATCGGTACTTTTGTTTTACAATGAAAAACTCAATTTTAAATAATTTGCAATTTTATATTTTATTCTCGATTCAGTACTTTTCTTTTACACAAAAATAAACTTTTCATAATTTGGAAATTTATGTTTTATTCTCGATCCCTAGTTTTGTTTAACAAAAAAATCAAATTTTCGTAACTCGAAATTGAAATTTTTTCGATCGTACTTATTTTCCATAAAAACTCAATTTTCCATAATTAATTGAATTTTATCATTTTATTGAATCCGTGATTTTGTTCCACAAAAAAATCAATTTTTCATAATTTGGAATATTATATTTTATTTTCGATATGTACTTTTGTTTTACAAAAACACACAATTTTTCTTAATTTGGAATTTCAAATTTTATTTTTGATCCGATGTCTTTGTTTTGCACAAAAAAACTCAATTTTTTGTAATTTTGAAATTTATATTTTATTCTCAATCCATCCTTTTGTTTTACAAAAACAATTGAATTTTTCATAATTTGGAAATTTATGGTTTATTTTTGATCAGGTCTTTGTTTTACAAAAAAAACTCAATTTTATAATTTCGAATTTTATATTTTATTCTACGATCCGCAGTACTTTTGTTTTACACAGCTGGTTTCTATCTGGAAATTCAAATTTTATTTTCGATCGCGATACTACTGTTTTAAACAAAGACTCAGTACTTAGTAATTTCAAGAATTTAAAATTTTATTTTCGATCCGTAATTTTGTTTTAGAAAAAAGACTCAATTTTCATAATTTGGGGTATATTTTATTTTTAGATCCGTACTTTGTTTTACAAAAAAATCAATTATTTCTTAATTTGCAAATTTATATTTTATTTTCGATCCAGGTACTTTTATTTTGCTAAAAGAGAACTCAATTTTCCATAATTTGGAGATTAAAATTTAATTACCGGTCAGTGCTTTTATTTCATACAAAGAAACTCAATTTTTACCGTCATTTCATGTTTGTGCTCGATCGGCTACTTTAGTATTACAAGAAAATTCAATAATTTATTTATATTTGGTACTAATTTATGATTTTACTCAAAAGTCAATTTTCGTAATTTCGAAGTTTATAGATCATTTTTCGTACCTAATTTTGCTTTTAAGAAAAAAACTCTATTTTTCGTAATTTTGATATTTATATTTTATTCTCGATCCGATACTTTTGTTTTGAAAAAACTCAATTTTTCATAATTTGGAAATTTATATTTTATTATGGATCGGTACTTTGTTTTACAATGAAAAACTCAATTTTAAATAATTTGCAATTTTATATTTTATTCTCGATTCGTACTTTTCTTTCACACAAAAATAAACTTTTCATAATTTGGAAATTTATGTTTTATTCTCGATCCCTAGTTTTGTTTAACAAAAAATCAAATTTTCAAGTAACTCGAATGAAATTTTTTCGATCTGTACTTTTATTTTCCATAAAAAAACTCAATTTTCCATAATTTGGAAGTTTATATTTTATTCGAATCCGTGATTTTGTTCCACAAAAAAATCAATTTTTCATAATTTGGAATATTATATTTTATTTTCTCGATATCTGCTGGTGCCTTGCAAGAACACACGAACCTTGCCCAATTTGAATTTCAAATTTTGTCCTTTGATCCGTATTTCTTTGGTTTGCACTAAAACTCAATTTTTGTATCTCGAGTTGTATTACATTCTCAATCCATCCTTTTTGTTTTGCAAAAACAGGCCGAATTTTTTTCATAATTTTGGAGGGCTATAGTTTATTTTTGATCCGTACTGGGCGTTCAAAACGGCTCACTTTGTAATTTCGAATTTTATATTTTATTCTCGACCAGAGATTTTTGTTTTACATTAAAACTGTTTTTTTCAGATATTTGGAAATTCAAGTACTATTTTTCGATCCGTACTTGCTTTAAAACAAAAAACTCAATTTTCAGTAATTTCAAAATTTTAAAGGGCACATTTTCGATCCGAATATTTTAGTTTTAGAAAAAAACTCACTTTTCGCACAATTTGGAATTTATATTTTCGATCTATCTGACCAGACTTTTGGTTTTACAAAATCAATTTTCTTAATTTCCAAAATCGGTACTTTACTTTCGATCCGTGCTTTTATTTTACAAAACAGAACTCAATTTTCCGTAATTTGGAAATTAAAATTTAATTTTCGATCCGTCACTTTTATTTTACACAAAGAAACTCAATTTTACGTCATTTCTAAATTTATATTTAATTCTCGATCAGTGCACTTTAGTATTACAAGAAAATTCAGTTTTCGGAAATTTTATATTTTATTCTCAATTCGGATTTTAGTTTTACTCAAAAAATTCAATTTTCGTAATTTCAAATTTATAGATGGGTATTTTCGATACCTAATTTTGTTTTAGAAAAACTCTATTTTTCAATAATTTTTGATATTTATATTTTATTCTCGATCCAGACTTTTGTTTCGCCCAAAAACTCAATTTTTCATAATTTGGAGGTTTATATTTTATTATGGATCGTACCTTTGCTTTACAATGAAAAACTCGATTTTAAATAATTTGAGTATCACATTTATATTCGATTCAGATTCTTTTCTTTTACACAAAAATAAACTTTTCATAATTTGGAAATTTATGTTTTATTCTCGATCCCTAGTTTTGTTTAACAAAAAAATCAAATTCTTAGTAGCAAATTAATTTTTCGATCGTTTTATTTTCCATAAAAAACTCAATTTTCCATAATTTGAAGTTTATATTTTATTGCGAATCCGTGATTTTGTTCCACAAAAAATCAATTTTTCATAATTTGGAATATTATATTTTATTTTCGATATGTACTTTTGTTTTACAAAAACACACAATTTTTCTTAATTTGGAATTTCAAATTTTATTTTTGATCCAGTACTTTTGTTTTGCACAAAAACTCAATTTTTTGTAATTTCGGAATTTATATTTTATTCTCAATCCATCCTTTTGTTTTACAAAAACAATTGAATTTTTCATAATTTGGAAATTTATAGTTTATTTTTGATCCGGTACTTTTGTTTTCAAAAAAACCCAATTTTATAATTTCGAATTTTATATTTTATTCCCGATCCAGTACTTTTGTTTTACACAAAAACTGGTTTTTTACGTAATTTGAAATTCAAATTTTATTTTCGATCGATCATACTGCTTTTAAACAAAAACTCAATTTTTAGTAATTTCAAAATTTAAAATTTTATTTTCGATCCGTAATTTTTGTTTTAGAAAAACTCAATTTTTCATAATTTGGAAATTTATATTTTATTTTCGATCTGTACTTTTGTTTTACAAAAAAATCAATTTTTCTTAATTTGCAAATTTATATTTTATTTTCGATCCAGACTTCTTGATTTTACAAAAGAGAACTCAATTTTCCATAATTTGGAAATTATAAAATTTAATTTTCGATCCGTACTTTTATTTTACACAAAGAAACTCAATTTTTCGCTCATTTCTAAATTTATATTTAATTCTCGATCAAGACTTTAGTATTACAAGAAAATTCAATTTTTCATAATTTGAAATTTATATTTTATTCTCAATTCGTACTTTAGTTTTACTCAAAAAAAATTACAATTTTCCGTAATTTCAAATTTATAGATTATTTTCGATACCTAATTTTGTTTTAGAAAAAAACTCTATTTTTCATAATTTTGATATTTATATTTTATTCTCGATCCGTACTTTTGTTTTGCCCAAAAACTCAATTTTTCATAATTTGGAAATTTATATTTTATTATGGATCGGTACTTTTGTTTTACAATGAAAAACTCAATTTTAAATAATTTGCAATTTTATATTTTATTCTCGATTCAGTACTTTTCTTTTACACAAAAATAAACTTTTCATAATTTGGAAATTTATGTTTTATTCTCGATCCCTAGTTTTGTTTAACAAAAAAAATCAAATTTTGTAACTCGAAATTGAAATTTTTTTCGATCTGTACTTTTATTTTCCATAAAAAACTCAATTTTCCATAATTTGGAAGTTTATATTTTATTCTGAATCCGTGATTTTGTTCCACAAAAAAATCAATTTTTCATAATTTGGAATATTATATTTTATTTTCGATATGTACTTTTGTTTTACAAAAACACACAATTTTTCTTAATTTGGAATTTCAAATTTTATTTTTGATCCGATTACTTTTGTTTTGCACAAAAACTCAATTTTTGTAATTTCGAAATTTATATTTTATTCTCAATCCATCCTTTTGTTTTACAAAAACAATTGAATTTTTCATAATTTGGAAATTTATAGTTTATTTTTGATCCGTACTTTTGTTTTCAAAAAAAACTCAATTTTTATAATTTCGAATTTTATATTTTATTCCTGATCCGACTTTTGTTTTACACAAAAAACTGGTTTTTTCGTAATTTGGAAATTCAAATTTTATTTTCGATCCAGATACTGCTTTTAAACAAAAAACTCAATTTTTAGTAATTTCAAAATTTAAAATTTTATTTTCGATCCGTAATTTTTGTTTTAGAAAAAAACTCAATTTTTCATAATTTGGAAATTTATATTTTATTTTCGATCCATGACTTTTGTTTTACAAAAAAATCAATTTTTCTTAATTTGCAAATTTATATTTTATTTTCGATCCGTACTTTTATTTTACAAAAGAGAACTCAATTTTCCATAATTTGGAAATTAAAATTTAATTTTCGATCCAGTACTTTTATTTTACACAAAGAAACTCAATTTTTCGTCATTTCTAAATTTATATTTAATTCTCGATCAGACTCTTTAGTATTACAAGAAAATTCAATTTTCATAATTTGAAATTTATATTTTATTCTCAATTGCAATTTAGTTTTACTCAAAAAATTCAATTTTTCGTAATTTCAAATTTATAGATTATTTTCGATACCTAATTTTGTTTTAGAAAAAACTCTATTTTTCATAATTTTGATATTTATATTTTATTCTCGATCCGTACTTTTGTTTTGCCCAAAAAACTCAATTTTTCATAATTTGGAAATTTATATTTTATTATGGATCGGTACTTTTGTTTTACAATGAAAACTCAATTTTAAATAATTTGCAATTTTATATTTTATTCTCGATTCAGTACTTTTCTTTTACACAAAAATAAACTTTTCATAATTTGGAAATTTATGTTTTATTCTCGATCCCTAGTTTTGTTTAACAAAAAAATCAAATTTTCGTAACTCGAAATTGAAATTTTTGTCGATCTGTACTTTTATTTTCCATAAAAACTCAATTTTCCATAATTTGGAAGTTTATATTTTATTCTGAATCCGTGATTTTGTTCCACAAAAAAAATCAATTTTTCATAATTTGGAATATTATATTTTATTTTCGATATGTACTTTTGTTTTACAAAAACACACAATTTTTTCTTAATTTGGAATTTCAAATTTTATTTTTGATCGCGTACTTTTGTTTTGCACAAAAACTCAATTTTTTGTAATTTCGAAATTTATATTTTATTCTCAATCCATCCTTTTGTTTTACAAAAACAATTGAATTTTTCATAATTTGGAAATTTATAGTTTATTTTTGATCCGTACTTTTGTTTTACAAAAAAAAAACTCAATTTTTATAATTTCGAATTTTATATTTTATTCCCGATCCGTACTTTTGTTTTACATTTTACAAAAAACTGGTTTTTTCGTAATTTGGAAATTCAAATTTTATTTTCGATCCGTACTTGCTTTTAAACAAAAAACTCAATTTTTAGTAATTTCAAAATTTAAAATTTTATTTTCGATCCGTAATTTTTGTTTTAGAAAAAAACTCAATTTTTCATAATTTGGAAATTTATATTTTATTTTCGATCTGTATCTTTTGTTTTACAAAAAATCAATTTTTCTTAATTTGCAAATTTATATTTTATTTTCGATCCGTACTTTTATTTTACAAAAGAGAACTCAATTTTCCATAATTTGGAAATTAAAATTTAATTTTCGATCCGTACTTTTATTTTACACAAAGAAACTCAATTTTTCGTTTCATTTCTAAATTTATATTTAATTCTCGATCAAGACTTTAGTATTACAAGAAAATTCAATTTTTCATAATTTGAAATTTATATTTTATTCTCAATTAGCACTTTAGTTTTACTCAAAAATTCAATTTTTCGTAATTTCAAATTTTATACATTATTTTCGATACCTAATTTTGTTTTAGAAAAAAACTCTATTTTTCATAATTTTGATATTTATATTTTATTCTCGATCCGTACTTTTGTTTTGCTCCAAAAACTCAATTTTTCATAATTTGGAAATTTATATTTTATTATGGATCGGTACTTTTGTTTTACAATGAAAAACTCAATTTTAAATAATTTGCAATTTTATATTTTATTCTCGATTCGTACTTTTCTTTTACACAAAAATAAACTTTTCATAATTTGGAAATTTATGTTTTATTCTCGATCCCTAGTTTTGTTTAACAAAAAAATCAAATTTTCGTAACTCGAAATTGAAATTTTTTTCGATCTAGTACTTTTATTTCCATAAAAACTCAATTTTCCATAATTTGAAGTTTATATTTTATTCGAATCCGTGATTTTGTTCCACAAAAATCAATTTTTCATAATTTGGAATATTATATTTTATTTTCGATATGTACTTTTGTTTTACAAAAACACACAATTTTTCTTAATTTGGAATTTCAAATTTTATTTTTGATCCGTACTTTTGTTTTGCACAAAAACTCAATTTTTTGTAATTTCGAAATTTATATTTTATTCTCAATCCATCCTTTTGTTTTACAAAAACAATTGAATTTTTCATAATTTGGAAATTTATAGTTTATTTTTGATCCGTACTTTTGTTTTCAAAAAAACCCAATTTTTATAATTTCAATTTTATATTTTTATTCCCGATCCGATACTTTTGTTTTACACAAAAACTGGTTTTTTCGTAATTTGGAAATTCAAATTTTATTTTCGATCCGTACTTGCTTTTAAACAAAAAACTCAATTTTTAGTAATTTCAAAATTTAAAATTTTATTTTCGATCCGTAATTTTTGTTTTAGAAAAACTCAATTTTTCATAATTTGGAAATTTATTATTTTATTTTCGATCGACTGATTTTTGTTTTACAAAAAAAATCAATTTTTCTTAATTTGCAAATTTATATTTTATTTTCGATCCGTACTTTTATTTTACAAAAAGAGAACTCAATTTTCCATAATTTGGAAATTAAAATTTAATTTTCGATCCGTACTTTTATTTTACACAAAGAAACTCAATTTTTCGTCATTTCTAAATTTATATTTAATTCTCGATCAGTACTTTAGTATTACAAGAAAATTCAATTTGGAAATTTATATTTTATTCTCAATTCGTACTTTAGTTTTACTCAAAAAATTCAATTTTTCGTAATTTTGAAATTTATACATTATTTTCGATACCTAATTTTGTTTTAGAAAAAAACTCTATTTTTCATAATTTTGATATTTATATTTTATTCTCGATCCGTACTTTTGTTTTGCCCAAAAACTCAATTTTTCATAATTTGGAAATTTATATTTTATTATGGATCGGTACTTTTGTTTTACAATGAAAAACTCAATTTTAAATAATTTGCAATTTTATATTTTATTCTCGATTCAGTACTTTTCTTTTACACAAAAATAAACTTTTCATAATTTGGAAATTTATGTTTTATTCTCGATCCCTAGTTTTGTTTAACAAAAAAATCAAATTTTCGTAACTTCGAAATTGAAATTTTTTTTCGATCTGTACTTTTATTTTCCATAAAAAAACTCAATTTTCCATAATTTGGAAGTTTATATTTTATTCTGAATCCGTGATTTTGTTCCACAAAAAAAATCAATTTTTCATAATTTGGAATATTATATTTTATTTTCGATATGTACTTTTGTTTTACAAAAACACACAATTTTTCTTAATTTGGAATTTCGAATTTCAAATTTTATTTTGATCCGTACTTTTGTTTTGCACAAAAACTCAATTTTTTGTAATTTCGAAATTTATATTTTATTCTCAATCCATCCTTTTGTTTTACAAAAACAATTGAATTTTTCATAATTTGGAAATTTATAGTTTATTTTTGATCCGTACTTTTGTTTTCAAAAAAAACCCAATTTTTATAATTTCGAATTTATATTTTATTCTATTCCGATCCAGTACTTTTGTTTTACACAAAAACTGGTTTTTTCGTAATTTGAAATTCAAATTTTATTTTCGATCCGTATCTGCTTTTAAACAAAAAACTCAATTTTTAGTAATTTCAAAATTTAAAATTTTATTTTCGATCCGTAATTTTTGTTTTAGAAAAAAACTCAATTTTTCATAATTTGGAAATTTATATTTTATTTTCGATCTGTACTTTTTGTTTTACAAAAAATCAATTTTTCTTAATTTGCAAATTTATATTTTATTTTCGATCCGTACTTTTATTTTACAAAAGAGAACTCAATTTTCCATAATTTGGAAATTAAAATTTAATTTTCGATCCGTACTTTTATTTTACACAAAGAAACTCAATTTTTCGTCATTTCTAAATTTATATTTAATTCTCGATCAAGTACTTTAGTATTACAAGAAAATTCAATTTTCATAATTTGGAAATTTATATTTTATTCTCAATTCATGACTTTAGTTTTACTCAAAAAATTCAATTTTTCGTAATATTTCGAAATTTATACATTATTTTCGATACCTAATTTTGTTTTAGAAAAAACTCTATTTTTCATAATTTTGATATTTATATTTTATTCTCGATCCGTACTTTTGTTTTGCCCAAAAACTCAATTTTTCATAATTTGGAAATTTATATTTTATTATGGATCGGTACTTTTGTTTTACAATGAAAAACTCAATTTTAAATAATTTGCAATTTTATATTTTATTCTCGATTCAGTACTTTTCTTTTACACAAAAATAAACTTTTCATAATTTGGAAATTTATGTTTTATTCTCGATCCCTAGTTTTGTTTAACAAAAAAATCAAATTTTCGTAACTCGAAATTGAAATTTTTTTCGATCTGTACTTTTATTTTCCATAAAAACTCAATTTTCCATAATTTGGAAAGTTTATATTTTATTCCGAATCCGTGATTTTGTTCCACAAAAAAATCAATTTTTCATAATTTGGAATATTATATTTTATTTTCGATATGTACTTTTGTTTTACAAAAACACACAATTTTTCTTAATTTGGAATTTCAAATTTTATTTTTGATCCAGTACTTTTGTTTTGCACAAAAACTCAATTTTTGTAATTTCGAAATTTATATTTTATTCTCAATCCATCCTTTTGTTTTACAAAAACAATTGAATTTTTCATAATTTGGAAATTTATAGTTTATTTTTGATCCGTACTTTTGTTTTAAAAAAAAAAAACTCAATTTTTATAATTTCGAATTTTATATTTTATTCCTGATCCGTACTTTTGTTTTACACAAAAAAACTGGTTTTTTTCGTAATTTGGAAATTCAAATTTTATTTTCGATCCGTACTTCTGTTTTAAACAAAAAAATCAATTTTTAGTAATTTCAAAATTTAAAATTTTATTTTCGATCCGTAATTTTTGTTTTAGAAAAAAACTCAATTTTTCATAATTTGGAAATTTATATTTTATTTTCGATCTGTACTTTTGTTTTACAAAAAAAAAACTCAATTTTTCTTAATTTGCAAATTTATATTTTATTTTCGATCCGTACTTTTATTTTACAAAAAGAGAACTCAATTTTCCATAATTTGGAAATTAAAATTTAATTTTCGATCCAGTACTTTTATTTTACACAAAGAAACTCAATTTTTCGTCATTTCTAAATTTATATTTAATTCTCGATCAAGTACTTTAGTATTACAAGAAAATTCAATTTTCATAATTTGGAAATTTATATTTTATTCTCAATTCGTACTTTAGTTTTACTCAAAAAAATTCAATTTTTCGTAATTTCGAAATTTATACATTATTTTCGATACCTAATTTTGTTTTAGAAAAAAAACTCTATTTTTCATAATTTTGATATTTATATTTTATTCTCGATCCGTACTTTTGTTTTGCCCAAAAAACTCAATTTTTCATAATTTGGAAATTTATATTTTATTATGGATCGGTACTTTTGTTTTACAATGAAAAACTCAATTTTAAATAATTTGCAATTTTATATTTTATTCTCGATTCAGTACTTTTCTTTTACACAAAAATAAACTTTTCATAATTTGGAAATTTATGTTTTATTCTCGATCCCTAGTTTTGTTTAACAAAAAAATCAAATTTTCGTAACTCGAAATTGAAATTTTTTTCGATCTGTACTTTTATTTTCCATAAAAACTCAATTTTCCATAATTTGGAAGTTTATATTTTATTCTGAATCCGTGATTTTGTTCCACAAAAAAATCAATTTTTCATAATTTGGAATATTATATTTTATTTTCGATATGTACTTTTGTTTTACAAAAACACACAATTTTTCTTAATTTGGAATTTCAAATTTTATTTTTGATCCGTACTTTTGTTTTGCACAAAAACTCAATTTTTGTAATTTCGAAATTTATATTTTATTCTCAATCCATCCTTTTGTTTTACAAAAACAATTGAATTTTTCATAATTTGGAAATTTATAGTTTATTTTTGATCCGTACTTTTGTTTTCAAAAAAAACCCAATTTTTATAATTTCGAATTTTATATTTTATTCCTGATCCAGTACTTTTGTTTTACACAAAAACTGGTTTTTTCGTAATTTGGAAATTCAAATTTTATTTTCGATCCGTACTTGCTTTTAAACAAAAACTCAATTTTAGTAATTTCAAAATTTAAAATTTTATTTTCGATCCGTAATTATTTTGTTTTAGAAAAAAACTCAATTTTTCATAATTTGGAAATTTATATTTTATTTTCGATCTGTACTTTTGTTTTACAAAAAAATCAATTTTTCTTAATTTGCAAATTTATATTTTATTTTCGATCCCGTACTTTTATTTTACAAAAAGAGAACTCAATTTTCCATAATTTGGAAATTAAAATTTAATTTTCGATCCGTGACTTTTATTTTACACAAAGAAACTCAATTTTTCGTCATTTCTAAATTTATATTTAATTCTCGATCAAGTACTTTAGTATTACAAGAAAATTCAATTTTCATAATTTGGAAATTTATATTTTATTCTCAATTCGTACTTTAGTTTTACTCAAAAAATTCAATTTTTCGTAATTTCGAAATTTATACATTATTTTCGATACCTAATTTTGTTTTAGAAAAAAACTCTATTTTTCATTAATTTTGATATTTATATTTTATTCTCGATCCGTATATTTTGTTTTGCCCAAAAAACTCAATTTTTCATAATTTGGAAATTTATATTTTATTATGGATCGGTACTTTTGTTTTACAATGAAAAACTCAATTTTAAATAATTTGCAATTTTATATTTTATTCTCGATTCAGTACTTTTCTTTTACACAAAAATAAACTTTTCATAATTTGGAAATTTATGTTTTATTCTCGATCCCTAGTTTTGTTTAACAAAAAAATCAAATTTTCGTAACTCGAAATTGAAATTTTTTTCGATCTGTACTTTTATTTTCCATAAAAAACTCAATTTTCCATAATTTGGAAGTTTATATTTTATTCTGAATCCGTGATTTTGTTCCACAAAAAATCAATTTTTCATAATTTGGAATATTATATTTTATTTTCGATATGTACTTTTGTTTTACAAAAACACACAATTTTTCTTAATTTGGAATTTCAAATTTTATTTTTGATCCAGTACTTTTGTTTTGCACAAAAACTCAATTTTTTGTAATTTCGAAATTTATATTTTATTCTCAATCCATCCTTTTGTTTTACAAAAACAATTGAATTTTTCATAATTTGGAAATTTATAGTTTATTTTTGATCCGTACTTTTGTTTTCAAAAAAAACTCAATTTTTATAATTTCGAATTTTATATTTTATTCTGATCCAGTACTTTTGTTTTACACAAAAACTGGTTTTTTCGTAATTTGGAAATTCAAATTTTATTTTCGATCCAGTATTCTGTTTTAAACAAAAAACTCAATTTTTAGTAATTTCAAAATTTAAAATTTTATTTTCGATCCGTAATTTTTGTTTTAGAAAAAAACTCAATTTTTCATAATTTGGAAATTTATATTTTATTTTCGATCTGTACTTTTGTTTTACAAAAAAATCAATTTTTCTTAATTTGCAAATTTATATTTTATTTTCGATCCGTACTTTTATTTTACAAAAAAGAACTCAATTTTCCATAATTTGGAAATTAAAATTTAATTTTCGATCCGTACTTTTATTTTACACAAAGAAACTCAATTTTTCGTCATTTCTAAATTTATATTTAATTCTCGATCAGTACTTTAGTATTACAAGAAAATTCAATTTTTCATAATTTGGAAATTTATATTTTATTCTCAATTCGTACTTTAGTTTTACTCAAAAAAATTCAATTTTTCGTAATTTCGAAATTTATATATTATTTTCGATACCTAATTTTGGTTTTAGAAAAAACTCTATTTTTCATAATTTTGATATTTATATTTTATTCTCGTATCCGTACTTTTGTTTTGCCCAAAAACTCAATTTTTCATAATTTGGAAATTTATATTTTATTATGGATCGGTACTTTTGTTTTACAATGAAAAACTCAATTTTAAATAATTTGCAATTTTATATTTTATTCTCGATTCGACTTTTCTTTTACACAAAAATAAACTTTTCATAATTTGGAAATTTATGTTTTATTCTCGATCCCTAGTTTTGTTTAACAAAAAAATCAAATTTTCGTAACTCGAAATTGAAATTTTTTTCGATCTGTACTGTTTATTTTCCATAAAAAACTCAATTTTCCATAATTTGGAAGTTTATATTTTATTCTGAATCCGTGATTTTGTTCCACAAAAAAAATCAATTTTTCATAATTTGGAATATTATATTTTATTTTCGATATGTACTTTTGTTTTACAAAAAACACACAATTTTTCTTAATTTGGAATTTCAAATTTTATTTTTGATCCGTACTTTTGTTTTGCACAAAAAAACTCAATTTTTTGTAATTTCGAAATTTATATTTTATTCTCAATCCATCCTTTTGTTTTACAAAAACAATTGAATTTTTCATAATTTGGAAATTTATAGTTTATTTTTGATCCGTACTTTTGTTTTCAAAAAAAACCCAATTTTTATAATTTCGAATTTTATATTTTATTCCTGATCCGATTACTTTTGTTTTACACAAAAAACTGGTTTTTTCGTAATTTGGAAATTCAAATTTTATTTTCGATCCAGTACTACGTTTTAAACAAAAAACTCAATTTTTAGTAATTTCAAAATTTAAAATTTTATTTTCGATCCGTAATTTTTGTTTTAGAAAAAAAAACTCAATTTTTCATAATTTGGAAATTTATATTTTATTTTCGATCTGTACTTTTGTTTTACAAAAAAAATCAATTTTTCTTAATTTGCAAATTTATATTTTATTTTCGATCCGTACTTTTATTTTACAAAAAGAGAACTCAATTTTCCATAATTTGGAAATTAAAATTTAATTTTCGATCCGTACTTTTATTTTACACAAAGAAACTCAATTTTTCGTCATTTCTAAATTTATATTTAATTCTCGTCAAGTACTTTAGTATTACAAGAAAATTCAATTTTGGAAATTTATATTTTATTCTCAATTCGTAATTCTTAGTTTTACTCAAAAAATTCAATTTTTCGTAATTTCGAAATTTATACATTATTTTCGATACCTAATTTTGTTTTAGAAAAAAACTCTATTTTTCATAATTTTGATATTTATATTTTATTCTCGATCCGTACTTTTGTTTTGCCCAAAAACTCAATTTTTCATAATTTGGAAATTTATATTTTATTATGGATCGGTACTTTTGTTTTACAATGAAAAACTCAATTTTAAATAATTTGCAATTTTATATTTTATTCTCGATTCGTACTTTTCTTTTACACAAAAATAAACTTTTCATAATTTGGAAATTTATGTTTTATTCTCGATCCCTAGTTTTGTTTAACAAAAAAATCAAATTTTCGTGAACTCGAAGTGAAATTTTTTTCGATCTGTACTTTTATTTTCCATAAAAACTCAATTTTCCATAATTTGGAAGTTTATATTTTAATTCTGAATCCGTGATTTTGTTCCACAAAAAAATCAATTTTTCATAATTTGGAATATTATATTTTATTTTCGATATGTACTTTTGTTTTAAAACGACACACAATTTTTCTTAATTTGGAATTTCAAATTTTATTTTTGATCCAGTACTTTTGTTTTGCACAAAAAACTCAATTTTTGTAATTTCGAAATTTATATTTTATTCTCAATCCATCCTTTTGTTTTACAAAAACAATTGAATTTTTCATAATTTGGAAATTTATAGTTTATTTTTGATCCGTACTTTTGTTTTCAAAAAAAACTCAATTTTTATAATTTCGAATTTTATATTTTATTCTGATCCAGATTACTTTTGTTTTACACAAAAACTGGTTTTTCGTAATTTGGAAATTCAAATTTTATTTTCGATCCAGTACTTGCTTTTAAACAAAAAACTCAATTTTTAGTAATTTCAAAATTTAAAATTTTATTTTCGATCCGTAATTTTTGTTTTAGAAAAAAACTCAATTTTTCATAATTTGGAAATTTATATTTTATTTTCGATCTGTACTTTTGTTTTACAAAAAAATCAATTTTTCTTAATTTGCAAATTTATATTTTATTTTCGATCCAGATTTTACTTTTATTTCAAAAAGAGAACTCAATTTTCCATAATTTGGAAATTTAAAATTTAATTTTCGATCCGTACTTTTATTTTACACAAAGAAACTCAATTTTTCGTCATTTCTAAATTTATATTTAATTCTCGATCGAGTACTTTAGTATTACAAGAAAATTCAATTTTCATAATTTGGAAATTTATATTTTATTCTCAATTCGTACTTTAGTTTTACTCAAAAATTCATTCAATTTTTCGTAATTTCGAAATTTATAGATTATTTTCGATACCTAATTTTGTTTTAGAAAAAAACTCTATTTTTCATAATTTTGATATTTATATTTTATTCTCGATCCGTACTTTTGTTTTGCCCAAAAAAACTCAATTTTTCATAATTTGGAAATTTATATTTTATTATGGATCGGTACTTTTGTTTTACAATGAAAAACTCAATTTTAAATAATTTGCAATTTTATATTTTATTCTCGATTCAGATTCTTTTCTTTTACACAAAAAATAAACTTTTCATAATTTGGAAATTTATGTTTTATTCTCGATCCCTAGTTTTGTTTAACAAAAAAATCAAATTTCGAATTCAAATAGTGAAATTTTTTTCGATCCAGTACTTTTATTTTCCATAAAAAACTCAATTTTCCATAATTTGGAAGTTTATATTTTATTCTGAATCCGTGATTTTGTTCCACAAAAATCAATTTTTCATAATTTGGAATATTATATTTTATTTTCGATATGTACTTTTGTTTTACAAAAACACACAATTTTTCTTAATTTGGAATTTCAAATTTTATTTTTGATCCGTATTTCTTTTGTTTTGCACAAAAACTCAATTTTTTGTAATTTCGAAATTTATATTTTATTCTCAATCCATCCTTTTGTTTTACAAAAACAATTGAATTTTTCATAATTTGGAAATTTATAGTTTATTTTTGATCCGTACTTTTGTTTTCAAAAAAAACTCAATTTTATAATTTCGAATTTTATATTTTATTCCCGATCCGTACTTTTGTTTTACACAAAAACTGGTTTTTTCGTAATTTGGAAATTCAAATTTTATTTTCGATCCTGATACTGCTGTTTTTAAACAAAAAACTCAATTTTTAGTAATTTCAAAATTTAAAATTTTATTTTCGATCCGTAATTTTTGTTTTAGAAAAAAACTCAATTTTTCATAATTTGGAAATTTATATTTTATTTTCGATCAGTACTTTTGTTTTACAAAAAAATCAATTTTTCTTAATTTGCAAATTTATATTTTATTTTCGATCCAGTACTTTTATTTTACAAAAGAGAACTCAATTTTCCATAATTTGGAAATTTAAAATTTAATTTTCGATCCAGTACTTTTATTTTACACAAAGAAACTCAATTTTTCGTCATTTCTAAATTTATATTTAATTCTCGATCAGTACTTTAGTATTACAAGAAAATTCAATTTGGAAATTTATATTTTATTCTCAATTCGTAATTTAGTTTTACTCAAAAAAATTCAATTTTTCGTAATTTTGAAATTTATACATTATTTTCGATACCTAATTTTGTTTTAGAAAAAAAACTCTATCTTTCATAATTTTGATATTTATATTTTATTCTCGATCCGTACTTTTGTTTTGCCCAAAAAAACTCAATTTTTCATAATTTGGAAATTTATATTTTATTATGGATCGGTACTTTTGTTTTACAATGAAAAACTCAATTTTAAATAATTTGCAATTTTATATTTTATTCTCGATTCAGTCTTTTCTTTTACACAAAAATAAACTTTTCATAATTTGGAAATTTATGTTTTATTCTCGATCCCTAGTTTTGTTTAACAAAAAAAAATCAAATTTTCGTAACTTCGAAATTGAAATTTTTTTTCGATCTGTACTTTTATTTTCCATAAAAAAACTCTATTTTTCATAATTTTGATATTTATATTTTATTCTCGATCCGTACTTTTGTTTTGCCCAAAAAAACTCAATTTTTCATAATTTGAAATTTATATTTTATTATGGATCGGTACTTTTGTTTTACAATGAAAACTCAATTTTAAATAATTTGCAATTTTATATTTTATTCTCGATTCAGTACTTTTCTTTTACACAAAAATAAACTTTTCATAATTTGGAAATTTATGTTATTCTCGATCCCTAGTTTTGTTTAACAAAAAAATCAAATTTTCGTAGCTAAATTGAAATTTTTTCGACCAGATCTTTTATTTTCCATAAAAACTCAATTTTCCATAATTTTGAAGTTTATATTTTATTCTGAATCCGTGATTTTGATCCACAAAAATCAATGAATATTATATTTTATTTTCGATATGTACTTTTGTTTTACAAAAACACACAATTTTTCTTAATTTGGAATTTCAAATTTTATTTTTGATCCAGTACTTTTGTTTTGCACAAAAAACTCAATTTTTGTAATTTCGAAATTTATATTTTATTCTCAATCCATCCTTTTGTTTTACAAAAACAATTGAATTTTTCATAATTTGGAAATTTATAGTTTATTTTTGATCCGTACTTTTGTTTTAAAAAAAAAAAACCCAATTTTTATAATTTCGAATTTTATATTTTATTCCTGATCAGTACTTTTGTTTTACACAAAAAAACTGGTTTTTGTAGAATTTGGAAATTCAAATTTTATTTTCGATCCAGTACTTCTGTTTTAAACAAAAAAACTCAATTTTTAGTAATTTCAAAATTTAAAATTTTATTTTCGATCCGTAATTTTTGTTTTAGAAAAAAAAACTCAATTTTTCATAATTTGGAAATTTATATTTTATTTTCGATCTGTACTTTTGTTTTACAAAAAAATCAATTTTTCTTAATTTGCAAATTTATATTTTATTTTCGATCCAGTACTTTTATTTTACAAAAGAGAACTCAATTTTCCATAATTTGGAAATTAAAATTTAATTTTCGATCCAGTACTTTTATTTTACACAAGAAACTCAATTTTTCGTCATTTCTAAATTTATATTTAATTCTCGATCGAGTACTTTAGTATTACAAGAAAATTCAATTTTCATAATTGGAAATTTATATTTTATTCTCAATTCGTACTTTAGTTTTACTCAAAAAATTCAATTTTTCGTAATTTCGAAATTTATAGATTATTTTCGATACCTAATTTTGTTTTAGAAAAAAAACTCTATTTTTCATAATTTTGATATTTATATTTTATTCTCGATCCGTACTTTTGTTTTGCCCAAAAAAACTCAATTTTTCATAATTTGGAAATTTATATTTTATTATGGATCGGTACTTTTGTTTTACAATGAAAAACTCAATTTTAAATAATTTGCAATTTTATATTTTATTCTCGATTCGTACTTTTCTTTTACACAAAAAATAAACTTTTCATAATTTGGAAATTTATGTTTTATTCTCGATCCCTAGTTTTGTTTAACAAAAAAAAATCAAATTTTCGTAACTTCGAAATTGAAATTTTTTTTCGATCTGTACTTTTATTTTCCATAAAAAAACTCAATTTTCCATAATTTGGAAGTTTATATTTTATTCTGAATCCGTGATTTTGTTCCACAAAAAAAATCAATTTTTCATAATTTGGAATATTATATTTTATTTTCGATATGTACTTTTGTTTTACAAAAAACACACAATTTTTCTTAATTTGGAATTTCAAATTTTATTTTTGATCCGTACTTTTGTTTTGCACAAAAAAACTCAATTTTTTGTAATTTCGAAATTTATATTTTATTCTCAATCCATCCTTTTGTTTTACAAAAACAATTGAATTTTTCATAATTTGGAAATTTATAGTTTATTTTTGATCCGTACTTTTGTTTTCAAAAAAAAACTCAATTTTATAATTTCGAATTTTATATTTTATTCTCGATCCAGTACTTTTGTTTTACACAAAAACTGGTTTTTCGTAATTTGGAAATTTCAAATTTTATTTTCGATCCGTATCTGCTTTTAAACAAAAAACTCAATTTTTAGTAATTTCAAAATTTAAAATTTTATTTTCGATCCGTAATTTTTGTTTTAGAAAAAAACTCAATTTTTCATAATTTGGAAATTTATATTTTATTTTCGATCTGTACTTTTGTTTTACAAAAAAATCAATTTTTCTTAATTTGCAAATTTATATTTTATTTTCGATCCAGTACTTTTATTTTACAAAAGAGAACTCAATTTTCCATAATTTGGAAATTAAAATTTAATTTTCGATCCAGTACTTTTATTTTACACAAAGAAACTCAATTTTTCGTCATTTCTAAATTTATATTTAATTCTCGATCTGTACTTTAGTATTACAAGAAAATTCAATTTGGAAATTTATATTTTATTCTCAATTCGTACTTTAGTTTTACTCAAAAAATTCAATTTTTCGTAATTTTGAAATTTATACATTATTTTCGATACCTAATTTTGTTTTAGAAAAAAAACTCTATTTTTCATAATTTTGATATTTATATTTTATTCTCGATCCGTACTTTTGTTTTGCCCAAAAAAACTCAATTTTTCATACTTTGGAAATTTATATTTTATTATGGATCGGTACTTTTGTTTTACAATGAAAAACTCAATTTTAAATAATTTGCAATTTTATATTTTATTCTCGATTCGTACTTTTCTTTTACACAAAAAAATAAACTTTTCATAATTTGGAAATTTATGTTTTATTCTCGATCCCTAGTTTTGTTTAAACAAAAAAATCGAAATTTTTCGTCGATCCAGTACTTTTATTTTCCATAAAAACTCAATTTTCCATAATTTGGAAGTTTATATTTTATTCTGAATCCGTGATTTTGTTCCACAAAAAAAATCAATTTTTCATAATTTGGAATATTATATTTTATTTTCGATATGTACTTTTGTTTTACAAAAAACACACAATTTTTCTTAATTTGGAATTTCAAATTTTATTTTTGATCCAGTACTTTTGTTTTGCACAAAAACTCAATTTTTGTAATATTCGAAATTTATATTTTATTCTCAATCCATCCTTTTGTTTTACAAAAACAATTGAATTTTTCATAATTTGGAAATTTATAGTTTATTTTTGATCCGTACTTTTGTTTTCAAAAAAAAAAACCCAATTTTTATAATTTCGAATTTTATATTTTATTCCTGATCCGTACTTTTGTTTTACACAAAAAAACTGGTTTTTTTCGTAATTTGGAAATTCAAATTTTATTTTCGATCCGTACTTCTGTTTTAAACAAAAAAACTCAATTTTTAGTAATTTCAAAATTTAAAATTTTATTTTCGATCCGTAATTTTTGTTTTAGAAAAAAAAACTCAATTTTTCATAATTTGGAAATTTATATTTTATTTTGGATCCCCTCTTTTGTTTTACAAAAAAAACTCAATTTTTCTTAATTTGCAAATTTATATTTTATTTTCGATCCGTACTTTTATTTTACAAAAAGAGAACTCAATTTTCCATAATTTGGAAATTAAAATTTAATTTTCGATCCGTACTTTTATTTTACACAAAGAAACTCAATTTTTCGTCATTTCTAAATTTATATTTAATTCTCGATCAAGTACTTTAGTATTACAAGAAAATTCAATTTTCATAATTTGGAAATTTATATTTTATTCTCAATTCGTACTTTAGTTTTACTCAAAAAATTCAATTTTTCGTAATTTCGAAATTTATACATTATTTTCGATACCTAATTTTGTTTTAGAAAAAAACTCTATTTTTCATAATTTTGATATTTATATTTTATTCTCGATCCGTTACTTTTGTTTTGCCCAAAAAACTCAATTTTTCATAATTTGGAAATTTATATTTTATTATGGATCGGTACTTTTGTTTTACAATGAAAAACTCAATTTTAAATAATTTGCAATTTTATATTTTATTCTCGATTCAGTACTTTTCTTTTACACAAAAAATAAACTTTTCATAATTTGGAAATTTATGTTTTATTCTCGATCCCTAGTTTTGTTTAACAAAAAAATCAAATTTTCGTAACTCGAAATTGAAATTTTTTCGATCTGATCTTTTATTTTCCATAAAAACTCAATTTTCCATAATTTGGAAGTTTATATTTTATTCTGAATCCGTGATTTTGTTCCACAAAAAAAATCAATTTTTCATAATTTGGAATATTATATTTTATTTTCGATATGTACTTTTGTTTTACAAAAAACACACAATTTTTCTTAATTTGGAATTTCAAATTTTATTTTTGATCCGTACTTTTGTTTTGCACAAAAAACTCAATTTTTGTAATTTCGAAATTATATATTTTATTCTCAATCCATCCTTTTGTTTTACAAAAACAATTGAATTTTTCATAATTTGGAAATTTATAGTTTATTTTTGATCCGTACTTTTGTTTTCAAAAAAAACTCAATTTTATAATTTCGAATTTTATATTTTATTCCTGATCCAGTACTTTTGTTTTACACAAAAAACTGGTTTTTTCGTAAATTTGGAAATTCAAATTTTATTTTCGATCCGTACTTGCTTTTAAACAAAAAACTCAATTTTTAGTAATTTCAAAATTTAAAATTTTATTTTCGATCCGTAATTTTTGTTTTAGAAAAAAAAACTCAATTTTTCATAATTTGGAAATTTATATTTTATTTTCGATCTGTACTTTTGTTTTACAAAAAAATCAATTTTTCTTAATTTGCAAATTTATATTTTATTTTCGATCCTTATTTTACTTTACAAAAGAGAACTCAATTTTCCATAATTTGGAAAAATTAAAATTTAATTTTCGATCCGTACTACAAAGAAACTCAATTTTTCGTCATTTCTAAATTTATATTTAATTCTCGATCAAGTACTTTAGTATTACAAGAAAATTCAATTTGGAAATTTATATTTTATTCTCAATTCGTACTTTAGTTTTACTCAAAAAAATTCAATTTTTCGTAATTTTGAAATTTATACATTATTTTCGATACCTAATTTTGTTTTAGAAAAAAAACTCTATTTTTCATAATTTTGATATTTATATTTTATTCTCGATCCGTACTTTTGTTTTGCCCAAAAAAACTCAATTTTTCATAATTTGGAAATTTATATTTTATTATGGATCGGTACTTTTGTTTTACAATGAAAAACTCAATTTTAAATAATTTGCAATTTTATATTTTATTCTCGATTCGTACTTTTCTTTTACACAAAAATAAACTTTTCATAATTTGGAAATTTATGTTTTATTCTCGATCCCTAGTTTTGTTTAACAAAAAAATCAAATTTTCGTAACTTCGAAATTGAAATTTTTTTTCGATCTGTACTTTTATTTTCCATAAAAAAAACTCAATTTTCCATAATTTGGAAGTTTATATTTTATTCTGAATCCGTGATTTTGTTCCACAAAAAAATCAATTTTTCATAATTTGGAATATTATATTTTATTTTTCGATATGTACTTTTGTTTTACAAAAACACACAATTTTTCTTAATTTGGAATTTCAAATTTTATTTTTGATCCGATGCTTTGTTTTGCACAAAAAACTCAATTTTTGTAATTTCGAAATTTATATTTTATTCTCAATCCATCCTTTTGTTTTACAAAAACAATTGAATTTTTCATAATTTGGAAATTTATAGTTTATTTTTGATCCGTACTTTTTGTGTTTTAAAAAAAACTCAATTTTTATAATTTCGAATTTTATATTTTATTCCTGATCCGTACTTTTGTTTTACACAAAAAACTGGTTTTTCGTAATTTGGAAATTCAAATTTTATTTTCGATCCGTACTTCTGTTTTAAACAAAAAAACTCAATTTTTAGTAATTTCAAAATTTAAAATTTTATTTTCGATCCGTAATTTTTGTTTTAGAAAAAAAAACTCAATTTTTCATAATTTGGAAATTTATATTTTATTTCGATCTGTACTTTTGTTTTACAAAAAAATCAATTTTTCTTAATTTGCAAATTTATATTTTATTTTCGATCCGTACTTTTATTTTACAAAAAGAGAACTCAATTTTCCATAATTTGGAAATTAAAATTTAATTTTCGATCCGTACTTTTATTTTACACAAAGAAACTCAATTTTTCGTCATTTCTAAATTTATATTTAATTCTCGATCAGTACTTTAGTATTACAAGAAAATTCAATTTGGAAATTTATATTTTATTCTCAATTCGTAATTTAGTTTTACTCAAAAAAATTCAATTTTTCGTAATTTTGAAATTTATACATTATTTTCGATACCTAATTTTGTTTTAGAAAAAAACTCTATTTTTCATAATTTTGATATTTATATTTTATTCTCGATCCAGTACTTTTGTTTTGCCCAAAAAACTCAATTTTTCATAATTTGGAAATTTATATTTTATTATGGATCGGTACTTTTGTTTTACAATGAAAAACTCAATTTTAAATAATTTGCAATTTTATATTTTATTCTCGATTCGTACTTTTCTTTTACACAAAAATAAACTTTTCATAATTTGGAAATTTATGTTTTATTCTCGATCCCTAGTTTTGTTTAACAAAAAAATCAAATTTCAAGTAACTCGAAATTGAAATTTTTTCGATCATGACTTTATTTTCCATAAAAAACTCAATTTTCCATAATTTGGAAGTTTATATTTTATTCTGAATCCGTGATTTTGTTCCACAAAAAAATCAATTTTTCATAATTTGGAATATTATATTTTATTTTCGATATGTACTTTTGTTTTACAAAAACACACAATTTTTCTTAATTTGGAATTTCAAATTTTATTTTTGATCGCAGTACTTTTGTTTTGCACAAAAAACTCAATTTTTGTAATTTCAGAATTTATATTTTATTCTCAATCCATCCTTTTGTTTTACAAAAACAATTGAATTTTTACAATTTGGAAATTTATAGTTTATTTTTGATCCGTACTTTTGTTTTCAAAAAAAAAAACTCAATTTTTATAATTTCGAATTTTATATTTTATTCCTGATCCGTACTTTTGTTTTACACAAAAAAACTGGTTTTTTTCGTAATTTGGAAATTCAAATTTTATTTTCGATCCGTACTTCTGTTTTAAACAAAAAAACTCAATTTTTAGTAATTTCAAAATTTAAAATTTTATTTTCGATCCGTAATTTTTGTTTTAGAAAAAAAAACTCAATTTTTCATAATTTGGAAATTTATATTTTATTTTCGATCTGTACTTTTGTTTTACAAAAAAATCAATTTTCTTAATTTGCAAATTTATATTTTATTTTCGATCAGTACTTTTATTTTACAAAAGAGAACTCAATTTTCCATAATTTGGAAATTAAAATTTAATTTTCGATCCGTACTTTTATTTTACACAAAGAAACTCAATTTTTCGTCATTTCTAAATTTATATTTAATTCTCGATCAGTACTTTAGTATTACAAGAAAATTCAATTTGGAAATTTATATTTTATTCTCAATTCGTAATTTAGTTTTACTCAAAAATTCAATTTTCGTAATTTTGAAACTTATACATTATTTTCGATACCTAATTTTGTTTAAGAAAAAAACTCTATCTTTCATAATTTTGATATTTATATTTTATTCTCGATCCGTACTTTTGTTTTGCCCAAAAAACTCAATTTTCATAATTTGAAATTTATATTTTATTATGGATCGATTACTTTGTTTTACAATGAAAACTCAATTTTAAATAATTTACAATTTTATATTTTATTCTCGATTCGTACTTTTCTTTTACACAAAAATAAACTTTTCATAATTTGGAAATTTATGTTTTGATTCTCGATCCCTAGTTTGTTTAACAACAAAATCAATGTGCAAACTCAACTGGAAATTGAAATTTTTCGATCTGTATTTTCCATAAAAAACTCTATTTTTCATAATTTTGATATTTATATTTTATTCTCGATCCAGTACTTTTGTTTTGCCCAAAAAACTCAATTTTTCATAATTTTGGAAATTTATATTTTATTATGGATCGGTACTTTTGTTTTACAATGAAAAACTCAATTTTAAATAATTTGCAATTTTATATTTTATTCTCGATTCGTACTTTTCTTTTACACAAAAAATAAACTTTTCATAATTTGGAAATTTATGTTTTATTCTCGATCCCTAGTTTTGTTTAACAAAAAAAAATCAAATTTTCGTAACTTCGAAATTGAAATTTTTTTTCGATCTGTACTTTTATTTTCCATAAAAAAACTCAATTTTCCATAATTTGGAAGTTTATATTTTATTCTGAATCAGTGATTTTGTTCCACAAAAAAATCAATTTTTCATAATTTGGAATATTATATTTTATTTTCGATATATGTACTTTTGTTTTACAAAAACACACAATTTTTCTTAATTTGGAATTTCAAATTTTATTTTTGATCCAGTACTTTTGTTTTGCACAAAAAAACTCAATTTTTTGAAATTTCGAAATTTATATTTTATTCTCAATCCATCCTTTTGTTTTACAAAAACAATTGAATTTTTCATAATTTGGAAATTTATAGTTTATTTTTGATCCGTACTTTTGTTTTAAAAAAAAAAAACCCAATTTTTATAATTTCGAATTTTATATTTTATTCTGATCCAGTACTTTTGTTTTACACAAAAACTGGTTTTTAGTAATTTGGAAATTCAAATTTTATTTTTCGATCAGTATACTGTTTTAAACAAAAAACTCAATTTTTAGTAATTTCTAAAATTTAAAATTTTATTTTCGATCCGTAATTTTTGTTTTAGAAAAAAACTCAATTTTTCATAATTTGGAAATTTATATTTTATTTTCGATCTGTACTTTTGTTTTACAAAAAAATCAATTTTTCTTAATTTGCAAATTTATATTTTATTTTCGATCCAGTACTTTTATTTTACAAAAGAGAACTCAATTTTCCATAATTTGGAAATTAAAATTTAATTTTCGATCGTCGTACTTTTATTTTACACAAAGAAACTCAATTTTTCGTCATTTCTAAATTTATATTTAATTCTCGATCGAGTACTTTAGTATTACAAGAAAATTCAATTTTCATAATTTGGAAATTTATATTTTATTCTCAATTCGTACATTTAGTTTTACTCAAAAAATTCAATTTTTCGTAATTTCGAAATTTATACATTATTTTCGATACCTAATTTTGTTTTAGAAAAAAACTCTATTTTTCATAATTTTGATATTTATATTTTATTCTCGATCCAGTACTTTTGTTTTGCCCAAAAAACTCAATTTTTCATAATTTGGAAATTTATATTTTATTATGGATCGGTACTTTTGTTTTACAATGAAAAACTCAATTTTAAATAATTTGCAATTTTATATTTTATTCTCGATTCGTACTTTTCTTTTACACAAAAATAAACTTTTCATAATTTGGAAATTTATGTTTTATTCTCGATCCCTAGTTTTGTTTAACAAAAAAAATCAAATTTTCAGTAACTCGAAGTTGAAATTTTTTCGATCTGTACTTTTATTTTCCATAAAAAACTCAATTTTCCATAATTTGGAAGTTTATATTTTATTACGAATCCGTGATTTTGTTCCACAAAAAAATCAATTTTTCATAATTTGGAATATTATATTTTATTTTCGATATGTACTTTTGTTTTACAAAAAACACACAATTTTTCTTAATTTGGAATTTCAAATTTTATTTTTGATCCGTACTTTTGTTTTGCACAAAAAACTCAATTTTTGTAATTTCGAAATTTATATTTTATTCTCAATCCATCCTTTTGTTTTACAAAAACAATTGAATTTTTCATAATTTGGAAATTTATAGTTTATTTTTGATCCAGTACTTTTGTTTTCAAAAAAAAACCCAATTTTTATAATTTCGAATTTTATATTTTATTCCTGATCCAGTACTTTTGTTTTACACAAAAAACTGGTTTTTTCGTAATTTGGAAATTCAAATTTTATTTTTCGATCCGTACTTACATTTTAAACAAAAACTCAATTTTTAGTAATTTCAAAATTTAAAATTTTATTTTCGATCCAGTAATTTTGTTTTAGAAAAAAACTCAATTTTTCATAATTTGGAAATTTATATTTTATTTTCGATCTGTACTTTTGTTTTACAAAAAAATCAATTTTTCTTAATTTGCAAATTTATATTTTATTTTCGATCCAGTACTTTTATTTTACAAAAGAGAACTCAATTTTCCATAATTTGGAAATTAAATTTAATTTAATTTCGATCCGTACTTTTATTTTATACACAAAGAAACTCAATTTTTCGTCATTTCTAAATTTATATTTAATTCTCGATCGAGTACTTTAGTATTACAAGAAAATTCAATTTTTCATAATTTGGAAATTTATATTTTATTCTCAATTAGTACTTTAGTTTCTACTAAAAAATTCAATTTTTCGTAATTTCGAAATTTATAGATTATTTTCGATACCTAATTTTGTTTTAGAAAAAAACTCTATTTTTCATAATTTTGATATTTATATTTTATTCTCGATCCGTACTTTTGTTTTGCCCAAAAAACTCAATTTTTCATAATTTGGAAATTTATATTTTATTATGGATCGGTACTTTTGTTTTACAATGAAAAACTCAATTTTAAATAATTTGCAATTTTATATTTTATTCTCGATTCAGTACTTTTCTTTTACACAAAAATAAACTTTTCATAATTTGGAAATTTATGTTTTATTCTCGATCCCTAGTTTTGTTTAACAAAAAAATCAAATTTTCAGTAACTCAAATTGAAATTTTTTTCGATCTGTACTTTTATTTTCCATAAAAAACTCAATTTTCCATAATTTGGAAGTTTATATTTTATTCTGAATCCGTGATTTTGTTCCACAAAAAAATCAATTTTTCATAATTTGGAATATTATATTTTATTTTCGATATGTACTTTTGTTTTACAAAAACACACAATTTTTCTTAATTTGGAATTTCAAATTTTATTTTTGATCCGTACTTTTGTTTTGCACAAAAAACTCAATTTTTTGTAATTTCGAAATTTATATTTTATTCTCAATCCATCCTTTTGTTTTACAAAAACAATTGAATTTTTCATAATTTGGAAATTTATAGTTTATTTTTGATCCAGTACTTTTGTTTTAAAAAAAACCCAATTTTTATAATTTCGAATTTTATATTTTATTCCTGATCCAGTACTTTTGTTTTACACAAAAACTGGTTTTTTCGTAATTTGGAAATTCAAATTTTATTTTCGATCCGTATCTGCTTTTAAACAAAAACTCAATTTTTAGTAATTTCAAAATTTAAAATTTTATTTTCGATCCAGTAATTTTTGTTTTAGAAAAAAACTCAATTTTTCATAATTTGGAAATTTATATTTTATTTTCGATCTGTACTTTTGTTTTACAAAAAAATCAATTTTTCTTAATTTGCAAATTTATATTTTATTTTCGATCCGACTTTTATTTTACAAAAGAGAACTCAATTTTCCATAATTTGGAAATTAAAATTTAATTTTCGATCCGTACTTTTATTTTACACAAAGAAACTCAATTTTTCGTCATTTCTAAATTTATATTTAATTCTCGATCAGTACTTTAGTATTACAAGAAAATTCAATTTGGAAATTTATATTTTATTCTCAATTCGTACTTTAGTTTTACTCAAAAAATTCAATTTTTCGTAATTTTGAAATTTATACATTATTTTCGATACCTAATTTTGTTTTAGAAAAAAACTCTATTTTTCATAATTTTGATATTTATATTTTATTCTCGATCCAGTACTTTTGTTTTGCCCAAAAACTCAATTTTTCATAATTTGGAAATTTATATTTTATTATGGATCGGTACTTTTGTTTTACAATGAAAAACTCAATTTTAAATAATTTGCAATTTTATATTTTATTCTCGATTCGTACTTTTCTTTTACACAAAAATAAACTTTTCATAATTTGGAAATTTATGTTTTATTCTCGATCCCTAGTTTTGTTTAACAAAAAAATCAAATTTTCGTAACTCGAAATTGAAATTTTTTTCGATCTGTACTTTTATTTTCCATAAAAACTCAATTTTCCATAATTTGGAAGTTTATATTTTATTCGAATCCGTGATTTTGTTCCACAAAAAATCAATTTTTCATAATTTGGAATATTATATTTTATTTTCGATATGTACTTTTGTTTTACAAAAACACACAATTTTTCTTAATTTGGAATTTCAAATTTTATTTTTGATCCGTACTTTTGTTTTGCACAAAAAACTCAATTTTTGTAATTTCGAAATTTATATTTTATTCTCAATCCATCCTTTTGTTTTACAAAAACAATTGAATTTTTCATAATTTGGAAATTTATAGTTTATTTTTGATCCGTACTTTTGTTTTCAAAAAAACCCAATTTTTATAATTTCGAATTTTATATTTTATTCTCGATCCAGTACTTTTGTTTTACACAAAAACTGGTTTTTTCGTAATTTGGAAATTCAAATTTTATTTTCGATCCAGTACTTCGTTTTAAACAAAAAACTCAATTTTTAGTAATTTCAAAATTTAAAATTTTATTTTCGATCCGTAATTTTTGTTTTAGAAAAAAACTCAATTTTTCATAATTTGGAAATTTATATTTTATTTTCGATCTGTACTTTTGTTTTACAAAAAAATCAATTTTTCTTAATTTGCAAATTTATATTTTATTTTCGATCCAGTACTTTTATTTTACAAAAGAGAACTCAATTTTCCATAATTTGGAAATTAAAATTTAATTTTCGATCCGTACTTTTATTTTACACAAAGAAACTCAATTTTTCGTCATTTCTAAATTTATATTTAATTCTCGATCGATACTTTAGTATTACAAGAAAATTCAATTTTCATAATTTGGAAATTTATTATTTTATTCTCAATTCGTACTTTTTAGTTTTACTCAAAAAATTCAATTTTTCGTAAATTTCGAAATTTATACATTATTTTCGATACCTAATTTTGTTTTAGAAAAAAACTCTATTTTTCATAATTTTGATATTTATATTTTATTCTCGATCCGTATTTTTGTTTTGCCCAAAAACTCAATTTTTCATAATTTGGAAATTTATATTTTATTATGGATCGGTACTTTTGTTTTACAATGAAAAACTCAATTTTAAATAATTTGCAATTTTATATTTTATTCTCGATTCAGTACTTTTCTTTTACACAAAAATAAACTTTTCATAATTTGGAAATTTATGTTTTATTCTCGATCCCTAGTTTTGTTTAACAAAAAAATCAAATTTTCAGTAACTCGAAGTGAAATTTTTTTCGATCTGTACTTTTATTTTCCATAAAAAACTCAATTTTCCATAATTTGGAAGTTTATATTTTATTCCGAATCCGTGATTTTGTTCCACAAAAAAATCAATTTTTCATAATTTGGAATATTATATTTATATTTTCGATATGTACTTTTGTTTTACAAAACACACAATTTTTCTTAATTTGGAATTTCAAATTTTATTTTTGATCCGTACTTTTGTTTTGCACAAAAAACTCAATTTTTGTAATTTCGAAATTTATATTTTATTCTCAATCCATCCTTTTGTTTTACAAAAACAATTGAATTTTTCATAATTTGGAAATTTATAGTTTATTTTTGATCCGTATTTGTACTTTTGTTTTAAAAAAAACTCAATTTTATAATTTCAATTTTATATTTTATTCCTGATCCGTACTTTTGTTTTACACAAAAAAACTGGTTTTTTTCGTAATTTGGAAATTCAAATTTTATTTTCGATCCGTACTTCTGTTTTAAACAAAAAACTCAATTTTTAGTAATTTCAAAATTTAAAATTTTATTTTCGATCCGTAATTTTGTTTTAGAAAAAAACTCAATTTTTCATAATTTGGAAATTTATATTTTATTTTCGATCTGTACTTTTGTTTTACAAAAAAATCAATTTTTCTTAATTTGCAAATTTATATTTTATTTTCGATCCGTACTTTTATTTTACAAAAGAGAACTCAATTTTCCATAATTTGGAAATTAAAATTTAATTTTCGATCCGTACTTTTATTTTACACAAAGAAACTCAATTTTTACGTCATTTCTAAATTTATATTTAATTCTCGATCAAGTACTTTAGTATTACAAGAAAATTCAATTTGGAAATTTATATTTTATTCTCAATTGCAGTACTTAGTTTTACTCAAAAAATTCAATTTTTCGTAATTTTGAAATTTATACATTATTTTCGATACCTAATTTTGTTTTAGAAAAAAACTCTATCTTTCATAATTTTGATATTTATATTTTATTCTCGATCCGTATACTTTTGTTTTGCCCAAAAACTCAATTTTTCATAATTTGGAAATTTATATTTTATTATGGATCGGTACTTTTGTTTTACAATGAAAAACTCAATTTTAAATAATTTGCAATTTTATATTTTATTCTCGATTCGTACTTTTCTTTTACACAAAAAATAAACTTTTCATAATTTGGAAATTTATGTTTTATTCTCGATCCCTAGTTTTGTTTAACAAAAAAAAATCAAATTTTCGTAACTTCGAAATTGAAATTTTTTTTCGATCTGTACTTTTATTTTCCATAAAAAAACTCTATTTTTCATAATTTTGATATTTATATTTTATTCTCGATCCGTACTTTTGTTTGCCCAAAAAAACTCAATTTTTCATAATTTGGAAATTTATATTTTATTATGGATCGGTACTTTTGTTTTACAATGAAAAACTCAATTTTAAATAATTTGCAATTTTATATTTTATTCTCTCGATTCGTACTTCTTTCTTTACACAAAAAATAAACTTTTCATAATTTGGAAATTTATGTTTTATTCTCGATCCCTAGTTTTGTTTAACAAAAAAAATCAAATTTTCGTAACTCAAATTGAAATTTTTTTCGATCCGTACTTTTATTTTCCATAAAAACTCAATTTTCCATAATTTGGAAGTTTATATTTTATTCTGAATCCGTGATTTTGTTCCACAAAAAAAATCAATTTTTCATAATTTGGAATATTATATTTTATTTTCGATATGTACTTTTGTTTTACAAAACACACAATTTTTCTTAATTTGGAATTTCAAATTTTATTTTGATCCATGATCAGTACTTTTGTTTTGCACAAAAAACTCAATTTTTGTAATTTGAAATTTATATTTTATTCTCAATCCATCCTTTTGTTTTACAAAAACAATTGAATTTTTCATAATTGAAATTTATAGTTTATTATGCTTTTGATTTAAAACAAGTACTTTATTTTATAATCCCAATCTCAATTTTATATTTTTATTCCCGATCCATACTTTTGTTTTACACAAAAACTGGTTTTTTCGTAATTTGGAAATTCAAATTTTATTTTCGATCCAGTACACTTGCTTTAAACAAAAAATCAATTTTTAGTAATTTCAAAATTTAAAATTTTATTTTCGATCCGAATGTAATTTGTTTTAGAAAAAAACTCAATTTTTCATAATTTGGAAATTTATATTTTATTTTCGATCAGACTTACTTTTGTTTTACAAAAATCAATTTTTCTTAATTTGCAAATTTATATTTTATTTTCGATCCAGATTGAACTTTATTTTACCATAAGAGTCTGGAAATTAAAATTTAATTTTCGATCAGCACTTTTATTTTACACAAAGAAACTCAATTTTTCGTCATTTCTAAATTTATATTTAATTCTCGATCAGTACTTTAGTATTACAAGAAAATTCAATTTTTCATAATTTGGAAATTTATATTTTATTCTCAATTGCACTTCTAGTTTTACTCAAAAATTCAATTTTCGTCAATTTCGAAATTTACTAGATTATTTTCGATACCTAATTTTGTTTTAGAAAAAACTCTATTTTTCATAATTTTGATATTTATATTTTATTCTCGATCCAGTACTTTTGTTTTGCCCAAAAAACTCAATTTTTCATAATTTGGAAATTTATATTTTATTATGGATCGGTACTTTTGTTTTACAATGAAAAACTCAATTTTAAATAATTTGCAATTTTATATTTTATTCTCGATTCGTACTTTTCTTTTACACAAAAAATAAACTTTTCATAATTTGGAAATTTATGTTTTATTCTCGATCCCTAGTTTTGTTTAACAAAAAAAAATCAAATTTTCGTAACTTCGAAATTGAAATTTTTTTTCGATCTGTACTTTTATTTTCCATAAAAAAACTCAATTTTCCATAATTTGGAAGTTTATATTTTATTCTGAATCCGTGATTTTGTTCCACAAAAAAATCAATTTTTCATAATTTGGAATATTATATTTTATTTTCGATATGTACTTTTGTTTTACAAAAACACACAATTTTTCTTAATTTGGAATTTCAAATTTTATTTTTGATCCGTACTTTTGTTTTGCACAAAAAACTCAATTTTTGTAATTTCGAAATTTATATTTTATTCTCAATCCATCCTTTTGTTTTACAAAAACAATTGAATTTTTCATAATTTGGAAATTTATAGTTTATTTTTGATCCAGTACTTTTGTTTTCAAAAAAAAACTCAATTTTATAATATTCGAATTTTATATTTTATTCCTGATCCAGTACTTTTGTTTTACACAAAAAAACTGGTTTTTTTCGTAATTTGGAAATTCAAATTTTATTTTCGATCCGTACTTCTGTTTTAAACAAAAAAACTCAATTTTTAGTAATTTCAAAATTTAAAATTTTATTTTCGATCCGTAATTTTTGTTTTAGAAAAAAACTCAATTTTTCATAATTTGGAAATTTATATTTTATTTTCGATCTGTACTTTTGTTTTACAAAAAAATCAATTTTTCTTAATTTGCAAATTTATATTTTATTTTCGATCCAGTACTTTTATTTTACAAAAGAGAACTCAATTTTCCATAATTTGGAAATTAAAATTTAATTTTCGATCCGTACTTTTATTTTACACAAAGAAACTCAATTTTTCGTCATTTCTAAATTTATATTTAATTCTCGATCAGTACTTTAGTATTACAAGAAAATTCAATTTTTCATAATTTGGAAATTTATATTTTATTCTCAATTCGTACTTTAGTTTTACTCAAAAAATTCAATTTTTCGTAATTTTGAAATTTATACATTATTTTCGATACCTAATTTTGTTTTAGAAAAAAACTCTATTTTTCATAATTTTGATATTTATATTTTATTCTCGATCCAGTACTTTTGTTTTGCCCAAAAAACTCAATTTTTCATAATTTGGAAATTTATATTTTATTATGGATCGGTACTTTTGTTTTACAATGAAAAACTCAATTTTAAATAATTTGCAATTTTATATTTTATTCTCGATTCGTACTTTTCTTTTACACAAAAAATAAACTTTTCATAATTTGGAAATTTATGTTTTATTCTCGATCCCTAGTTTTGTTTAACAAAAAAATCAAATTTTCAGTAACCGAAATTGAAATTTTTTCGATCTGTACTTTTATTTTCCATAAAAAACTCAATTTTCCATAATTTGGAAGTTTATATTTTATTCCGAATCCAGTGATTTTGTTCCACAAAAAAATCAATTTTTCATAATTTGGAATATTATATTTTATTTTCGATATGTACTTTTGTTTTACAAAAAACACACAATTTTCTCTTAATTTGGAATTTCAAATTTTATTTTTGATCCAGTACTTTTGTTTTGCACAAAAAACTCAATTTTTGTAATTTCGAAATTTATATTTTATTCTCAATCCATCCTTTTGTTTTACAAAAACAATTGAATTTTTCATAATTTGGAAATTTATAGTTTATTTTTGATCCAGTACTTTTGTTTTCAAAAAAAAAACCCAATTTTTATAATTTCAATTTTATATTTTATCCGATCAGTCTTTTGTTTTACACAAAAACTGGTTTTTTAGTAATTTGGAAATTCAAATTTTATTTTCGATCCAGTATACTGTTTTAAACAAAACTCAATTTTTAGTAATTTCAAAATTTAAAATTTTATTTTCGATCCGTAATTTTTGTTTTAGAAAAAAACTCAATTTTTCATAATTTGGAAATTTATATTTTATTTTCGATCTGTACTTTTGTTTTACAAAAAAATCAATTTTTCTTAATTTGCAAATTTATATTTTATTTTCGATCCAGTACTTTTATTTTACAAAAGAGAACTCAATTTTCCATAATTTGGAAATTAAAATTTAATTTTCGATCCAGTACTTTTATTTTACACAAAGAAACTCAATTTTTCGTCATTTCTAAATTTATATTTAATTCTCGATCAGTACTTTAGTATTACAAGAAAATTCAATTTTTCATAATTTGGAAATTTATATTTTATTCTCAATTCGTACTTTAGTTTTACTCAAAAAAATTCAATTTTTCGTAATTTCGAAATTTATACATTATTTTCGATACCTAATTTTGTTTTAGAAAAAAAACTCTATTTTTCATAATTTTGATATTTATATTTTATTCTCGATCCGTACTTTTGTTTTGCCCAAAAAAACTCAATTTTTCATAATTTGGAAATTTATATTTTATTATGGATCGGTACTTTTGTTTTACAATGAAAAACTCAATTTTAAATAATTTGCAATTTTATATTTTATTCTCGATTCGTACTTTTCTTTTACACAAAAATAAACTTTTCATAATTTGGAAATTTATGTTTTATTCTCGATCCCTAGTTTTGTTTAACAAAAAAAATCAAATTTTCGTAACTCGAAGTTGAAATTTTTTCGATCTGTACTTTTATTTTCCATAAAAAACTCAATTTTCCATAATTTGGAAGTTTATATTTTATTACTGAATCAGTGATTTTGTTCCACAAAAAAATCAATTTTCATAATTTGGAATATTATATTTTATTTTCGATATGTACTTTTGTTTTACAAAAACACACAATTTTTCTTAATTTGGAATTTCAAATTTTATTTTTGATCAGTACTTTTGTTTTGCACAAAAAACTCAATTTTTGTAATTTCGAAATTTATATTTTATTCTCAATCCATCCTTTTGTTTTACAAAAACAATTGAATTTTTCATAATTTGGAAATTTATAGTTTATTTTTGATCCAGTACTTTTGTTTTCAAAAAAAAAACCCAATTTTTATAATTTCGAATTTTATATTTTATTCCTGATCCAGTACTTTTGTTTTACACAAAAAACTGGTTTTTAGTAATTTGGAAATTCAAATTTTATTTTCGATCCGTACTGTACATTTTAAACAAAAAACTCAATTTTTATGTAATTTCAAAATTTAAAATTTTATTTTCGATCCGTAATTTTTGTTTTAGAAAAAAACTCAATTTTTCATAATTTGAGAATTTATATTTTATTTTCGATCTGTACTTTTGTTTTACAAAAAAATCAATTTTCTTAATTTGCAAATTTATATTTTATTTTCGATCCAGTACTTTTATTTTACAAAAGAGAACTCAATTTTCCATAATTTGGAAATTAAAATTTAATTTTCGATCCGTACTTTTATTTTACACAAAGAAACTCAATTTTTCGTCATTTCTAAATTTATATTTAATTCTCGATCAGTACTTTAGTATTACAAGAAAATTCAATTTGGAAATTTATATTTTATTCTCAATTCGTAATTTAGTTTTACTCAAAAAAATTCAATTTTTCGTAATTTCGAAATTTATACATTATTTTCGATACCTAATTTTGTTTTAGAAAAAAAACTCTATTTTTCATAATTTTGATATTTATATTTTATTCTCGATCCGTACTTTTGTTTTGCCCAAAAAACTCAATTTTTCATAATTTGGAAATTTATATTTTATTATGGATCGGTACTTTTGTTTTACAATGAAAAACTCAATTTTAAATAATTTGCAATTTTATATTTTATTCTCGATTCGTACTTTTCTTTTACACAAAAATAAACTTTTCATAATTTGGAAATTTATGTTTTATTCTCGATCCCTAGTTTTGTTTAACAAAAAAATCAAATTTTACGTAACCCGAAGTGAAATTTTTTTCGATCTGTACTTTTATTTTCCATAAAAAACTCAATTTTCCATAATTTGGAAGTTTATATTTTATTACTGAATCAGTGATTTTGTTCCCTACAAAAAATCAATTTTCATAATTTGGAATATTATATTTTATTTTTCGATATGTACTTTTGTTTTACAAAAACACACAATTTTTCTTAATTTGGAATTTCAAATTTTATTTTTGATCCAGTACTTTTGTTTTGCACAAAAAAACTCAATTTTTTGTAATTTCGAAATTTATATTTTATTCTCAATCCATCCTTTTGTTTTACAAAAACAATTGAATTTTTCATAATTTGGAAATTTATAGTTTATTTTTGATCCAGTACTTTTGTTTTCAAAAAAAAACCCAATTTTTATAATTTCGAATTTTATATTTTATTCCTGATCCAGTACTTTTGTTTTACACAAAAAACTGGTTTTTACGTAATTTGGAAATTCAAATTTTATTTTCGATCCAGTATACATGTTTTAAACAAAAAAACTCAATTTTTAGTAATTTCAAAATTTAAAATTTTATTTTCGATCCGTAATTTTTGTTTTAGAAAAAAAAACTCAATTTTTCATAATTTGGAAATTTATATTTTATTTTCGATCTGTACTTTTGTTTTACAAAAAAAATCAATTTTTCTTAATTTGCAAATTTATATTTTATTTTCGATCCAGTACTTTTATTTTACAAAAGAGAACTCAATTTTCCATAATTTGAGAAATTAAAATTTAATTTTCGATCCGTACTTTTATTTTACACAAAGAAACTCAATTTTTCGTCATTTCTAAATTTATATTTAATTCTCGTCAGTACTTTAGTATTACAAGAAAATTCAATTTTCATAATTTGAAATTTATATTTTATTCTCAATTCGTACTTTAGTTTTACTCAAAAAATTCAATTTTTCGTAATTTCGAAATTTATACATTATTTTCGATACCTAATTTTGTTTTAGAAAAAAAACTCTATTTTTCATAATTTTGATATTTATATTTTATTCTCGATCCGTACTTTTGTTTTGCCCAAAAAAACTCAATTTTTCATAATTTGGAAATTTATATTTTATTATGGATCGGTACTTTTGTTTTACAATGAAAAACTCAATTTTAAATAATTTGCAATTTTATATTTTATTCTCGATTCAGTACTTTTCTTTTACACAAAAATAAACTTTTCATAATTTGGAAATTTATGTTTTATTCTCGATCCCTAGTTTTGTTTAACAAAAAAATCAAATTTTCAGTAACTCGAAATTGAAATTTTTTCGATCTGTACTTTTATTTTCCATAAAAAACTCAATTTTCCATAATTTGGAAGTTTATATTTTATTCTGAATCCGTGATTTTGTTCCACAAAAAAAATCAATTTTTCATAATTTGGAATATTATATTTTATTTTCGATACGTACTTTTGTTTTACAAAAACACACAATTTTTCTTAATTTGGAATTTCAAATTTTATTTTTGATCCGATACTTTTGTTTTGCACAAAAAACTCAATTTTTGTAATTTCGAAATTTATATTTTATTCTCAATCCATCCTTTTGTTTTACAAAAACAATTGAATTTTTCATAATTTGGAAATTTATAGTTTATTTTTGATCCGTACTTTTGTTTTCAAAAAAAAAACCCAATTTTTATATATTCGAATTTTATATTTTATTCCTGATCCGATCTTTTGTTTTACACAAAAACTGGTTTTTCGTAATTTGGAAATTCAAATTTTATTTTCGATCCACGTATACTGTTTTAAACAAAAAACTCAATTTTTAGTAATTTCAAAATTTAAAATTTTATTTTCGATCCGTAATTTTTGTTTTAGAAAAAAACTCAATTTTTCATAATTTGGAAATTTATATTTTATTTTCGATCTGTACTTTTGTTTTACAAAAAAATCAATTTTTCTTAATTTGCAAATTTATATTTTATTTTCGATCCAGTACTTTTATTTTACAAAAGAGAACTCAATTTTCCATAATTTGGAAATTAAAATTTAATTTTCGATCCGTACTTTTATTTTACACAAAGAAACTCAATTTTTCGTCATTTCTAAATTTATATTTAATTCTCGATCGAGTACTTTAGTATTACAAGAAAATTCAATTTTCATAATTTGGAAATTTATATTTTATTCTCAATTCGTACTTTAGTTTTACTCAAAAAATTCAATTTTTCGTAATTTCGAAATTTATACATTATTTTCGATACCTAATTTTGTTTTAGAAAAAAACTCTATTTTTCATAATTTTGATATTTATATTTTATTCTCGATCCGTACTTTTGTTTTGCCCAAAAAACTCAATTTTTCATAATTTGGAAATTTATATTTTATTATGGATCGGTACTTTTGTTTTACAATGAAAAACTCAATTTTAAATAATTTGCAATTTTATATTTTATTCTCGATTCGTACTTTTCTTTTACACAAAAATAAACTTTTCATAATTTGGAAATTTATGTTTTATTCTCGATCCCTAGTTTTGTTTAACAAAAAAATCAAATTTTCAGTAACCCGAAATTGAAATTTTTTTCGATCTGTACTTTTATTTTCCATAAAAAACTCAATTTTCCATAATTTGGAAGTTTATATTTTATTCTGAATCCGTGATTTTGTTCCACAAAAAAAATCAATTTTTCATAATTTGGAATATTATATTTTATTTTCGATACGTACTTTTGTTTTACAAAAACACACAATTTTTCTTAATTTGGAATTTCAAATTTTATTTTTGATCCAGTACTTTTGTTTTGCACAAAAAACTCAATTTTTGTAATTTCGAAATTTATATTTTATTCTCAATCCATCCTTTTGTTTTACAAAAACAATTGAATTTTTCATAATTTGGAAATTTATAGTTTATTTTTGATCCAGTACTTTTGTTTTCAAAAAAAACCCAATTTTTATAATTTCGAATTTTATATTTTATTCCCTGATCCGTACTTTTGTTTTACACAAAAAAACTGGTTTTTTTCGTAATTTGGAAATTCAAATTTTATTTTCGATCCGTACTTCGTTTTAAACAAAAAACTCAATTTTTAGTAATTTCAAAATTTAAAATTTTATTTTCGATCCGTAATTTTTGTTTTAGAAAAAAACTCAATTTTTCATAATTTGGAAATTTATATTTTATTTTCGATCTGTACTTTTGTTTTACAAAAAAATCAATTTTTCTTAATTTGCAAATTTATATTTTATTTTCGATCCGTACTTTTATTTTACAAAAAGAGAACTCAATTTTCCATAATTTGGAAATTAAAATTTAATTTTCGATCCGTACTTTTATTTTACACAAAGAAACTCAATTTTTCGTCATTTCTAAATTTATATTTAATTCTCGATCAGTACTTTAGTATTACAAGAAAATTCAATTTTCATAATTTGGAAATTTATATTTTATTCTCAATTCGTACTTTAGTTTTACTCAAAAAATTCAATTTTTCGTAATTTTGAAATTTATACATTATTTTCGATACCTAATTTTGTTTTAGAAAAAAACTCTATTTTTCATAATTTTGATATTTATATTTTATTCTCGATCCGTACTTTTGTTTTGCCCAAAAAACTCAATTTTTCATAATTTGGAAATTTATATTTTATTATGGATCGGTACTTTTGTTTTACAATGAAAAACTCAATTTTAAATAATTTGCAATTTTATATTTTATTCTCGATTCAGTACTTTTCTTTTACACAAAAAATAAACTTTTCATAATTTGGAAATTTATGTTTTATTCTCGATCCCTAGTTTTGTTTAACAAAAAAAAATCAAATTTTCGTAACCCGAAATTGAAATTTTTTTCGATCTGTACTTTTATTTTCCATAAAAAACTCAATTTTCCATAATTTGGAAAGTTTATATTTTATTCTGAATCCGTGATTTTGTTCCACAAAAAAATCAATTTTTCATAATTTGGAATATTATATTTTATTTTCGATATGTACTTTTGTTTTACAAAAACACACAATTTTTCTTAATTTGGAATTTCAAATTTTATTTTTGATCCGTACTTTTGTTTTGCACAAAAACTCAATTTTTGTAATTTCGAAATTTATATTTTATTCTCAATCCATCCTTTTGTTTTACAAAAACAATTGAATTTTTCATAATTTGGAAATTTATAGTTTATTTTTTATCCGTACTTTTGTTTTCAAAAAAAAACCCAATTTTTATAATTTCGAATTTTATATTTTATTCCTGATCCAGTACTTTTGTTTTACACAAAAACTGGTTTTTCAGTAATTTGGAAATTCAAATTTTATTTTCGATCCGTATACTGTTTTAAACAAAAAACTCAATTTTTAGTAATTTCAAAATTTAAAATTTTATTTTCGATCCGTAATTTTTGTTTTAGAAAAAAACTCAATTTTTCATAATTTGGAAATTTATATTTTATTTTCGATCTGTACTTTTGTTTTACAAAAAAATCAATTTTTCTTAATTTGCAAATTTATATTTTATTTTACGAACTCAATTTTCCATAATTTGGAAATTAAAATTTAATTTTCGATCCAGTACTTTTATTTTACACAAAGAAACTCAATTTTTCGTCATTTCTAAATTTATATTTAATTCTCGATCGAGTACTTTAGTATTACAAGAAAATTCAATTTTTCATAATTTGGAAATTTATATTTTATTCTCAATTGTACTTTTAGTTTTACTCAAAAAATTCAATTTTTCGTAATTCTTGAAATTTATACATTATTTTCGATACCTAATTTTGTTTTAGAAAAAAACTCTATTTTTCATAATTTTGATATTTATATTTTATTCTCGATCCGTTACTTTTGTTTTGCCCAAAAAACTCAATTTTTCATAATTTGGAAATTTATATTTTATTATGGATCGGTACTTTTGTTTTACAATGAAAAACTCAATTTTAAATAATTTGCAATTTTATATTTTATTCTCGATTCGTACTTTTCTTTTACACAAAAATAAACTTTTCATAATTTGGAAATTTATGTTTTATTCTCGATCCCTAGTTTTGTTTAACAAAAAAAATCAAATTTTCGTAACTCGAAATGAAATTTTTTCGATCTGTACTTTTATTTTCCATAAAAAACTCAATTTTCCATAATTTGGAAGTTTATATTTTATTACGAATCAGTGATTTTGTTCCACAAAAAAATCAATTTTTCATAATTTGGAATATTATATTTTATTTTCGATATGTACTTTTGTTTTACAAAAACACACAATTTTTCTTAATTTGGAATTTCAAATTTTATTTTTGATCCAGTACTTTTGTTTTGCACAAAAAACTCAATTTTTGTAATTTCGAAATTTATATTTTATTCTCAATCCATCCTTTTGTTTTACAAAAACAATTGAATTTTTCATAATTTGGAAATTTATAGTTTATTTTTGATCCAGTACTTTTGTTTTCAAAAAAAAACTCAATTTTTATAATTTCGAATTTTATATTTTATTCCTGATCCAGTACTTTTGTTTTACACAAAAAACTGGTTTTTCGTAATTTGGAAATTCAAATTTTATTTTCGATCCATGCTATACATTTTAAACAAAAAACTCAATTTTTAGTAATTTCAAAATTTAAAATTTTATTTTCGATCCGTAATTTTTGTTTTAGAAAAAAACTCAATTTTTCATAATTTGGAAATTTATATTTTATTTTCGATCTGTACTTTTGTTTTACAAAAAAATCAATTTTCCTTAATTTGCAAATTTATATTTTATTTTCGATCCGGTACTTTTATTTTACAAAAAGAGAACTCAATTTTCCATAATTTGGAAATTAAAATTTAATTTTCGATCCGTACTTTTATTTTACACAAAGAAACTCAATTTTTCGTCATTTCTAAATTTATATTTAATTCTCGATCGATACTTTAGTATTACAAGAAAATTCAATTTTCATAATTTGGAAATTTATATTTTATTCTCAATTAGTACTTTAGTTTTACTCAAAAAATTCAATTTTTCGTAATTTGAAATTTATACATTATTTTCGATACCTAATTTTGTTTTAGAAAAAAACTCTATTTTCATAATTTTGATATTTATATTTTATTCTCGATCCAGTACTTTTGTTTTGCCCAAAAACTCAATTTTTCATAATTTGGAAATTTATATTTTATTATGGATCGGTACTTTTGTTTTACAATGAAAAACTCAATTTTAAATAATTTGCAATTTTATATTTTATTCTCGATTCGTACTTTTCTTTTACACAAAAAATAAACTTTTCATAATTTGGAAATTTATGTTTTATTCTCGATCCCTAGTTTTGTTTAACAAAAAAATCAAATTTTCGTAACCCGAGATGAAATTTTTCGATCTGACTTTTATTTTCCATAAAAAACTCAATTTTCCATAATTTGGAAGTTTATATTTTATTACGAATCAGTGATTTTGTTCCACAAAAAAATCAATTTTTCATAATTTGGAATATTATATTTTATTTTCGATATGTACTTTTGTTTTACAAAAAACACACAATTTTTCTTAATTTGGAATTTCAAATTTTATTTTTGATCCGTACTTTTGTTTTGCACAAAAAAACTCAATTTTTTGTAATTTCGAAATTTATATTTTATTCTCAATCCATCCTTTTGTTTTACAAAAACAATTGAATTTTTCATAATTTGGAAATTTATAGTTTATTTTTTATCCGTACTTTTGTTTTCAAAAAAAAAACCAATTTTTATAATTTCGAATTTTATATTTTATTCCTGATCCGTACTTTTGTTTTACACAAAAAACTAGTTTTCGTAATTTGGAAATTCAAATTTTATTTTCGATCAGTATACATTTTTAAACAAAAAACTCAATTTTTAGTAATTTCAAAATTTAAAATTTTATTTTCGATCCGTAATTTTTGTTTTAGAAAAAAAAAACTCAATTTTTTTTCATTTCGAAATTTATATTTTATTTTCGATCTGTACTTTTGTTTTACAAAAAAAATCAATTTTTCTTAATTTGCAAATTTATATTTTATTTTTCGATCAGTACTTTTATTTTACAAAAGAGACTCAATCTTCCATAATTTGGAAATTAAAATTTAATTTTAGATCCGTGCTTTTATTTTACACAAAGAAACTCAATTTTTCGTCATTTCTAAATTTATATTTAATTCTCGATCCGAGTACTTTAGTATTACAAGAAAATTCAATTTTCATAATTTGAAATTTTATATTTTATTCTCAATTAAGTACTTTAGTTTTACTCAAAAAATTCAATTTTAAGTAATTTCGAAATTTATACATTATTTTCGATACCTAATTTTGTTTTAGAAAAAAACTCTATTTTTCATAATTTTGATATTTATATTTTATTCTCGATCAGTACTTTTGTTTTGCCCAAAAAACTCGAATTTTCATAATTTGGAAATTTATATTTTATTATGGATCGGTACTATTTGTTTTACAATGAAAAACTCAATTTAAATAATTTGCAATTTTATATTTTATTCTCGATTCGTACTTTTCTTTTACACAAAAAATAAACTTTTCATAATTTGGAAATTTATGTTTTATTCTCGATCCCTAGTTTTGTTTAACAAAAAAAAATCAAATTTTCGTAACTCGAAGTGAAATTTTTCGATCTACTTTTGTTTTCCATAAAAAACTCAATTTTCCATAATTTGGAAGTTTATATTTTATTCTGATGATCCGTGATTGTTCCACAAAAAAATCAATTTTCATAATTTGGAATATTATATTTTATTTTCGATATGTACTTTTGTTTTACAAAAAACACACAATTTTTCTTAATTTGGAATTTCAAATTTTATTTTGGATCCGTACTTTTGTTTTGCACAAAAAAACTCAATTTTTTGTAATTTCGAAATTTATATTTTATTCTCAATCCATCCTTTTGTTTTACAAAAACAATTGAATTTTTCATAATTTGGAAATTTATAGTTTATTTTTGATCCGTACTTTTGTTTTCAAAAAAAAAAACCCAATTTTTATAATTTCGAATTTTATATTTTATTCCTGATCCGTACTTTTGTTTTACACAAAAAAACTGGTTTTTTTCGTAATTTGGAAATTCAAATTTTATTTTCGATCCAGTATACTGTTTTAAACAAAAAACTCAATTTTTAGTAATTTCAAAATTTAAAATTTTATTTTCGATCCAGTAATTTTTGTTTTAGAAAAAAACTCAATTTTTCATAATTTGGAAATTTATATTTTATTTTCGATCTGTACTTTTGTTTTACAAAAAAATCAATTTTTCTTAATTTGCAAATTTATATTTTATTTTTCGATCCAGTACTTTTATTTTACAAAAGAGAACTCAATTTTCCATAATTTGGAAATTAAAATTTAATTTTGATCAGTATACTTTTATTTTACACAAAGAAACTCAATTTTTCGTCATTTCTAAATTTATATTTAATTCTCGATCGATACTTTAGTATTACAAGAAAATTCAATTTTCATAATTTGGAAATTTATATTTTATTCTCAATTCGTACTTTAGTTTTACTCAAAAAATTCAATTTTTCGTAATTTCGAAATTTATACATTATTTTCGATACCTAATTTTGTTTTAGAAAAAAACTCTATTTTTCATAATTTTGATATTTATATTTTATTCTCGATCCAGTACTTTTGTTTTGCCCAAAAAACTCAATTTTTCATAATTTGGAAATTTATATTTTATTATGGATCGGTACTTTTGTTTTACAATGAAAAACTCAATTTTAAATAATTTGCAATTTTATATTTTATTCTCGATTCGTACTTTTCTTTTACACAAAAATAAACTTTTCATAATTTGGAAATTTATGTTTTATTCTCGATCCCTAGTTTTGTTTAACAAAAAAAATCAAATTTTACGTAACTCGAAGTGAAATTTTTTCGATCTGTACTTTTATTTTCCATAAAAAACTCAATTTTCCATAATTTGGAAGTTTATATTTTATTACGAATCCGTGATTTTGTTCCACAAAAAAATCAATTTTCATAATTTGGAATATTATATTTTATTTTCGATATGTACTTTTGTTTTACAAAAAATTCACATTTTTCTTAATTTGGAATTTCAAATTTTATTTTTGATCCGTACTTTTGTTTTGCACAAAAAAACTCAATTTTTGTAATTATCGAAATTTATATTTTATTCTCAATCCATCCTTTTGTTTTACAAAAACAATTGAATTTTTCATAATTTGGAAATTTATAGTTTATTTTTGATCCAGTACTTTTGTTTTCAAAAAAAAACCCAATTTTATAATTTCGAATTTTATATTTTATTCCTGATCAGTACTTTTGTTTTACACAAAAAACTGGTTTTTAAGTAATTTGGAAATTCAAATTTTATTTTCGATCCAGTACTACATTTTAAACAAAAAACTCAATTTTTAGTAATTTCAAAATTTAAAATTTTATTTTCGATCCAGTAATTTTTGTTTTAGAAAAAAACTCAATTTTTCATAATTTGGAAATTTATATTTTAATTTTGATCCGTACTTTTGTTTTACAAAAAAAATCAATTTTTCTTAATTTGCAAATTTATATTTTATTTTCGATCCAGTACTTTTATTTTACAAAAAGAGAACTCAATTTTCCATAATTTGGAAATTAAAATTTAATTTTCGATCCAGTACTTTTATTTTACACAAAGAAACTCAATTTTTCGTCATTTCTAAATTTATATTTAATTCTCTCGTCAGTACTTTAGTATTACAAGAAAATTCAATTTCAAATTTGAAATTTATATTTTATTCTCAATTAGTACTTTTTAGTTTTACTCAAAAATTCAATTTTTCGTAATTTCGAAATTTATACATTATTTTCGATACCTAATTTTGTTTTAGAAAAAAACTCTATTTTTCATAATTTTGATATTTATATTTTATTCTCGATCCAGTACTTTTGTTTTGCCCAAAAAACTCAATTTTTCATAATTTGGAAATTTATATTTTATTATGGATCGGTACTTTTGTTTTACAATGAAAAACTCAATTTTAAATAATTTGCAATTTTATATTTTATTCTCGATTCGTACTTTTCTTTTACACAAAAATAAACTTTTCATAATTTGGAAATTTATGTTTTATTCTCGATCCCTAGTTTTGTTTAACAAAAAAAATCAAATTTTCAGTAACTCGAAATTGAAATTTTTTTCGATCTGTACTTTTATTTTCCATAAAAACTCAATTTTCCATAATTTGGAAGTTTATATTTTATTCTGAATCCGTGATTTTGTTCCACAAAAAAAATCAATTTTTCATAATTTGGAATATTATATTTTATTTTCGATATGTACTTTTGTTTTACAAAAAACACACAATTTTTCTTAATTTGGAATTTCAAATTTTATTTTTGATCAGTACTTTTGTTTGACAAAAAATTCAATTTTGTAGTTAATTTCGAAATTTATATTTTATTCTCAATCCATCCTTTTGTTTTACAAAAACAATTGAATTTTTCATAATTTGGAAATTTATAGTTTATTTTTGATCCGTACTTTTGTTTTCAAAAAAAACCAATTTTATAATTTTAATTAATTTATATTTTATTCCTGATCAGTACTTTTGTTTTACACAAAAACTGGTTTTTCGTAATTTGGAAATTCAAATTTTATTTTCGTCGATCAGTATACTGTTTTAAACAAAAAAACTCAATTTTAGTAATTTCAAAATTTAAAATTTTATTTTCGATCCAGTAATTTTTGTTTTAGAAAAAAACTCAATTTTTCATAATTTGGAAATTTATATTTTATTTTCGATCTGTACTTTTGTTTTACAAAAAAATCAATTTTTCTTAATTTGCAAATTTATATTTTATTTTCGATCCGTACTTTTATTTTTTTATTTCACAAAGAGAACTCAATTTTCCATAATTTGGAAATTAAAATTTAATTTTCGATCCAGTTACTTTTATTTTACACAAAGAAACTCAATTTTTCGTCATTTCTAAATTTATATTTAATTCTCGATCAGTACTTTAGTATTACAAGAAAATTCAATTTTCATAATTTGGAAATTTATATTTTATTCTCAATTCGTACTTTAGTTTTACTCAAAAAATTCAATTTTTCGTAATTGAAATTTATACATTATTTTCGATACCTAATTTTGTTTTAGAAAAAAACTCTATTTTTCATAATTTTGATATTTATATTTTATTCTCGATCCAGTACTTTTGTTTTGCCCAAAAAACTCAATTTTTCATAATTTGGAAATTTATATTTTATTATGGATCGGTACTTTTGTTTTACAATGAAAAACTCAATTTTAAATAATTTGCAATTTTATATTTTATTCTCGATTCGTACTTTTCTTTTACACAAAAAATAAACTTTTCATAATTTGGAAATTTATGTTTTATTCTCGATCCCTAGTTTTGTTTAACAAAAAAATCAAATTATTCGTAACCGAAATTGAAATTTTTTTCGATCTGTACTTTTATTTTCCATAAAAAACTCAATTTTCCATAATTTGGAAGTTTATATTTTAATTACGAATCCGTGATTTTGTTCCACAAAAAATCAATTTTTCATAATTTGGAATATTATATTTTATTTTCGATATGTACTTTTGTTTTACAAAAAACACACAATTTTTCTTAATTTGGAATTTCAAATTTTATTTTTGATCCGTACTTTTGTTTTGCACAAAAAAACTCAATTTTTTGTAATTTCGAAATTTATATTTTATTCTCAATCCATCCTTTTGTTTTACAAAAACAATTGAATTTTTCATAATTTGGAAATTTATAGTTTAATTTTTGATCAGTACTTTTGTTTTCAAAAAAACCCAATTTTTATAATTTCGAATTTTCATATTTTATTCTGATCAACAGTGCTTTTGTTTTACACAAAGTTTTCGTAATTTGGAAATTCAAATTTTATTTTCGATCCAGTATCTGTTTTAAACAAAAAAACTCAATTTTTAGTAATTTCAAAATTTAAAATTTTATTTTCGATCCGTAATTTTTGTTTTAGAAAAAAAAACTCAATTTTTCATAATTTGGAAATTTATATTTTATTTTTCGATCAGTACTTTTGTTTTACAAAAAATCAATTTTCTTCAATTTTTGTATTTCAAAATTTATATTTTATTTTCGATCCAGTACTTTTATTTTACAAAAGAGAACTCAATTTTCCATAATTTGAAATTAATATTTAATTCTCGATCCGTACTTTAGTTTTACTACAAAGAAACTCAATTTTTCGTCATTTCTAAATTTATACTTTAATTTTCGATACCTAATTTTGTATTACAAGAAAACTCTATTTTTCATAATTTTGATATTTATATTTTATTCTCGATTAGTACTTTTAGTTTTACTCAAAAAATTCAATTTTTCATAATTTGAAATTTATATATTATTTTCGATCCTTACATTTTGTTTTACAAAAAAACTCAATTTTTCATAATTTTGAATATTTATATTTTATTCTCGATCCAGTACTTTTGTTTTACCCAAAAGAACTCAATTTTCATAATTTAGAAATTTATATTTTATTATGGATCGGTACTTTTGTTTCACAAGAAAACTCAATTTTAAATAATTTGCAATTTTATATTTTATTCTCGATCCGTACTTTTCTTTTACACAAAAATTAAACTTTTCATAATTTGGAAATTTATATTTTATTCTCGATCATACTTTGTTTTACAATAAAAAATCAAATTTTCATAATTTGGAAATTGATATTTATTTTCGATCTGTACTTTTGTTTTACATAAAAAAACTCAATTTTCCATAATTTGGAAGTTTATATTTTATTTGCGATCCGTACTTTTGTTTTCACAAAAAACTCAATTTTTCATAATTTGAATATTTATATTTTATTCTCGATCCATCACTTTTGTTTTACAAAAAACATTCAATTTTTCATAATTTGGAAATTTACATTTTATTTTTGATCCAGTACTTTTGTTTTACACAAAAGAACTCAATTTTTGTAACTTTGAAGTTTATATTTTATTCTCGATCCATACTTTTAGGTTTACTCAAAACAATTTAATTTTTCATAATTTCGAAAATTTATACTTTATTTTCGATCACTTACTTTTGTTTTAGAAAAAAACTCAATTTTCATAATTTGAATATTTATATTTTATTCTCA
>CM059262.1:21378707-21380776 GCA_030347555.1 Lablab purpureus | reverse complement strand
ACTTACACATGCATGGCTTAATCTTTGAGACAAGCATATGACTACTGGCAAGGATCAACCAGGTAGCATCCATCATTGACAACAATGCACTTGACACCGATCATGGCGACATTGAAGTCACACACCACAAGTGTCAAGGCAAGCGTCATTCACTGTAGGCAACCGAAGTTTAGGAAATCAAGTCATGAGACTCAAATTCACCTCATACACCGCATCCGAAAGAATTATCATAACATATGCCCCACAAGCTTTATGCATTGCAAAAACAAGAAGGAACACATATCATGATTTTAGGATCCTCCGAGGTCTCTAAGGAGAAGCTCGAATGGAAACACTTTTAACTTGCCACACAATTACCATGTAGTAGGTACGCAACACAGGGACCAACCGAGCATCATCACCAAAAGTATAAGGTGGAAACAAAGAAAATGCATGTTTGACCGTTCGATGCACAAGGCACGGAGCCAGCCAACAAAAGCATCCTCATCACAACTCACACACCCTCACGTTCGCAAAACACAGCACCCCATGACGGTCCACCCCCCACTTGCCATTGGCAAGTAAGCAAATGGAAACATCAAGAGATGCCACATCCGCATCGCTAGGTATGAAACGAAACAACGGTCACGGGTGTGAGCCACGAACAACGCCTGACCACCCTTCTTCGACCGGGATCGATCGAAGACCACCTGCTCCAGCCGGGATCGACCAAAGACTCCACACAAATGTGTGTTGTGCGTGCATCCCCCCCAGTAAACCGAGGAAAGAGCCCTTCTCACTAGCGTGATTCGTCCACCATCTCAGTTGCCAACAAGGTACTAGAAGTCCTATAAAATCCGAGGCAACAAGTAGGACAACTTTCACTTGCCAACACCATCGATTTAGAACTCACCACAAAGTGAACTCCAAGACCACCCTTCTCCGACCGGGATCGATCGAAGACCACCTGCTCTAGCCGGGATCGACCAAAGACTCCACACAAATGTGTGTTGTGCGTGCATCCCCCCAGTAAACCGAGGAAAGAGCCCTTCTCACTAGCGTGATTCATCCACCATCTCAGTTGCCAACAAGGTACTAGAAGTCCTATAAAATCCGAGGCAACAAGTAGGACAACTTTCACTTGCCAACACCATCGATTTAGAACTCACCACAAAGTGAACTCCAAGACCACCCTCTTCGACCGGGATCGATCGAAGACCACCCTCTCCGACCGGGATCGGTCGAAGACCCCACACAGATGTGTGTTTGGCAAGTCCCCCCTCAAAAAACCAAGGAAAGAACCCTACTCACTAATATGGCAAGCCTAGCGCGTTGCTAGCCGGCAAGGTCTACTTGGAAGTCCTAACAAATCCGAGGCAACAAATAGGCCCCTTTCGACAATGCTAGCACCGTCCAACGCTAAACGAGCCATAAAAGTGAAAACCCACATTTTTTCCGAGGCACGGGTCTAGACCCACCGACCTGCCGCGTTCTTTCGGCCGGGCCGGCGATTTTCGACCATGGTACGAGCGACCACTGCCACGATAACTATGCTCCACACACCACAAGGTGCATAGAAACATAGAGGGGGGGGCCTCGTGACACTTCCCTCCAAGACCGACCATATGGGCGTGGCCAGCCTTGGGGAGCCTTCCCCCCCTATAATAGGCTAATATGCAAAAGTCAAATTTGTACAAGTAGATACACTTTTTTTGAGCAGACATAAGTCCATAACTGGACCTAGAGACCGAATTTGGACGAGATTTTTTGCAGGCATCCTCATAAAAATGATATCTCCTTGTTCCCCAAATTTCATAATTTTTTATGAAGGGGAAGTATTTTTTTTATTTTTTCAAAGACCCGAAAATCGTAAAATCGGGAAAAATGGAAAAACGTATCTAGGGGTCGAATTTTGAGGTGATTTTTTGCAGTCCATCCCAGAATAATATATCCAAAGTGCCCACCAAATTTCATTGTCATTGGACATGGCATTGAATTTTCACGAATTTTTCTTGAAATGGACAAACTTGGAAAACTTGAAAAATTGAGAACAATTTCAAGATGACATGGTTTTGTCCCCAAACCCTCCT
>CM059262.1:21283707-21373707 GCA_030347555.1 Lablab purpureus | reverse complement strand
AACACTGAAGGCTCCACACAAATGTGTGTTGTGCGTGCATCCCCCCCAGTAAACCGAGGAAAGAGCCCTTCTCACTAGCGTGATTCGTCCACCATCTCAGTTGCCAACAAGGTACTAGAAGTCCTATAAAATCCGAGGCAACAAGTAGGACAACTTTCACTTGCCAACACCATCGATTTAGAACTCACCACAAAGTGAACTCCAAGACCACCCTTCTCCGACCGGGATCGATCGAAGACCACCTGCTCTAGCCGGGATCGACCAAAGACTCCACACAAATGTGTGTTGTGCGTGCATCCCCCCAGTAAACCGAGGAAAGAGCCCTTCTCACTAGCGTGATTCATCCACCATCTCAGTTGCCAACAAGGTACTAGAAGTCCTATAAAATCCGAGGCAACAAGTAGGACAACTTTCACTTGCCAACACCATCGATTTAGAACTCACCACAAAGTGAACTCCAAGACCACCCTCTTCGACCGGGATCGATCGAAGACCACCCTCTCCGACCGGGATCGGTCGAAGACCCCACACAGATGTGTGTTTGGCAAGTCCCCCCTCAAAAAACCAAGGAAAGAACCCTACTCACTAATATGGCAAGCCTAGCGCGTTGTTAGCCGGCAAAGTCTACTTGGAAGTCCTAAGAAATCCGAGGCAATAAATAGGACCCTTTCGACAATGCTAGCACCGTCCAACGCTAAACGAGCCATAAAAGTGAAAACCCACGTTTTTTCCGAGGCACGGGTGTAGACCCACCGACCTGCCGAGTTCTTTCGGCCGGGCCGGCGATTTTCGACCATGGTACGAGCGACCACTGCCACGATAACTATGCTCCACACACCACAAGGTGCATAGAAACATAGAGGGGGGGGCCTCGTGACACTTCCCTCCAAGACCGACCATATGGGCGTGGCCAGCCTTGGGGAGCCTTCCCCCCTATAATAGGCTAATATGCAAAAGTCAAATTTGTACAAGTAGATACACTTTTTTTGAGCAGTGAACTCCAACACTTTTTACAAAAAGTACGTATCGAGAGTAAAATATAAGTATCCAAATTACCAAAAATTGAGTTCTTTTTGTAAAACAAAAGTGGGGATCCAAAATAAAATATAAATTTCGAAATTACAAAAATATGAGTTCCTTTGCATAAAACAAAAGTACGTATGGAGAATAAAATATAAATATCCAAATTACTAAAAATTGAGTTCTTTTTGTAAAACAAAGTTAGGGATCCAAAATAAAATATAAATTTCGAAAATACAAAAAATTGAGTTCTTTTGCATAAAACAAAATATGTATCGAGAATAAAATATAAATTTCAAAATTATGAAAATTGAGTTTCTTTTTTGTAAAACAAAACTACGGATGAAAAATAATATATCAATTTCAACATTATTAAAATTCAATTTCTTTTGTAAAAGAAAAAGTACGGATCGAAACTAAAATTTAAATTTCGAAATTACGAAAAATATAGTTTTTTTTGTGTAAAACAAAAGTACGGATAGAAAAGAAAATATAAATCTCCCAATTATTAAAAATTGAATTCTTTTTGTAAAACAAATGTAGGGATCCAAAATAAAATTTAAATTTTGAAATTACAAAAAATTGAGTTCCTTTGCATAAAACAAAAGTACGGATCGAAAGGAAAATATAAATGTCCAAATTAATAAAAATTGAATTCTTTTTGTAAAACAAAAGTAGGGATCAAAAATAAAATATAAATTTCGAAACTACAAAAATATGAGTTCTTTTGCATAAAACAAAAGTACGTATCGAGAATAATATATAAATATCCAAATTACCAAAAATTGAGTTCTTTTGTAATGCAAAAGTAGGGATCCAAAATAAAATATAAATTTTGAAATTACAAAAAATTGAGTTCTTTTGCATAAAACAAAAGTACGTATGGAGAATAAAATATAAATATCCAAATTACTAAAAATTGAGTTCTTTTTGTAAAACAAAGGTAGGGATCCAAAATAAAATATAAATTTCGAAAATACAAAAAATTGAGTTCTTTTGCATAAAACAAAAGTACGTATCGAGAATAAAATATAAATTTCAAAATTATGAAAATTGAGTTTCTTTTTTGTAAAACAAAACTACGGATGAAAAATAATATATCAATTTCAACATTATTAAAAATTCAATTTCTTTTGTAAAACAAAAAGTACGGATCGAAACTAAAATTTAAATTTCGAAATTACGAAAAATAGAGTTTTTTTTGTGTAAAACAAAAGTACGGATAGAAAAGAAAATATAAATCTCCCAATTATTAAAAATTGAATTCTTTTTGTAAAACAAATGTAGGGATCCAAAATAAAATTTAAATTTTGAAATTACAAAAAATTGAGTTCCTTTGCATAAAACAAAAGTACGGATCGAAAGAAAAATATGAATGTCCAAATTAATAAAAATTGAATTCTTTTTGTAAAACAAAAGTAGGGCTAAAAAATAAAATATAAATTTCGAAATGACAAAAATATGAGTTCTTTTGCATAAAACAAAAGTACGTATCGAGAATAAAATATAAATATCCAAATTACCAAAAATTGAGTTCTTTTGTAATGCAAAAGTAGGGATCCAAAATAAAATATAAATTTTGAAATTACAAAAAATTGAGTTCTTTTGCATAAAACAAAAGTACGTATGGAGAATAAAATATAAATATCCAAATTACTAAAAACTGAGTTCTTTTTGTAAAACAAAAGTAGGGATTCAAAATAAAATATAAATTTCGAAAATACAAAAAATTGAGTTCTTTTGCATAAAACAAAAGTACGTATCGACAATAAAATATAAATTTCAAAATTATGAAAATTGAGTTTCTTTTTTGTAAAACAAAACTATGGATGAAAAATAATATATCAATTTCAAAATTATTAAAAATTGAATTTCTTTTGTAAAACAAAAGTACGGATCGAAACTAAAATTTAAATTTTGAAATTACGAAAAATAGAGTTTTTTTTGTGTAAAACAAAAGTACGGATCGAAAAGAAAATATAAATATCCCAATTAATAAAAATTGAGTTCTTTTTGTAAAACAAAAGTAGGGATCCAAAATAAAATATTAATTTTGAAATTACAAAAAATTGAGTTCTTTTGCATAAAACAAAAGTACGGATCGAAAAGAAAATATAAATGTCCAAATTAATAAAAATTGAGTTCTTTTTGTAAAACAAAAGTAGGGATCCAAAATAAAATATAAATTTCGAAATTACAAAAAGTTGAGTTCTTTTGCATAAAACAAAAGTACGTATCGAGAATAAAATATAAATATCCAAATTACCAAAAATTCAGTTCTTTTTGTAAAACAAAAGTAGGGATCCAAAATAAAATATAAATTTCGAAATTACAAAAAATTGAGTTCTTTTGCTTAAAACAAAAGTACGTATCGATAATAAAATATAAGTATCCAAATTACCAAAAATTGAGTTCATTTTGTAAAACAAAAGTAGGGATCCAAAATAAAATATAAATTTTGAAATTACAAAAAATTGAGTTCTTTTGCATAAAACAAAAGTACGGATCGAAAAGAGAATATAAATATCCAAATTACTAAAAATGGAGTTCTTTTTGTAAAGCAAAAGTAGGGATCCAAAATAAAATATAAATTGCGAAATTACAAAAAATTGAGTTCTTTTGTATAAAACAAAAGTACGTATCGAGAATAAAATATAAATATACAAATTCCCAAAAATTGAGTTCTTTTCGTAAAAGAAAAGTAGGGATCCAAAATAAAATATAAATTTTGAAATTACAAAAAATTGAGTTCTTTTGCATAAAATAAAAGTACGTATCGAGAATAAAATATAAATATCCAAATTACTAAAAAGTGAGTTCTTTTTATAAAACAAAAGTAGGGATAAAAAATAAAATATAAATTTTGAAAATACAAAAAATTGAGTTCTTTTGCATAAAACAGAAGTACGTATGCAGAATAAAATATAAATTTCAAAATTATGAAAAATTGAATTTCTTTTTTGTAAAACAAAACTACGGATGAAAAATAATATATCAATTTCAAAATTATTAAAAATTGAATTTCTTTTGTAAAACAAAAATACGGATCGAAACTAAAATTTAAATTTCGAAATTACGAAAAATAGAGTTTTTTTTTTTATAAAACAAAAGTACGGATCGAAAAGAAAATATAAATATCCAAATTACTAAAAATTGAGTTCATTTTGTAAAACAAAAGTATGGATCCAAAATAAAATATAAATTTCGAAATTAAAAAAAATTGAGTTCTTTTGGATAAAACAAAAGTACGTATCGAGAATAAAATATAAATATCCAAATTACCAAAAATTGACTTCTTTTTGTAAAACAAAAGTAGGGATCCAAAATAAATATAAATTTTGAAATTACAAAAAATTGAGTTCTTTTGCATAAAACAAAAGTACGTATCGAGAATAAAATATAAATTTCAAAATTATGAAAATTTGAGTTTCTTTTTGGTAAAACAAAACTACGGATAAAAAATAATATATCAATTTCAAAATTATTAAAAATTGAATTTCTTTTGGAAAACAAAAGTACGGATCGAAAATAAAATTTAAATTTCGAAATTACGAAAAATAGAGTTTTTTTTTATGTAAAACAAAAGTACGGATCGAAAAAAAAATGCCCAAATTAATAAAAATTGAGTTCTTTTTGTAAAACAAATGTAGGGATCCAAAAAAAATATAAATTTTGAAATTACAAAAAATTGAGTTCCTTTGCATAAAACAAAAGTACGGATCGAAAGAAAAATATAAATGTCCAAATTAATAAAAATTGAATTCTTTTTGTAAAACAAAAGTAGGGCTCAAAAATAAAATATAAATTTCGAAATGACAAAAATATGAGTTCTTTTGCATAAAAAAAAAGTACGTATCGAGAATAAAATATAAATATCCAAATTACCAAAAATTGAGTTCTTTTGTAATGCAAAAGTAGGGATCCAAAATAAAATATAAATTTTGAAATTACAAAAAATTGAGTTCTTTTGCATAAAACAAAAGTACGTATCGAGAATAAAATATAAATATCCAAATTACTAAAAATTGAGTTCTTTTTATAAAACAAAAATAGGCATCCAAAATAAAATATAAATTTCGAAATTACAAAAAATTGAGGTCTTTTTGCATAAAACAAAAGTACGTATCGAGAATAAAATATAAATTTCAAAATTATGAAAAATTGAGTTTCTTTTTTGTAAAACAAAACTACGGATGAAAAATAATATATCAATTTCAAAATTATTAAAAATTGAATTTCTTTTGTAAAACAAAAGTACGGATCGAAAATAAAATTTAAATTTTGAAATTACAAAAAATAGAGTTTTTGTGTAAAACGTACGGATCGAAAAGAAAATATAAATATCCAAATTACTAAAAATTGAGTTCTTTTTGTAAAACAAATGTTTGGATCCAAAATAAAATATAAATTTTGAAATTAAAAAAAATTGTGTTCTTTTGCATAAAACAAAAGTACGGATCGAAAAGAAAATATAAATATTCAAATTATTAAAAATTGAGTTCTTTTTGTAAAAAAAAAAGTAGGGATCCAAAACAAAATATAAATTTCGCAATTAAAAAAATTGAGATTTTTTTGCATAAAACAAAAGTACGTATGGAGAATAAAATATAAATATCCAAATTACCAAAAATTGAGTTCTTTTTGTAAAACAAAAGTAGGGATCCAAAATAAATATAAATTTTGAAATTACAAAAAATTGAGTTCTTTTGCATAAAACAAAAGTACGTATCGAGAATAAAATATAAATATCCAAATTACTAAAAATTGAGTTCTTTTTGTAAAACAAAAGTAGGGATCCAAAATAAAATATAAATTTCGAAAATACAAAAAAATTGAGTTCTTTTGCATAAAACAAAAGTACGTATCGAGAATAAAATATAAATTTCAAAATTATGAAAAATTGAATTTCTTTTTTGTAAAACAAAACTACGGATGAAAAATAATATATCAATTTCAAAATTATTAAAAATTGAATTTCTTTTGTTAAACAAAAGTACGGATCGAAACTAAAATTTAAATTTCAAAATTATGAAAAATAGAGTTTTTTTTTGTGTAAAACAAATGTACGGATCGAAAAGAAAATATAAATATCCCCATTATTAAAAATTGAGTTCTTTTTGTAAAACAAGTGTAGGGATCCAAAATAAAATGTAAATTTTGAAATTACAAAAAATTGAGTTCTTTTGCATAAAAGAAAAGTACGGATCGAAAAGAAAATATAAATGTCGAAATTAATAAAAATTGAGTTCCTTTTGTAAAACAAAAGTACGTATCGAAAATAAAATATAAATATCCAAATTACCAAAAATTGAGTTCTTTTTGTAAAACAAAAGTAGGGATCCAAAATAAAATATAAATTTCGAAATTACAAAAAATTGAGTTCTTTTGCTTAAAACAAAAGTACATATCGAGAAGAAAATATAAGTGTCGAAATTACCAAAAATTGAGTTCTTTTTGTAAAACAAAAGTAGGGATCCAAAATAAAACATAAATTTTGAAATTACAAAAAATTGATTTCTTTTGCATAAAACAAAAGTACGGATCGAAAAGAGAATATAAATATCAAATTTTCTAAAAATTGAGTTCTTTTTGTAAAGCAAAAGTAGGGATCCAAAATAAAATATTAATTGCGAAATTACAAAAAGTTGAGTTCTTTTGTGTAAAACAAAAGTACGTATCGAGAATAAAATATAAATATCCAAATTACCAAAAATTGAGTTCTTTTTGTAAAACAAAAGTAGGGATCCTGATGCATGCCTAGGAGGCATTGTATGTGTTGTAGGATCTCTCAAACATGTGTAGAAGTATAGGAAATCAAAATAACATGAAGATTATCATAGAAGAACATGAAAACCGAAATTCCCCCAAATGTTAGGGTTCCAATCGGTGCAAAATCTTTTAAACTTGAAAAGAAATCAATTCAACCGATTAAAATGAAGAACACATGCATAGGAAGGCATAGAATGAATTAAACTTGAATTTACTCGGTGCAAATGGCTAGAATTGATCCATGTAGGTGCAGCACATGAAGAACAAAACAAGAACATGAAAAGGAAAACATGGAAGAGAGAAAGAGATGAAGAACACGCCACTTTTCAAGAGAAAAGATAAGTGCAAAAGACAATCACCACTTGAATTTAGGAAAACTCAAGATAAGATTCAAAGAAAATGAGGAATACCTCTTGAACTTCAAAGAGAATTGCTCTTGCTCTCAATTAATCTTCAAAGTTATGTTACAAATGAGACTCACACCCTTATATAGAGAGGGGAGCACGAAATTGCATGCACATGGGTGGAATTCTAAAAGGTTAGGCCATGTTTGGAAGATGCGCCAAAGCTTCCCAAACAAGGCCCTTGTTTTTGATACTATCCATGTGTCCAAACAACTGGTCTCTATCACTGCTATACCTGCTATTTGCTAATGTCAAAGGGGGAGATAATCTACCATCTCTTCTCTTTGTGTTTATTTTGTTTTGCAGGTTGACATCATCAAATAGGGGGAGTTTGTTGATGATTTGTGATTTGATGATGTTTGTTAAACTGTTGATGATTGTGTTTATAATGTGCTGGATGTATGGTTAATGGTTCTGAAATGATTTAGGATTACTAGAGATGTTAGATTATATGGAAATGATTAACCAATTGAAAAGTGATAATCTGCTATTTTTGTTATTCATCAGTTAGTCTACTAATTCTGTTTCTCTAGTCGACTATTTTCATTAAATGTACCAAGAATGCAGGATTAATGAAAATAACAAACTGGTTTAGTTCCTCAGTCGACTATTTTGCTCCTGGCATCTACCTTATGCAAAATACGTGCAGAATGCGGGTTTAGTATTTTCAAAAGGAGAAAGACCCATTGCATTTCAATTTTCCTATAAATACAACATTCAAGGACGCATCAACTAGCGAAAGAATTGAAGAGAAAGCTCTCAAGTGCTGCATACATTCAGACGAAAAGATTTCTGCAGAGTTTTAAGAATTTTCTGAGTATTCTTCCAAGAAGATTATTTTCTTTCTTTTCACTGTATCTTGTATTCTTTGATCTCGGGTTAGAGATTTGTAGGTGGGTTTTAGAACCCTGTGTCTATGATTGGGGTGATCACAGTGACTCAGTGTGAGTCAGTGGGTGAAGATCTATTCTATAGTGTTTAGAATAGGGTCTTTAGTTTTCTTGTAGTGTTCAAGAAAGGATTTGTTCTAAAGAATACGATTTTGATAGTGATTAGGATCTGTGGAGTTGCAGATCACCAACTGGATGTAGTTCTTGCACAAAGAACGAACCAGTATAATCCTTGGTGTTATATTTTCTCTTCCTTTATCATCTGTTATATTCTGTAGTAAGAACTAACCTACTATTTCGCGATTATCAGTCGGCTAATTCTCTGTAAATTGAACCAGTAAATTTTCTGATACGAAAAGTTTTCAATAAAGCTATATATCAATTCAACCCCCCTTCTTGATATAATTCCGCATCTCACATCTAGTCTGCAGTCTCCTGTCTCCAGTGTGCAGTCTCCAGTCTATAGTCTGCAGTGTCCCGTCTCCAGTCTCTGGTCAACAGTCTCCAAACTCTAGTCTCCGGTCTGCGGTCTGCAGTGCGGTCTCCGATCTACAGTCGCGGTCTCCATTCTCCAGTCTCGTCCACGATCTCCGGTCTCTAATCGCAGTACTGCGATCTCAATCTGCGATCTCTAGTCTCCAGTATGCGGTCTCACTGTCTCCACTCTCCGGTCTCCACTCTCGAGTCTCTAGTTTGCAGTCTCCGGTCTATGGTATCGATCTCGATCTCAGTCTGCGGTCTCCAATCTCAAGTCTGCGGTCTGACTGCGATCTCAGTCTCTAATCTGCGGTCTCCGATCTCAATCTCAAATCTGCAGGTCTACGCTCGCGGTCTCCGATCTCTAGTCTGCGGTCTCGGTCTCGATCTGCGATCTCCCATCTCGGTCTGCGGTCTCCGTCTCCGATCTGCGATCTCACGTCTCCGATCTGCGGTCTCCCGTCTCCGATCTGCGGTGTCGAGTCTCCGAGTCTACGATGCGGTGTCGAGTCTCAGTCTCCGAGTACAAGTCTCCAATCTCATGCTGCGGTCTCTAGTATGCTTATCTGCGGTCTCCGGTCTGCAGTCTCCGGTCTCCAATCACTTTGCTCTGCGATCTCCGATCTCTAATCTGCGGTCTCCGGTCTCTGATCTGCGGTCTCCGGTCTACGGTGTGCGATCTCCGGTCTCAATCTACGGTCTCCGGTCTCGGTCTACGGGCAGCGATCTCGAGTCTCAGTGCGGCCTGCAGTCTGCAGTGCGAGTCTCGAGTCTCAGTACTGCGATCTGCGATCTCTAGTCTATAGTCTCCCGTCTGCAGTGCGGTCTCCGGTCTACAGTGCACGGTCTCCGGTCTCGATTTGCGGTCTCAAGTCTCTAGTCTCAAGTCTCCGGTCTCTAGTCACCGGTCTTCTTTCTCCCACTTCTGTTATCTCCGATCTGCGATCCTGAGTCTCCGGTCTACGGTCTCTGATCTTTAGTCTACAGTACGCATTCTCCGAGGCTTTAGTACGCAGTCTCCGATCTCTAGTCGCGGTCTCCAATCTACATCTGCGGTCTCCGGTCTCATCTGCGCGTATCCGGTCTCTCGTCTGCGGTCTCCACTCTCAAGTGCTGCGGTCTCGGTCTACAGTGCGCGATCTCCGATCTCAGTCGCGGTCTCCGATCTCCAGTCTGCGGTCTCGATCTCAAGTCTGCGATCTCTTATCTCTAGTCTGCGATCTCACAGTCTCCGAGTCTCCGGCTGCACTCTCCGGTGCAGTCAGTCTGCGGTCTCGAGTCTACGGTCTCGGTCTCAGTCTCTTGTCTGCGGTCTCTGTCTCTAGTCTGCGGTCTCACATGCTGCGATCTGCCGGTCTCTAGTCTACGGTCTCGAGTGTCCGGTCTGCAGTGCAGCGATCTTTACTCTCCAATCTCTGAGTGCGTAGTCTCAAATCTCTGATGCGGAGTCTCCAGTCTCGAGTCTGCGGTCTCCGATCTCTAGTTTGTAGTCTCTAGTCTACGGTCTGCAGTCTTGATCTCTGAGTACGTAGTCCCGGTCTCTAGGCTGCAATCTCCGATCCTACAGTGCAGGTCTCCTGTCTCCGGTCTGCAGTCTCCGGTCTGCAGTGCACGGTCTCCGATCTCTCGTCTGCGGTCTCTAGTCTCCGTCACGTAGTCTCCTGTCTGCAGTGCGTAGTCTCCGGTCTCTTGTCTGCGGTCTCCGGTCTCCAGTCTCTTATGCAGGTCTCCAATCTCTTATGCAGCACTCTCGAGGCTCTAGTACTGCGGTCTCCGGTCTACAGTGCACGGTCTACTAGTATGCGATCTCTATTCTCCGATCTCTAGTCTGCGGTCTTTAGTATGTAGTCTACTAGTCTCTAGTACTGCGGTCTCAAGTCTACATGCTGCAGTCTCCAGTCTCGAGTCTCAGTCTCTAGTCTGCGGTCTCGGTCTCTATGTGCATTCTCCGGTCTACAGTGCGCAATCTCCATTCTGCAGTACGCGGTCTCGAGTCTGCGTATGCGTTCTCGATCTCTCGTCCACGATATCGGTCTCTCGTCTATAGTCTCCGTGTCTGCGAGTCCGGTCCCAGATCTCTAGTCTGCGGTTTCCAGTCTCTAGTCTGCCGGTTTCCAGTCTCTAGTGATGCGACTGTAGTCTCCAGTCTCTAGTCTCCAGTCTCCATTCTCTAGTCTGCAGTTCCAGTCTCGAGTTCTTAGTCTCGAGTCTCCGGTTTCCGGTCTCGGTCTACAGTACGCATTCTCCAGTCTTTGGTGCGGTCTCCGGTCTTTGAGTGCGCGAGATACCAATCTTTGATGCGCAATCTCCACTCTGCAGTGCAGAGTCTCTAGTCTTTGAGTACGTAGTCTCCGGTCCACAGTGCACGATCTCCGGACTCCAGTCTACGATCTCCGGTCCCGGTCTACAGTCTGCGGTCTCTAGTCTACGATCTCACATCTCTCGTCTACGATCTCCAGTCTCTACTTTGTAGTCTCCGATCGTAGTGCATGTAGTCTCCGATCTCGAGTCAGCGATCTCCAGTCTCCGATCTACAGTTTCACGATCTCTAGTCTCTCGTCTGCAGTCTCCAGTCTCTAGTTTGTAGTCTCCAGTCTCTGGTCTGCAGTCTCAAGTCTCAAGTCTCTAGTCTACAGTCTCCACTCTCCACTCTCCAGTCTCTAGTCTCCAGTCTCCAGTCTCCACTCTCCAGTCTCCAGTCTCTAGTCTCTAGTCTGCAGTTTCCAGTCTCTAGTCCGCAGTCTGCAGTCTCTAGTCCCTAGTCTCGAGTCTCTAGTCTGCAGTTCAAGTCGTGAGTTCTCGGTCTCAGTCTCCGGTCTACAGTACGCATTCTCCGGTCTACAGTACGCAATCTCCAGTGTCTCCTCTGCGGTCTCCGATTTACAGTACACGGTGTCCACTCTCTCCGGTCTCCGGTCTCTTGTCTCCGGTCTCCGGTCTCCAGTCTCTTGTCTCCAGTCTCCGGTCTCCACTCTCGGTCTCCAGTCTACTGATCGTAGTTTCCGGTCTCTAGTCACGCGTCTGCGATCTCCAGTCTCTAGTCTCCGGTCTCTGATCTGCGGTTCAAGTCTTGAGTTCTCGATCTCGGTCTCAGTCTCGGTCTCAGTACGCATTCTCCAGTCTGCAGTACGTAATCTCCGATCTCTCCTCGTAGTCTCAGGTCTACAGTACCGCGGTCTCCACTCTCTCCGGTCTGCCGGTCTCCAGTCTCCGATCCTGCAGGCTGCGGTGTCCGATCTCTGGTCTCCGATCTCTTATCTGCGATCTCCGATCTTTGGTCTACGGTCTCCACTCTACAGTGCGTAGTCTACACTCTACAGATGCGCGATCTCCGGTCTACAGTACGTAGTCTCCGATCTACGATGCTGCGGTCTCCGAGTCTGCAGTGCACGATCTCCGATCTGCAGCTGCGATCTCCGGTCTCGAGTACATAGTCTCCACCCTCCAGTCTGCGGTCTCCAGTCTTTGGTACGGTCTCCAACTGTAATCACGAAGTCTCCGGTCTCGTCTGCACGATCTCCGGTCTCCGATCTGCTAGTCTCCGAGTCTCTCATCTGCTAGTCTCCGGTCTCTACCGTCTGATCTCAGTCTCAGTCTCGATTTCGGTCTTTGGGCTGCAATCTCCGGTCTACAGTACTGCGGTCTCCAGTCTGCAGTCCGATCTCCGGTCTCGATGCTGTAGTCTCCACCCTCGCAGTCTGCGGTCTCCGATCTTTGAGTGCAGGTCTCCAATCTCTCTGTCTGCGGTCTCCGGTCTCGTCTGCACGGTCTTTGGTACTGCGGTCGCCGGTCTCAGTCTCCAATCCCTGCTATACGAGTCTCAGTCTACGGTCACAAAGTCTCCATTCTTTGGTGCAGGTCTCCACTCTCTAGTCACGTAGTCTACACTCTACAGTGCGTAGTCTCCGGTCTCTTGTCGCGATCTCCGGTCTGCAGTGCACGGTCTCCACTCTGCAGTGCGAGTCTCCACTCTGCAGTGCGCGATCTCTAGTCTACAGTACCGCGATGCACTCTCTCCGTCTACGGTCTCCGGTCTACAGTACGTAGTCTCTAGTCTCGTCTGCAGGTCTCCGGTCTCGTACTGCGGTCTCCGATCTCTAGTCTTTGAGACTTGCAATCTCCGGATCTACGTGCTGCGAGTCTCCGGTCTACGAGTGCGGTCTCCATTCTACTGACTGCAGTCTCCATCCTGCAGTACTGCGGTCTCCGGTCTACGAGTACGTAGTCTCCAATCTACAGTATGCGGTCCCCGGTCTCTCGTCTGCGATCTCCGGTCTGCAGTACGCGGTCGCCGATCTCGAGTCTCCAATCTGCAGTGCAGGTCGCCAATCTCAGATCTCCAATCCCTAGTGTGCGAGTGTCCAGTCTACAGTCTTTATTCTCTATCTCGAGTGCGGTCTCCAGTCTCTAGTCTGCGAGTCTCAAGTCTCTCAGTCTGCGGTCTCACTGTCTCCGATCTGCAGATCTCCAGTCTACGGTCGCGATCTCCAGTCTACGAGTCACGTGTCTCCAGTCTCATATGCAGATCTCCGGTCTCGGTCTCCAGTCTCACTGTCTCCATTCTGTAGTCTGCAGTCTCCACTCTCCACTCTCCACTCTCCCATCTCCACTTTCCGGTATCAGTCTCCGGTCTCGGTCTCGGTCTCCGATCTCCGGTCTCGATGCAGTAGCTGCGATTTCGATACGTAATACGTAGTCTCACAGTCTTTAGTCTCCATTCTCTAGTCTGCAGTTCCAGTCTCGAGTTCTTAGTCTCCAGTCTCCAGTTTCAGTCTCCGGTCTACAGTACGCATTCTCTAGTCGCCCAGTTGCGGTCTCGGTGTTTGGTCTGCAGAATACCAATCTTTGATGCACGGTCTCCACTCTGCGGAGTGCAGGTCTACTAGTCTATGCAGTCTCCGGTCTGCAGTGCGGTCTCCATCTCTCGTCTGCGGTCTCCTGTCTCTCGTCTGCAGTCTCCAGTCTCTCGTCTGCAGTCTGCAGTCTCTCATTGCGGTCTCGATCTCTGAGTGCATGTGTCTCCGGTCTCTAGTCTGCGGTCTCAGTCTCTAGTCTGCGAGACTCAGGTCTCAGTCTACGAGCTTCACATGCGCGATCTCACAGTACTGCGATCTCCGAGGTTTGAGTACGCATTCTCCGAGGCTCTAGTGTGCAGTCTCCAGTCTCTCGTCTGCAAGCTCTAGTCCCTCATCTGCAGTCTCCAGTCTCTCGTCTGCAGTCTCCAGTCTCTGGTCTGCATTCTCCTGTCTGCAAGCTCTAGTCTCTCGTCTGCAGTCTCAAGTCTCTAGTCTGTAGTCTCCAATCTCTAGTCTGCAGTCTCCTGTCTCTAGTATGCAGTCTCAAGTCTCTAGTATGCAATCTCCATTCTCTGGTCTATATCTCCAGTCTCTAGTCTACAGTCTCCAGTTTTAAGTCTGCAGTCTCTAGTCTCTGATCTACAGTCTCCAGTCTCTGGTCTGCAGTCTCCAGTCTCAAGTCTGTAGTCTCCAGTCTTGAGTCTGCGATCTCAATCTCTAGTACTGCCGATCTCCCGTCTCCGGTCTGCGAGTCTCTAGTCTCTGCAGTACAGTCTCGATCCGTACAGTCTGCTGATCTACATTTTCAAATCTGTAGTCTCGAGTCTCTAGTGCCGGTCTCGATCTCTAGTCTGCGGTCTACTGATCTCACGGTCTCGATTTCGATCTCTAATCTGCGGTCTCGATCACGAGTAAGATGCGAGTCTCCGATCTCAGTGATCGATCTCCTGTCTCCGGTCTACGATCTCCGGTCTACAGTGCACGGTCTCGGTCTCGGTTTTGCGATCTCCGAGTCTACGATGCAGAATTCCGATCTCTTATCTGCGAGTGTCTCGTCATGCGGTCTCGATCTCGAGTCTGCCGATCTTGATCTCTCTAGTCTCCGATCTCGGTCTCTGCTTACTGATCTCCAGTCTCAGGTCTGCGGTCTCCAATATCCAGTCTCGTCTGCGGTCTCCGGTCTGCAGGCGTAATTTCAGATCTCTCAATCGCACTCTCTCCGAGTCTACATTACTGCGATCCACGAATCTGCAGTGCAGGTCTCCGGTCTTTGATACGTAGTCTCACATCTCTCGTCTGCGGTCTCCAGATCTCTCGTCTATGATCTCCGGTCTCAGTCTGCGGTCTCGTCTCGATCTCAGATCTCTTGTCGTCAATCTACAATCTCCAATCTCCGATCTCTAGAGTGCGAGTCTCGAGTCTGAATCTGCGGTCTCCGATCTCCGATCTGCGGTCTCCGGTCTCGCTGCAGTCTCCGATCTCTGATCTGCGGTGTCAGATCTCTAGTACTGCCGTCCCCTATCTCTAGTATGCGATGCAGAAAGTCTCTAATCGCGAGTCTCGAGTCTGCAGTGCTAGATCTCAGTCTCTAGATGCACTTGCTCGAGTCTCTAGTCTACGATCTCCGGTTTTAAGTGCAGTCTCCAGTCTCGCAGTGCGCGTGTCCGATCTACGGTTTGCGATCTCCGGTCTCTAGTCGCGGTGTCCAGTCTCTCATATGTAGTCTCTCGGTCTACAGTGCGAGTCTCCGGTCTCGTTTGTAGTCTCCGAGTCTCTCATGTGCAGTCTCGGTCTACAGTACCGCGATTTCTAATCTGCGATCTCGAGTTTGTAGTCTCCGATCTACAGTCTCGATCTGCAGTCTCGAGTCTCTAGTATCTGCGATCTCACGTCTCCAGTCTCGATCTCGGTCTGCAGTCGTGATCTCGATCTCAGTGCGCGATCTCCACCTACTACTCTGCGGTCTCTAGTCTACGGTCTCTAGTATGCGATCTTCACTCTCTAGTCTCCGATCTCAATCTCACAAATCTGCGGTCTCCGGTCTCTAGTCTGCGGTCTCCGATCTCTGAGTTTCCAGTCTCCGGTCTCTCGTCTACGGTCTCCGGTCTCTAGATACGTAATTTCCGATCTCTTGTGCTGCAGTCTCCGATCTACGATCTGCGAGTCACCGATCTCAGTACACGGTCTCCGATCTCAGTCTGCTGATCACCGATGCATCAGTGCTGAGTCTCAGATGCTCAGTGCGCAATCTCCGATCTCTTGTCTGCGGTCTCCAGTCTCTCGTCTACCAGTCTCCGATCAGTAGTTGCAGTCTACGTAGTCTACTAATACGTGATACTGTTGTCTACAGTCTCCGTCACGTAGTCTTCGGTCTCAGTGCAGATCTCGAGTCTCAGTGCGAGTCTCCGGTCTCTAGTGCACGTAGTCTTTAGTCTACGCCTGCGATCTCAAGTCTCTCTAGTATACGGTCTCCAATCTACGATGCGTAGTCTCCGATCTCAGTCCGCACTCTCACAGTCTCTAGTCTCCGGTCTCCGAGTCTACAGTACTGCGGTCTCCGATCGCGATATGTAGTCTCCGAGTCTGCAGTGCACGATCTCCAATCTCGTACATGCGTAGTCTCTAGTCTCACTGTCTCCGAGTCTACAGTACGTAGTCTCCAGTCTACAGTCTACTGATCTCGAGTCTGTAGTCTCCGGTCACGTAATCTCGAGTCCGTAGTCTCCGATCTCAGATCTCCAGTCTCAGTCTCCGAGTCTCCAGTCTCCGGTCTACTAGATACACGATCTCCAATCTCAGTCTCCGGTCTCTGCTGTCTGCAGATCTCGATGTATAATTGCCTGTCTCCACCTACGCTCTGCATTCTCAGTCTACAGTCTCTGATCTCGAGTCTCTCGTCTGCAGTCCCGGTCTACAGTGCGGTCTCGATCTCTCTCTGCGAGTCTCGATCTCTAGTATGCGATCTCTTATCTACAGTCTGCTTGTCTCCATTCTCTAGTATGCGGTCTCCGGTCTCTAGTCTGCAGTCTCTGTCTCTAGTATGCGGTCTCAAGTCTCACAATCGCGAGTCTCCGATCGTGATGCAGTACTCTCCGATCTCTGAGTCTGCTACTCTGAGTACGAAGTTTGCGGTGTCAGATCTACAGTGCAGGTCTCCGGCCTACAGTGCGAGTCTCCAGTCTACATGCATGCGGTCTCCGATCTCTCATATGTAGTCGCCCGGTCTACGGTCTACGATCTCAAATCTCCACAGTAGTCTACTAGTCTCCTCTCTCAGGTCTCCGTGCAGGTCTCCGATCTCGGCTGCGGTCTCCGATCTGTAGTCTCCGATCTGTAGTCTCAATCTACAGTCTCCGGTCTCTGATCTGCGATCTCCTGTCTCCAGTCTCACGGTCTACAGTCGCGATCTCTAGTCTGCAGTGCGTAGTCTCCACCCTACGCTCTGCGATCTCCACTCTACAGTGCACGATCACTAGTCTCTCATCTACAATCCCAAGTCTCTGGTCTGTAGTCTCTAGTCTCTCATCTACAATCCCAAGTCTACGGTCTCCGGTCTCTAGTCTCTAGTCTGCGATCTCGGTCCACATTGCTGCGGTCTCCGATCACTAATCTGTAGTCTCGGTCTCGAGTCTGCGAGTCTCCGATCTCGAGTGCTGTAGTCGCTAGTCTCTAGTCTGCGGTCTCACGTCTCCCTGTCTCCAATCTGCCGATCTCAGTCTTTAGTGCCGATCTACGATCTGCGATCTCCGATTTACAGTCGCGATCTCCATTCTACGGTTTGCACTCTCCATTTCTCTAGTTTGTAGTCTCCAGTCTCTTGTCTCCAGTCTCTTGTTTGCGGTCTCCAGTCTATGAGTGCGGTCTCCGATCTCTAGTCTCTCGAGGCTGCAGGCTGCGGTCCCGATCTACAGTGCAGTCTCCGATCTCGTTCTCGGCCTCGAGTCTCCGTACTGCGATGCTGCGATCTCCGATCTACGATGCAGTCTCGAGGCTCTAGTCTGCGATCTCCGATCCAGTGTGCGGTCTCCAATGTCTAGTCTCGATCTACGATCTCTAGTCTGCGGTCTCCGGTTTCTCGTACGTAGTCTCCTGTCTCTAGTCTGCAGTCTCCAGTCTCTCGTCTCCATTCTCCAATCTCCCGATCTGAAGTCTCCGGTCTCGGTCTGCGATCTCTAGTCTGCGGTGTCCGATCTCCGATCTACGGGCTGCGGTCTTGAGTCTGCAGTACTGCGATCTCGAGTCTGCAGTACCGCTGTCTCGAGTCTTGAGTCTACGAGTGCGAAGTGTCCGATCTACGAGTACTGATCTGCGGTCTCTCGTCTACGATCTACAGTCTCGTCTATAGTCTCGAGTCCCTCATCTGCGGTCTCCGGTTTCTAGTACATGTAGTCTCCGATCTCTAGTCTGCGAGTCTCGGTCTCTAGCTTGTAATTTCGGTCTCTGTACTGCGGTCTCAAGTCTCTTGTACCGTAGTCTCGGTCTTTGAGTACGCGATGCGGTCTACGTGCACTCTCAGATCTATAATTGCGGTCACCGGTCTACAGTACGCAATCACCGATCTGCAGTACGCGGTCTCCGGTCTACAGTACGTGAGTCTCCGGTCTACAGTACGCGATCTCGATTTCAGTGCACGATCTCCGATCTACGATACGACGCTGCCGATCTCAAGTCTCTAGTATGCGAGTCTCCGGTCTCTAGTCTGCGATCTCGGTCTCTCTCTGCGGTCTCCGATCTCCGATCTCGGTCTCTACTCTGCGGTCTACAGTACGCAAACTCCATCTCTGCAGTACGCGGTGTCCAATACGTAATCGCAATCTCAATCTACAGTGCACGAGTCTCCGGTCTGCAGTGCAGAAGTCTCCAGTCTTTTGAGTGCAGTCTCCGGTCTTACAGTCTGCGATCTCATGTTTGTGGTACGCATTCTCCGATCTACAGTGCGCGATCTCCGATCTCTTGTCTTTAGTCTCCGGTCTCTAGTCTGCGGTCTCCGATCTCGAGGTTGCGATCTCAAGTCTCTGGTTTTGCAAGCTCCAAGTCTCAGTATGCGGTCTCCGGTCTCTAGTCTGCCGGTCTCCAGTCTACAGTGCTGCGGTCTCCGATCTCAGTACTGCGATGCGCAATCTCACGGTTGCGATCTTTAGCCTACAGTCGCGATCTCCGATCTCCGGTCTTGATCTGCAGTCTCCTAGTCACCGATCTACAGTGTCTTGATCTCTAGTCTCTAGTCTCTAGTCTGCGGTCTCCATTCTCGCGGTATGCGAGTCTCCGGTCTCACAGTGTGTAGTCTCGATCTACTGGTCTTCGGTCTCTAGTCTCCGGTCTACGGTCTCGATCTCCGGTGTCTCAGTACGCGCTCTCCGGTCTCAAATCGCACTCTCTCCGGTCTACTGATCACGCAATCTCCGGTCTCTAGTCCCTAGTCTCCTATCTGCAGAGCTGCGATCTCGATCTCTTGTCTGCGATCTCCGGTCTACAGTCTGCGAGTCTCCGGTCTTTAGTCTCGATCTGCGATGCATTCTCCGATCTGCAGGCTGCACACTCGAGTCTTTGGTGCTGCGATGCAAGTCTACGTATTCCGATCTCGAGTCTTTGATACTGAGTGTCCGGTCTACAGTGCGGTCTCCATTGTCTCATCTACAATCTCTAGTCTACTGGTCTTGAGTCTCGGTCTCTCATCACGGAGTCTCCGGTCTACGATACTACACTTTCCGGTCTCGGTCTGCGGTCTATAGTCTGCTTATCTGCGATCTCCGATCTACGGCCTGCGATCTATAGTCTCGATCTGCGGCCTCCGATCTCCGGTCTCAGTCTCCGATCTATGGTCTGCGGTCTCCAGTCTCTAGTTTACGATCTCCGATCACTGATACGCATTCTCGGTCTCGAGTCGCGGTCTCCACTCTCCGTATGCGATGCACGCCTCTCACCGTCTGCGGTCTCCACCCTGCACAGTCGCAGACTCGGTCTCCGATCTCCGGTCTCCGATTTCCATTCTCCGGTCTCTTGGCTGCGATCTCCAGTCTACAGTACGCAATCTCAAGTCTGCAGTGCACGATCTCCGATCTCACGGTCTCTGATCTCTAGTTTGCGAGTCTCCGGTCTGCGATCTCAGATCTCTAGATCTGCGAGTCTCTTGTCTCCGATTTGCAGTCTCCGTCTCTACAGTACGCGGTGTCCCATCACCGGTCTACAGTGCACTCTCCGATGCAGTACTTATGCGGTCTCCGGTCTACAGTGCACGGTGTCCGATGTCTAGTACTGCGCGTGCGATCTCCTAATACGTAGTCTCCGGTCTACAGTACGTAGTGTCCGAGTCTCTAGTACGCGCGTCGCGATCTCTGTCTGTAGTCTCCGGTCTACGGTCCACGGTGCCCGGTCTCTAGTACGCAATCTCCAGTCTACGAGTGCGATCTACAGTGCGGTGTCCATTCTCGAGTCTCGTCCGTGAAGTCTCCGGTCTCAGTCTGCGGTCTCCGGTGTCTTGTTTGCGATCTCAAGTCTCCGGTCTCCAGTCTCTCCGATCCTGTGATGCCTTCTCCGGTCTTGGAGTGCGGTTTCCACTCTCTTGTCTGCGATCTGCGATCTCCACTCTCTCGTCTGTAGTCTCTAGTCTCCGGTTTGCAGTCTCAGTCTCTTGGCTGCGATCTCCGATCTCAGTCCGCGATGCTGCGATCTCCCAGTGCGATCTCTAGTCTACAGTGCAGGTCTCCGGTCTGCAGTATGCACTTCTCCCGATCTACAGTGCACGTCTCCGATCTACGGTCTACGATCTCCGGTATGTAGTCTCCGGTCTCGATGCACGGTCTCTGGTCGCGGTCTCCGAGTCTCTAGTCTGCGGTCTCCTGTCTCCGGTTTGCGATCTCCGTCTCTAGTCTGCGGTGTCACAGTCACCGGTCTGCAGTGCACTCTCTCGGTCTACAGTGCGGTCTCCTGTCTTTAGTATGCAGTCTCCGGTCTGCAGTACGTAGTGTCTAGTCTCTAGTCTGCGTGCGATCTCTAGTCTGTAGTCTCCGGTCTACGGTCTACGATGTCTAGTCTCTAGTCTACGATCTCCGGTCTACAGTGCGGTCTCCGATCTACAGATGCGAGTCTCTAGTCTAAGTCCGTAGTCTACGGTCTTTAGTTTGCGGTCTCCGGTCTACGTACGCAATCTCCGGTCTCTAGTCTACGTACTGCGGTCTCCGGTCTTTAGATGCTGCGGTGTCTAGTCTCTGCAGTGCATGCAGAGTCTCCGATCTGCGGTCTCAGATCTCAGTGTCTAGTCTCCCGGTCTGCAGGTTGCGGTCTCGAGGCTGCAGTCTGCGATCTCGAGTGTGCAGGCTTCACTCTAGAGTCTCTTGTCTGCGAGTCTCCGGTCTACAGTCTGCGGTCTCCAATCTACGAGTACGTAGTCACTAGTCTGCAGTACGCAATCTCTTGTCTCACAGTATACGATCTCCACTCTACAGTGCGGTCTCCGATCTACTGGTCGCGGTCTCCGGTCTGCAGTCGCGAGTCTCGATCTACGGTCGCATGGTCTCCAATCTACAGTACGCGATGCGCGGTCTACAGTCTGCGGTCTCACAGTCTCGCAGTCTGCGAGTCTCCGGTCTCCGTGCTGCAGTCTCCGGTCTCTAGTCTCTAGTCTGCGAGTCTCCGGTCTCTAGTCAGTAGTCTCCGGTCGCTAGTCTGCGGTCTCCGATCACTAGTCTGCGGTCTCCGATCTCGTATGAGTCTCCGGTCTCCGATCTCTAATCTCGAGTGCGAGTCTCCGGTCTACGGTGTGCGAGTCTCCGATCTCAGATCTACGATCTCCCTCTCTCGATCTCGATCTCCAGTCTCAGTCTCCAGTCTACAGGCTCTTTGTCACGAGTCTCCGGTCCTCTGATCTCCGGTCTCCAATCTGCAATCTCGGTCTCCGGTCTCAGTCTCTTTCTTTGCGAGTCTGCAGTGCCGGTCTCCATTATCTTGTCTGCGGTCTCCGGTCTGCAGTGCGGTCTCGATCTCGAGTGGCTGTAGTCTCCGGTCTTTGGTGACGTAGTACGTCAGTGCAGTCTCCGATCTCTAGTCTGCATTTTTCGGTCTCCGGTGTGTAGTCTCTAGTCTCTTGTCTCAGTCTTTGATACTGCGATCACCGATCTACAGTGCATGTAGTGTCCGAGCTCTAGTTTGCGGTCTTGATCTCTAGTCTACAGTCTCCGGTCTACGAGTGCGGTCTCCGATCTGCAGTACTGCGGTCTCGAGTCTCAATCTGCAGTCTCCGGTCTCGAGTCTCGAGTCTCCGGTCTCTAGTCTGCGGTCTGCTAGTCCCCAATATGCGGTCTCCAGTCTCCAATTTCCGAGTCTCCGGTCTGCAGGGCTGCGGTCTCGAGTCTGCGGTCTACGATCTCGAGTCTACAGTCTTCATTCTCCAGTCTCGGTCTTGGTCTCACGGTCTACGAGTCTGCACTCTCTAGTCTACAGTACTGCGGTCTCGAGTCTACGATGCACGACCTCGAGTCTCACGGTGTCATGTCTCTAGTCTACGGTTTGTAGTCTCTCGAGTCTCTTGCGGCGATCTCCACTCTCTAGTTTGCGGTCTCGGTCTCTCGTCAGCGATCTCCGATCTACAGTGCACGATCTCCATTCTCTAGTCTGCGGTCTCGGGCTCTAGTACGTAGTCTCCGATCCACAGTGCAGTAGTCTCCGGTCCCTCGTCTGCGCTGTCTCTGAGTCTCTAGTCACATTGTCTCCAATCTCTCATTTGCGGTCTCCGGTCTCTCAGTCTACGGTCTACAGTCTCGAGTCTCTAGATACGTAGTCTCTAGTCTTTAGTGCACGGTCGCGGAGTCTCCGGTCTCTAGTCTCCCGGTCTAGGGCTGCGAGTCTCGAGGCTCACGAGTGCGAGTCTCGAGTGTCCGGGCTTTAGTCTCGAGTCTCTTGTCTGCGAGTCTCTGTTCGCGAGTCTCCGATCTCTCGAGTGCGTAGTCGGTAGTCTCGCAGTGCAATCTCTTGTCTCTAGTCTGCCGGTCTCCACTCTGCAGTGCACAGTCTGCAGTCTACGAGTACTGCAATCTCTAGTCTCCGGTCTTAGTCTCCGCTCTCTTGTCTACAGTCTCCAGTCTCTATTCTATAGTCTCATGTCTCTAGTCTGCAGTCTCCAGTCTCTAGTCTGCAGTCTCAAGTCTGCGATCTCCGGTCTACAGTCTACAGTCTCCGATCTACAGTACGTAGTCTCCGGTCTACAGTACGTAGTCTCCGGTCTCGCTCGCACTCTCCGGTCTACAGTGCAGTCTCCGAGTCTGCAGTGTGTAGTCTCAAATCTGCAGTGCGGTCTCGGTCTCCGTCTGCGATCTCCCACTCTTTGGTGCGCAGTCTCCACTCTACGGTGCACGCAATCTCAAGTATCTAGTCTGCGGTCACCGGTCTCTAGTCTGCGATCTCCACTCTTTGAGTACGTAGTCTCCGGTCTACAGTGCAGCAGTCTCCGAGTCTACAGTGCACGATCTCTAGTCTCTGGTCTTAGTCTCCGCTCTCTTGTCTAGAGTCTCCAGTCTCTATTCTATAGTCTCATGTCTCTAGTCTGCAGTGTCCAGTCTCTAGTCTGCAGTCTGTAGTCTCTGGTCTAATGTCTCCACTCTACAGTGCGTAGTCTCCGGTCTACGGTCTGCACTCTCCGGTCTCAGTGCACTCTCCGGTCTACAGTGCACGAGTCTCCGGTCTACAGTCCGCAATCTCCGGTCTACGGTGTGTAGTCTCAAATCTACGGTGTGCGGTCTCCAGTCTCGTCTGCAGAGCTACACTCTACTAATCTGAAGTCTCCGGTTTCGAGTACTGCGGTCTCCAGTCTCTAGTCTGCGATCTCAAGTCTCTAGTCTGCGGTCTCCTGTCTCCAGTCTGCAGTCTCTAGTCTCCAGTCTCCAGTCTTTGGTCTGCATTCTCCAGTCTCTGGTCTGCAGTCTCTAGGCTCTAGTGTATAGTATTTAGTCTCTAGTCTGCAGTCTATAGTCTCTACTCTGCAGTCTCTAGTTTCTGGTCTTCAGTCTCCAGTCTCTTGTATGCAGTCTCCAGTCTCTAGTCTGCGGTCTCCGATCTCCGGTCTGCGGTCTCAGTCTACAGTACGCACTCTCCGGTCTCGTCTGCTTGTCTCCGGTCTACAGTCTGCGGTCTCAATCTCGTCTGCGGTCTCCAATCTACGGGCTGCGGTACCCAGACCTGGTGCGCAATCTCTAGTCTCCGGTCTACGATACGTAGTCTCCAATCTACAGTGCGCGGTCTCCGGTCTCTAGTCTCGGTCTCGAGTCTCTAGTCACGATCTCCAGTCGCTAGTCTGCGAGTCTGCGGTCTCTAGTCTGCGGTCTCAATCTCTTGTCCGCAGTCTCCGATCTCCGGTCTCAGTCTCCGGTCTCCGGTCTCCGGTCTCGAGTCTGCGATCTGCAGTCTCGATCTCAGTCTGCGGTCTCCGATCTCGATCTCCACTCTCCAATCTGCGGTCTCCGGTCTCCGGTCTCTAGAGGCTGTTGTCTCGAGTCTCTAGTATGCATTCTCCGAGTCTCTAGTCTGCAGTCTCCGGTCTCCGGTCTCTAGTCTCTTTCTTTGCGATCTCTAGTCTCTTTCTTTGCAGTCTCTAGTCTCTAGTCTGCGGTCACTAGTCTGCAGTGCGCGATCTCGAGTCTACGGTCTCGATCTCCACTCTACAGTGCGAGTCTCCTATCTACTGCTCGGCAGTCTCTAGTGTCTCGTCTGCATTATCAAGTCTCGGTGTGTAGTCTCCGAGTCTACAGTCTGCGGTCTCCGGTCTACGGTATGCACTCTCCAGTCTCTAGTACTGCACTCTCCAGTCTCTAGTCGCACTCTCCAGTCTCACGGTTTGCGGTCCCTAGTCTCTGGTCTGCAGTCTCCAGTCTCTATTATGTAGTCTCTAGTGGGCAGTCTCCAGTCTCTCGTCTACATTTTCCTGTCTCCAGTCTGCAGTCTCCAGTCTCTGATCTGCAGTCTCCAGTCTCTGGTCTGTAGTGTCCAGGCTCTAGTTTGCAGTCTCCAGTCTCTGGGCTGCAGTCTCCGATCTCGGGTTTGTAGTCTCCGGTCTTTGGTCGCGATGCTGTAGTACGTAGTCTGCGATCTCGGTCTCCGATCTGCATTTTCCTGTCTCCGGTCTCTGAGTACGTAGACTCCGAGACACTAGTCTGCGAGTCTCCGATCTACAGTGCTACGATCTCCGGTCTGCAGTACGTAGTCTCAATCCACAGTGCGCAATCTCTATCTCGCGTCTGCGGTCTCGATCTCTAGCCTATAGTCTGCGGTCTCCATTCTCCATTCTCCGATCTGTAGTCTCCGGTCTCCACTTCTGCGGTCTACAGTCTCCGGTCTCAATCTCCGGTCTCCAGTCTCCAGTCTCCGGTCTCTGGTGATCGGTCTCCTATCTACAGTGCATTGTCTCCGGTCTGCAGTACATTGTCTCCGGTCTACAGTCTGCGGTCTCTAGTCTGCTACTCTGCGGTCTCTAGTCTCTCGTCATGTAGTCTCGGTCTCTCATCTGCGGTCTCCAGTCTGCGGTCTCAAGTCTCTAGTGCTGTAGTCTCAAATCCACTTATCGAAGTCTCCAGGTCTCTAGTCTGCAGTCTCCAGACTCTAGTCTGCAGTCTCCAGTCTTTAGTCTGCAGTCTCTAGTCTCCAGTCTCCAGTCTCTAGTCTATAGTCTCCACTCTCGAGTCTACAGTCTCCATTTTTTGATCTGTAGTCTCCAGTGTCTAGTCTGTAGTATCCAGTCTCTATTCTGCAGTCTCCATTCTCGAGTCTGCAATCTGTAGTCTCCAGTCTGCAGTCTCCAGTATGCAATCTCCAGTCCCCAGTCTCCATTCTCCAGTCTCTAGTCAGTAGTCTGCAGTCTCTAGTCACGTAGTGCGCGATCTCCCGATCTACGAGTCGCGGTCTCAAGTCTTTGGTCTACGGCCTCCGAGTCTGCAGTACGTAGTCTCGAGTCTGCAGTGCCGATCTCCGATCTCGGTCTCGTCTATCTCCAGTAGAGATGCGATCTCGATCTACAGTGCCGGTCTCCGAGTCTACAGTGCACGGTGTCCGGTCTCTTTTCTGCATTCTCCGGTCCACAGTCGCGATCTTTAGTCTACGAGTACGCAGTCTCCGGTCTCGGTCTAGATTCTCCGAGTTTACAGTCTGCGGTCTCTAGTCTACGGCACTGTAGTCTCTAGTCGCTGATCTGCGGTCTCAGATCTACAGTACTGCGGTCTCGGTCTCTAGTCTGCGATCTCCGGTCTACAGTACGCGGTGTGGAGTCTACAGTACGTAGTCTCCAATCTCCGTCTGCAGTCTCCCACTTTTTGTCTCTAGTACGTAGTCTCTAGTCTGCGAGTCTCCGGTCTCTAGTCTGCAGTCTCCAATCTCTAGTCTGCAGTCTCCAGTTTCTAGTCTCCAGTCTCCAGTATCCAGTCTCCAATCTGCAGTTTCCAGTCTCCAGTCTCTGGTCTGCAATCTCCAGTCTCCAGTCTCTTGTCTGCAATCTCGAGTCTTTGGGCTGGAGTCTCGAGTCTCTAGTGTGCGGTCTCCGGTCTACAGTGCACGGTCTCCGATCTCAGTGCGATGCGATGTCCCTAAATGCGTAGTCTCCAATCTCTGGTCTCGAGTCTCTATTCTCTAGTCTGCGATCTCTTGTCTCTCGTCTGCGATCTCGAGTCTCCCGATCTGCAGTCTCAGTCTCTCATCTGCTATCTCCGGTCTCTCATCTGCGGTCTCGGTCTACAGTACGTGAGTGTCCGATCTCTAATCTGCGGTCTCGGTCTACAGGCTGCGATCTCGAAGTCTACAGTCTGCGGTCTCTAGTCTACATTCGCGATCTCCACTCTGCAGTCTGCGGTCTCCGATCTCGAGTCTACGATGCCTACTGTCTCTCGTATACGATCTCAGTCTCTAGTCTGCACGGTCTCCGGTCTCCATTACGCAGTCTCCGATCTCTAGTCTCCGGTCTCTAGTCTCCGGTCTCCAGTCTCCAATCTCCAATTTGCTAAAGCTGCTTGTCTCTAGTCTCAGTTGCGGTCTCCGATCTACAGTACACGGTCTCACAGTCTCGTCTGCAGTCTCGATCTCGAGTGCGGTCTCCAGTCTCGAGTCTCGATCTCCGATCTCAAGTCGCGATCTCCAGTCCCGATCTGCAGGTGTCCAGTCTCCGATCTCCGGTCTCGAGTCTCCGGTCTAGAAGTCTGCAGTACGTAGTCTCCAATCTCGATCTGCAGTCTCCGGTCTCGAGTCTGCAGTCTCCGATCTCTAAGTACGTAGTGTCCGGTCTCCGGTATCCAGTCTCCGGTCTCGAGTCTCAGTGCTGCGATCTCCGGTATCACGGTCACGGTCTCCAATCTACAGTACTGCAATCTCCGATGTATGCACTTTGTAGTCTCCAGTATGTGGTGTGCGGTCTCCAGTCTCCGATCTCTAGTCTGGAGTCTCTGGTCTCTCATCTGCAGTCTCCAGTCTCTAGTCTGCAGTCCCTGGTCTCTCGTCTGCAGTCTCTCGTCTCTAGTACTGTAGTCTCCAGTCTCTAGTCTCCGGTCTCAGTCTACAATGCACTGCTCTCAAATCTCTTTTGCGTCTCCGGTCTCTGAGTCTGCGGTCTCCGATCTCTAGTCTCGGTCTCCGGTCTTTAGTCGCGGTCTCCGATCTCTGAGTACGTAGTCTTGATCTCTAGTCTGCGATCTCCAATCTCTAGTCTGCGGTCTCTAGTCTATAGTATGCGATCTCTAGTCTGCGATCTCCGATCTCGAGTCTGCGGTCTCCGGTGTCTAGTCTGCGATCTCCGATCTGCGAGCTCCGATCTCTAGTCGGTAGTCTCCGGTCTCTAGTCTGCAGTCTGCGGTCTCGGTCTCGAGTCTACGAGTGCGCATTCTCAGGTCTACGGTCTATAGTCTCCGGTCTACAGTACGTAGTCTCTAGTCATTTGGTTTGCAGTCTCCAGATCTACAGTGCACGATCTCGAGTCTGCAGTGCTGCGATCTGCGATCTACGATGCTGTAGTCTCCAATCTCTCATCTGCAGTCTCCAGTTTTTTGTCTCTAGTCTGTAGTCTCTAGTCTGCAGTCTCCAGTCTCTAGTCTGCAGTCTCCAATCTCTAGTCTGCAGTCTCCACTTTCTAGTCTCCAGTCTCCAGTATCCAGTCTCACAGTCTGCGGTTTCCAATCTCCGGTCTACAGTACGCGATTTCCGATCTCGATCTACAGTGCGCGATCTCGGTCTACGATGCGCGTCTCCGATCTCGAGTACTGCGGTCTCAATCTACAGTACGGTCTCCAGTTTACGATCGCATTCTCCGGTGTCTAGTCGCAATCTCCGGTCTCTCGTCTGCGGTCTCCGATCTCTAGTCGGTAGTCTCAGGTCTCTAGTCTGCGATCTCGAGTCTCTAGTCTGCGATCTCAAATCTCTTGTCTGCCGATCTCCGAGTCTCTAGTCTGCAGTCTCCGGACTCTAGTCACGAAGTCTTGATCTTTAGTCTGCGATCTCAGATCTCCTAGTCTGCGAGTCCGATCTCTAGTTTGTACTATCCAGTCTCTAGTCTCCAGTCTCCAGTCTCGTGTCTGCAGTGTCCAGTCTCTTATCTACAGTCTCCAGTCTCCGGTCTGCAGCCTCCAGTCTCTAGTCGGTAGTCTCCGATCTCTAGTCTGCAGTACGCGGTCTCCATTCTACGGTATGCCGTCTCAGTCTACGGTCTACAGATCTCCGGTCTGCAGTACCGTAGTCTCCGGTCTACGGTCTAAAGTCTCCGAGTCTCTAGTCTCTGATCTCTAGTCTACGGTCTCTGATCTCGAGTCTACAGTATGCAATCTCCGGTCTACAGTGCCGCTATCTCCGAGTCTACGGTGATGCGATCTCGGTCTACAGACTGCCGATCTCCGATATCGGTGTGCGATCTGCGAGTCTCCGAGTCTGCGTCTACGGTGTCTTTGTCTCCGATCTCTGCATACCCCAATATTAGCCTTAAATACAGGAGAAGGTGATTCCTAATAAAGCAAGAATCATATCCGAACTGCCACTGTAGTCACAAAACACATTTTGCTACTTTAGTCAAATGAAAAAGCTCAAAGTAGCAATGTGTATTATATTCATTAACATAAATATATAGTTGGATCTTGTTTTTTTAAACTCCCTAAAACTGAATCTTGCTTACGATTTTGGATAATGTATTTCGAAGCAATGTAACTATTTTTTTATAATTCAACCTTGAAACAATGTAATTCCTATTACTCCATGGCCTAATTCTAGGTTGTAAAAGGGATAAAGAAGTACCCGGAACCAAAAGAATGAAGCCGACTCACATGCGTTACGCCAAAAGAACAAGGAATCGGAAGTTAATACGAAAATAACAAACTTGAGTAAGAAATTATCGCATAAGATGTAGACGAACCATGGCTAACCTGGAAGAGAATGAAATGGATCAAGGACAACAATAGTTCAATGCCAAGGTTGCAATAACATGTTGTAGCTTAGTTCCCACCAATAGGACAAGCTGTGCATGAAACATAATGATTGTATTGTTGAGTGTCTTTCAATAATTTACTCAACTAATTTATTTAGCACATAAAAATCATATATCATTTTCGTGAATAAGGCCATAATTTAAGCAGGTTAACCAAAAAGCAGTGTATTCGATTCAAATTCAATTCAATAGAAAAACCCACCACCTAGTTCACAAAGAACCAACCACATGCCATTCACAGCATCTAAATGGTTCTGGAACAAAAGTTTAAAAGTTCAGTTTATCCACCACACTGGCATTTGATGCAATTAGGATAACTTAAAGGAAATGAAGGAAATAGTGAAGGAACTTACCGATACAGGAATGATAGCTATCCAGAAATATAGGAATTTTTTGTAAAGCAAAAGTAGGGATCCAAAAGAACTCAATTTTTTGTAATTTCAAAATTTATATTTTATTTTGGATCCCTACTTCTGTTTTACAAAAAAAACTCAATTTTTAGTAATTTGGATATTTATATTTTATTCTCGATACGTACTTTTGTTTTATGCAAAAGAACTCAATTTTTTGTAACTTCAAAATTTATATTTTATTTTGGATCCCTACTTTTGTTTTACAAAAAGAACTCAATTTTTAGTAATTTCGATATTTATATTTTATTCTCGATACGTACTTTTGTTTTATGCAAAAGAACTCAATTTTTTGTAATTTCAAAATTTATATTTTATTTTGGATCCCTACTTTTGTTTTACAAAAAGAACTCAATTTTTAGTAATTTGGATATTTATATTTTATTCTCGATACGTACTTCTATTTTATGTAAAAGAACTCAATTTTTTGTAATTTCGCAATTTATATTTTATTTTGGATCCCTACTTTTTCTTTACCAAAAGAACTCAATTTTTAGTAATTTGGATATTTATATTCTCTTTTCGATCCGTACTTTTGTTTTATGCAAAAGAACTCAAGTTTTTGTAATTTCAAAATTTATATTTTATTTTGGATCCCTACTTTTGTTTTACAAAAAGAACTCAATTTTTGGTAATTTGGATATTTATATTTTATTCTCGATACATACTTTTGTTTTATGCAAAAGAACTCAATTTTTTGTAATTTTGCATTTTATATTTTATTTTGGATCCCAACTTTTGCTTTACAAAAAGAACTCAATTTTTAGTAATTTGGATATTTATATTTTCTTTTCGATCCGTACTTTTGTTTTATGCAAAAGAACCCAATTTTTTGTAATTTCCAAATTTATATTTTATTTTGAATCCCTACTTTTGTTTTACAAAAAGAACTCAATTTTTGGTAATTTGGATATTTATATTTTATTCTCAATACGTACTTTCGTTTTATGCCAAAGAACTTAATTTTTTGGAATTTTGCAATTTATATTTTATTTTGGATCCCAACTTTTCCTTTACAAAAAGAACTCAATTTTTAGTAATTTGGATATTTATATTCTCTTTTCGATTCGTACTTTTGTTTTATACAAAAGAACTCAATTTTTTGTAATTTCAAAATTTATATTTTACTTTGGATCCCTACTTTTGTTTTACAAAAAGAACTCAATTTTTGGTAATTTGGATATTTATATTTTCTTCTCGATACGTACTTTTGTTTTATGCAAAAGAACTCCATTTTTTGTAATTAAAAATTTATATTTTATTTTGGATCCCTACTTTTGTTTTACAAAAAGAACTCAATTTTTGGTAATTTGGCTATTTATATTTTATTCTCGATGTGTACTTTTGTTTTATGCAAAAGAACTCAATTTTTGGTAATTTCAAAATTTATATTTTATTTTGGATCCCTACTTTTGCTTTACAAAAAGAACTCAATTTTTAGTAATTTGGATATTTATATTTTCTTTTCGATCCAGTACTTTTGTTTTATGCAAAAGAACTCAATTTTTGTAATTTCAAAATTTATATTTTATTTTGGATCCCTACTTTTGTTTTACAAAAAGAACTCAATTTTTGGTAATTTGGATATTTATATTTTATTCTCGATACGTACTTTTATTTTATGCAAAAGAACTCAATTTTTTGTAATTTTGCAATTTATATTTTATTTTGGATCCCAACTTTTGCTTTACAAAAAGAACTCAATTTTTAGTAATTTGGATATTTATATTTTCTTTTCGATCCGTACTTTTGTTTTATGCAAAATCCAATTTTTTGTAATTTCCAAATTTATATTTTATTTTGGATCCCTACTTTTGTTTTACAAAAAGAACTCAATTTTTGGTAATTTGGATATTTATATTTTATTCTCAATACGTACTTTCGTTTTATGCCAAAAAACTTAATTTTTTGGAATTTTGCAATTTATATTTTATTTTGGATCCCAACTTTTCCTTTACAAAAAGAACTCAATTTTTAGTAATTTGGATATTTATATTCTCTTTTCGATTCGTACTTTTGTGTTATACAAAAGAACTCAATTTTTTGTAATTTCAAAATTTATATTTTATTTTGGATCCCTACTTTTGTTTTACAAAAAGAACTCAATTTTTGGTAATTTGGATATTTATATTTTCTTCTCGATACGTACTTTTGTTTTATGCAAAAGAACTCCATTTTTTGTAATTAAAAATTTATATTTTATTTTGGATCCCTACTTGTGTTTTACAAAAAGAACTCAATTTTTTGTAATTTGGCTATTTATATTTTATTCTCGATACGTACTTTTGTTTTATGCGAAAGAACTCAATTTTTGTAATTTCAAAATTTATATTTTATTTTGGATCCCTACTTTTGCTTTACAAAAAGAACTCAATTTTTAGTAATTTGGATATTTATATTTTCTTTTCGATCCGTACTTTTGTTTTATGCAAAAGAACTCAATTTTTGTAATTTCAAAATTTATATTTTATTTTGGATCCCTACTTTTGTTTTACAAAAGAACTCAATTAAAAATTTATATTTTATTTTGGATCTACTTTGTTTTACAAAGAACTCAATTTTTGTAATTTGACTATTTATATTTTATTCTCGATAATCGTTACTTTTGTTTTATGCTGAAAGAACTCAATTTTTGTAATTTCGCAATTTATATTTTATTTTGGATCCCTACTTTTGCTTTACAAAAGAACTCAATTTTTAGTAATTTGGATATTTATATTTTCTTTTCGATCCGTACTTTTGTTTTATGCAAAAGAACCCAATTTTTTGTAATTTCCAAATTTATATTTTATTTTGAATCCCTACTTTTGTTTTACAAAAAGAACTCAATTTTTGGTAATTTGGATATTTATATTTTATTCTCAATACGTACTTTCGTTTTATGCCAAAGAACTCTAATTTTTGGAATTTTGCAATTTATATTTTATTTTGGATCCCAACTTTTCCTTTACAAAAGAACTCAATTTTTAGTAATTTGGATATTTATATTCTCTTTTCGATTCGTACTTTTGTTTTATACAAAAGAACTCAATTTTTGTAATTTCAAAATTTATATTTTATTTTGGATCCCTACTTTTGTTTTACAAAAAGAACTCAATTTTTGGTAATTTGGATATTTATATTTTCTTCTCGATCACGTACTTTTGTTTTATGCAAAAGAACTCCATTTTTTGTAATTAAAAATTTATATTTTATTTTGGATCCCTACTTGTGTTTTACAAAAAGAACTCAATTTTTTGTAATTTGGCTATTTATATTTAATTCTCGATACGTACTTTTGTTTTATGCGAAAGAACTCAATTTTTTGTACTTTCAAAATTTATATTTTATTTTGGATCCCTACTTTTGCTTTACAAAAGAACTCAATTTTTAGTAATTTGGATATTTATATTTTCTTTTCGATCCGTACTTTTGTTTTATGCAAAGAACTCAATTTTTGTAATTTCAAAATTTATATTTTATTTTGGATCCCTACTTTTGTTTTACAAAAAGAACTCAATTTTTGGTAATTTGGATATTTATATTTTATTCTCGATCACGTACTTTTGTTTTATGCAAAAGAACTCAATTTTTGTAATTTTGCAATGTATATTTTATTTTGGATCCCAACTTTTGCTTTACAAAAAGAACTCAATTTTTAGTAATTTGGATATTTATATTTTCTTTTCGATCCGTACTTTTGTTTTATGCAAAACCCAATTTTTTGTAATTTCCAAATTTATATTTTATTTTGGATCCCTACTTTTGTTTTACAAAAAGAACTCAATTTTTGGTAATTTGGATATTTATATTTTATTCTCAATACGTACTTTCGTTTTATGCCAAAAACTTAATTTTTGGAATTTTGCAATTTATATTTTATTTTGGATCCCAACTTTCCTTTACAAAAAGAACTCAATTTTTAGTAATTTGGATATTTATATTCTCTTTTCGATTCGTACTTTTGTGTTATACAAAAGAACTCAATTTTTTGTAATTTCAAAATTTATATTTTATTTTGGATCCCTACTTTTGTTTTACAAAAAGAACTCAATTTTGGTAATTTGGATATTTATATTTTCTTCTCGATACGTACTTTTGTTTTATGCAAAAGAACTCCATTTTTTGTAGTTAAAAATTTATATTTTATTTTGGATCCCTACTTGTGTTTTACAAAAAGAACTCAATTTTTAGTAATTTGGCTATTTATATTTTATTCTCGATACGTACTTTTGTTTTATGCGAAAGAACTCATTTTTTGTAATTTCAAAATTTATATTTTATTTTGGATCCCTACTTTTGCTTTACAAAAGAACTCAATTTTTAGTAATTTGGATATTTATATTTTCTTTTCGATCCAGTACTTTTGTTTTATGCAAAAGAACTCAATTTTTGTAATTTCAAAATTTATATTTTATTTTGGATCCCTACTTTTGTTTTACAAAAAGAACTCAATTTTTGGTAATTTGGATATTTATATTTTATTCTCGATCACGTACTTTTGTTTTATGCAAAAGAACTCAATTTTTTGTAATTTTGCAATTTATATTTTATTTTGGATCCCAACTTTTGCTTTACAAAAAGAACTCAATTTTTAGTAATTTGGATATTTATATTTTCTTTTCGATCCGTACTTTTGTTTTATGCAAAACCCAATTTTTTGTAATTTCCAAATTTATATTTTATTTTGGATCCCTACTTTTGTTTTACAAAAAGAACTCAATTTTTGGTAATTTGGATATTTATATTTTATTCTCAATACGTACTTTCGTTTTATGCCAAAGAACTTAATTTTTTGGAATTTTGCAATTTATATTTTATTTTGGATCCCAACTTCTCCTTTACAAAAAGAACTCAATTTTTAGTAATTTGGATATTTATATTCTCTTTTCGATTCGTACTTTTGTGTTATACAAAAGAACTCAATTTTTGTAATTTCAAAATTTATATTTTATTTTGGATCCCTACTTTTGTTTTACAAAAAGAACTCAATTTTTGGTAATTTGGATATTTATATTTTCTTCTCGATACGTACTTTTGTTTTATGCAAAAGAACTCCATTTTTTGTAATTAAAAATTTATATTTTATTTTGGATCCCTACTTGTGTTTTACAAAAAGAACTCAATTTTTTGTAATTTGGCTATTTATATTTTATTCTCGATACGTACTTTTGTTTTATGCGAAAGAACTCAATTTTTTGTAATTTCAAAATTTATATTTTATTTTGGATCCCTACTTTTGCTTTACAAAAAGAACTCAATTTTTAGTAATTTGGATATTTATATTTTCTTTTCGATCCGTACTTTTGTTTTATGCAAAAGAACTCAATTTTTGTAATTTCAAAATTTATATTTTATTTTGGATCCCTACTTTTGTTTTACAAAAAGAACTCAATTTTGGTAATTTGGATATTTATATTTTATTCTCGATACGTACTTTTGTTTTATGCAAAAGAACTCAATTTTTGTAATTTTGCAATTTATATTTTATTTTGGATCCCAACTTTTGCTTTACAAAAGAACTCAATTTTTAGTAATTTGGATATTTATATTTTCTTTTCGATCCAGTACTTTTGTTTTATGCAAAACCCAATTTTTTGTAATTTCCAAATTTATATTTTATTTTGGATCCCTACTTTTGTTTTACAAAAGAACTCAATTTTTGGTAATTTGGATATTTATATTTTATTCTCAATACGTACTTTCGTTTTATGCCAAAGAACTTAATTTTTGGAATTTTGCAATTTATATTTTATTTTGGATCCCAACTTTTCCTTTACAAAAGAACTCAATTTTTAGTAATTTGGATATTTATATTCTCTTTTCGATTCAGTACTTTTGTGTTATACAAAAGAACTCAATTTTTGTAATTTCAAAATTTATATTTTATTTTGGATCCCTACTTTTGTTTTACAAAAAGAACTCAATTTTTGGTAATTTGGATATTTATATTTTCTTCTCGATCACGTACTTTTGTTTTATGCAAAAGAACTCCATTTTTGTAATTAAAAATTTATATTTTATTTTGGATCCCTACTTGTGTTTTACAAAAAGAACTCAATTTTTTGTAATTTGGCTATTTATATTTTATTCTCGATACGTACTTTTGTTTTATGCGAAAGAACTCAATTTTTTGTACTTTCAAAATTTATATTTTATTTTGGATCCCTACTTTTGCTTTACAAAAAGAACTCAATTTTTAGTAATTTGGATATTTATATTTTCTTTTCGATCCGTACTTTTGTTTTATGCAAAAGAACTCAATTTTTTGTAATTTCAAAATTTATATTTTATTTTGGATCCCTACTTTTGTTTTACAAAAAGAACTCAATTTTTGGTAATTTGGATATTTATATTTTATTCTCGATACGTACTTTTGTTTTATGCAAAAGAACTCAATTTTTTGTAATTTTGCAATTTATATTTTATTTTGGATCCCAACTTTTGCTTTACAAAAAGAACTCAATTTTTAGTAATTTGGATATTTATATTTTCTTTTCGATCCGTACTTTTGTTTTATGCAAAACCCAATTTTTTGTAATTTCCAAATTTATATTTTATTTTGGATCCCTACTTTTGTTTTACAAAAAGAACTCAATTTTTGATAATTTGGATATTTATATTTTATTCTCAATACGTACTTTCGTTTTATGCCAAAGAACTTAATTTTTTGGAATTTTGCAATTTATATTTTATTTTGGATCCCAACTTTTCCTTTACAAAAAGAACTCAATTTTTAGTAATTTGGATATTTATATTCTCTTTTTGATTCGTACTTTTGTTTTATACAAAAGAACTCAATTTTTTGTAATTTCAAAATTTATATTTTACTTTGGATCCCTACTTTTGTTTTACAAAAGAACTCAATTTTTGGTAATTTGGATATTTATATTTTCTTCTCGATCACGTACTTTTGTTTTATGCAAAAGAACTCCATTTTTGTAGTTAAAAATTTATATTTTATTTTGGATCCCTACTTGTGTTTTACAAAAGAACTCAATTTTTTGTAATTTGGCTATTTATATTTTATTCTCGATCACGTACTTTTGTTTTATGCGAAAGAACTCAATTTTTGTAATTTCAAAATTATATTTTATTTTGGATCCCTACTTTTGCTTTACAAAAGAACTCAATTTTTAGTAATTTGGATATTTATATTTTCTTTTCGATCCAGTACTTTTGTTTTATGCAAAAGAACTCAATTTTGTAATTTCAAAATTTATATTTTATTTTGGATCCCTACTTTTGTTTTACAAAAAGAACTCAATTTTTGGTAATTTGGATATTTATATTTTATTCTCGATACGTACTTTTGTTTTATGCAAAAGAACTCAATTTTTGTAATTTTGCAATTTATATTTTATTTTGGATCCCAACTTTTGCTTTACAAAAAGAACTCAATTTTTAGTAATTTGGATATTTATATTTTCTTTTCGATCCGTACTTTTGTTTTATGCAAAACCCAATTTTTTGTAATTTCCAAATTTATATTTTATTTTGGATCCCTACTTTTGTTTTACAAAAAGAACTCAATTTTTGGTAATTTGGATATTTGTATTTTATTCTCAATACGTACTTTCGTTTTATGCCAAAGAACTTAATTTTTTCGAATTTTGCAATTTATATTTTATTTTGGATCCCAACTTTTCCTTTACAAAAAGAACTCAATTTTTAGTAATTTGGATATTTATATTCTCTTTTCGATTCAGTACTTTTGTGTTATACAAAAGAACTCAATTTTTGTAATTTCAAAATTTATATTTTATTTTGGATCCCTACTTTTGTTTTACAAAAAGAACTCAATTTTTGGTAATTTGGATATTTATATTTTCTTCTCGATCACGTACTTTTGTTTTATGCAAAAGAACTCCATTTTTTGTAATTAAGAATTTATATTTTATTTTGGATCCCTACTTGTGTTTTACAAAAAGAACTCAATTTTTTGTAATTTGGCTATTTATATTTTATTCTCGATACGTACTTTTGTTTTATGCGAAAGAACTCAATTTTTTGTAATTTCAAAATTTATATTTTATTTTGGATCCCTACTTTTGCTTTACAAAACGAACTCAATTTTTAGTAATTTGGATATTTATATTTTCTTTTCGATCCAGTACTTTTGTTTTATGCAAAAGAACTCAATTTTTGTAATTTCAAAATTTATATTTTATTTTGGATCCCTACTTTTGTTTTACAAAAGAACTCAATTTTTGGTAATTTGGATATTTATATTTTATTCTCGATACGTACTTTTGTTTTATGCAAAAGAACTCAATTTTTGTAATTTTGCAATTTATATTTTATTTTGGATCCCAACTTTTGCTTTACAAAAAGAACTCAATTTTTAGTAATTTGGATATTTATATTTTCTTTTCGATCCGTACTTTTGTTTTATGCAAAACCCAATTTTTTGTAATTTCCAAATTTATATTTTATTTTGGATCCCTACTTTTGTTTTACAAAAAGAACTCAATTTTTGGTAATTTGGATATTTATATTTTATTCTCAATACGTACTTTCGTTTTATGCCAAAGAACTTAATTTTTTAGAATTTTGCAATTTATATTTTATTTTGGATCCCAACTTTTCCTTTACAAAAAGAACTCAATTTTTAGTAATTTGGATATTTATATTCTCTTTTCGATTCGTACTTTTGTTTTATACAAAAGAACTCAATTTTTTGTAATTTCAAAATTTATATTTTATTTTGGATCCCTACTTTTGTTTTACAAAAAGAACTCAATTTTTGGTAATTTGGATATTTATATTTTCTTCTCGATACGTACTTTTGTTTTATGCAAAAGAACTGCATTTTTTGTAATTAAAAATTTATATTTTATTTTGGATCCCTACTTTTGTTTTACAAAAAGAACTCAATTGTTGGTAATTTGGATATTTATATTTTATTCTCGATACGTACTTTTCTTTTATTCAAAAGAACTCAATTTTTTGTAATTTCGCAATTTATGTCTTATTTTGGATCCCTACTGCTGCTTTACAAAAAACACTCAATTTTTAGTAATTTGGATATTTATCCTTTCTTTTCGATCCGTAATTTGGTTTTATGCAAAAGAACTCAATTTTTTTTAATTTCAAAATTTATATTTTATTTTGGATCCCTAATTTTGTTTTACAAAAAAACTCAATTTTTGGTAATTTGGATATTTATATTTTATTCTCGATACGTACTTTTGTTTTCTGCAAAAGAACTCAATTATTTGTAATTTTGGAATTTATATTTTATTTTGGATCCCTACTTTTGTTTTACAAAAAGAACTCAACTTTTGGTAATTTGGATATTTATATTTTATTCTCGATACGTACTTTTGTTTTATGCAGAACAACTCAATTTTTTGTAATTTCACAATTTATGTCTTATTTTGGATCCCTACTGCTGCTTTACAAAAAGCACTCAATTTTTAGTAATGTGGATATTTATCCTTTCTTTTCGATCCGTAATTTGGTTTTATGCAAAAGAACTCAATTTTTTTTAATTTCAAAATTTATATTTTATTTTGGATCCCTACTTTTGTTTTACAAAAAAACTCAATTTTTGGTAATTTGGATATTTATATTTTATTCTCGATACGTACTTTTGTTTTATGCAAAAGAACTCAATTATTTGTAATTTTGAAATTTATATTTTATTTTCGATCCCTACTTTTTCTTTACAAAAAGAACTCAATTTTTGGTAAGTTGGATATTTATATTTTATTCTCGATACTTAGTTTTATTTTAAGCAAAAGAACTCAATTTTTTGTAATTTCAAAATTTATATTTTATTTTGGATCCCTACTTTTGTTTTACAAAAAGAACTCAATTTTTTGTAATTTGGATATTTATATTTTATTCTTGATACGTAGTTTTGTTTTAAGCAAAAGAACTCAATTTTTTGTAATTTCAAAATTTATATTTTATTTTGGATCCCTACTTTTGTTTTACAAAAAGAACTCAATTTTTGGTAATTTGGATATTTATATTTTCTTCTCGATACGTACTTTTGTTTTATGCAAAAGAACTCCATTTTTTGTAATTAAGAATTTATATTTTATTTTGGATCCCTACTTGTGTTTTACAAAAAGAACTCAATTTTTTGTAATTTGGCTATTTATATTTTATTCTCGATACGTACTTTTGTTTTATGCGAAAGAACTCAATTTTTTGTAATTTCAAAATTTATATTTTATTTTGGATCCCTACTTTTGCTTTACAAAACGAACTCAATTTTTAGTAATTTGGATATTTATATTTTCTTTTCGATCCGTACTTTTGTTTTATGCAAAAGAACTCAATTTTTGTAATTTCAAAATTTATATTTTATTTTGGATCCCTACTTTTGTTTTACAAAAAGAACTCAATTTTTGGTAATTTGGATATTTATATTTTATTCTCGATCACGTACTTTTGTTTTATGCAAAAGAACTCAATTTTTGTAATTTTGCAATTTATATTTTATTTTGGATCCCAACTTTTGCTTTACAAAAGAACTCAATTTTTAGTAATTTGGATATTTATATTTTCTTTTCGATCCGTACTTTTGTTTTATGCAAAACCCAATTTTTTGTAATTTCCAAATTTATATTTTATTTTGGATCCCTACTTTTGTTTTACAAAAAGAACTCAATTTTTGGTAATTTGGATATTTATATTTTATTCTCAATACGTACTTTCGTTTTATGCCAAAGAACTTAATTTTTTGGAATTTTGCAATTTATATTTTATTTTGGATCCCAACTTTTCCTTTACAAAAAGAACTCAATTTTTAGTAATTTGGATATTTATATTCTCTTTTCGATTCGTACTTTTGTGTTATACAAAAGAACTCAATTTTTTGTAATTTCAAAATTTATATTTTATTTTGGATCCCTACTTTTGTTTTACAAAAAGAACTCAATTTTTGGTAATTTGGATATTTATATTTTCTTCTCGATACGTACTTTTGTTTTATGCAAAAGAACTCCATTTTTTGTAATTAAAAATTTATATTTTATTTTGGATCCCTACTTGTGTTTTACAAAAAGAACTCAATTTTTTGTAATTTGGCTATTTATATTTTATTCTCGATACGTACTTTTGTTTTATGCGAAAGAACTCAATTTTTTGTAATTTCAAAATTTATATTTTATTTTGGATCCCTACTTTTGTTTTACAAAAAGAACTCAATTTTTGGTAATTTGGATATTTGTATTTTATTCTCAATACGTACTTTCGTTTTATGCCAAAGAACTTAATTTTTTCGAATTTTGCAATTTATATTTTATTTTGGATCCCAACTTTTCCTTTACAAAAAGAACTCAATTTTTAGTAATTTGGATATTTATATTCTCTTTTCGATTCGTACTTTTGTGTTATACAAAAGAACTCAATTTTTTGTAATTTCAAAATTTATATTTTATTTTGGATCCCTACTTTTGTTTTACAAAAAGAACTCAATTTTTGGTAATTTGGATATTTATATTTTCTTCTCGATACGTACTTTTGTTTTATGCAAAAGAACTGCATTTTTTGTAATTAAAAATTTATATTTTATTTTGGATCCCTACTTTTGTTTTACAAAAAGAACTCAATTGTTGGTAATTTGGATATTTATATTTTATTCTCCATACGTACTTTTCTTTTATTCAAAAGAACTCAATTTTTTGTAATTTCGCAATTTATGTCTTATTTTGGATCCCTACTGCTGCTTTACAAAAAACACTCAATTTTTAGTAATTTGGATATTTATCCTTTCTTTTCGATCCGTAATTTGGTTTTATGCAAAAGAACTCAATTTTTTTTAATTTCAAAATTTATATTTTATTTTGGATCCCTAATTTTGTTTTACAAAAAAACTCAATTTTTGGTAATTTGGATATTTATATTTTATTCTCGATACGTACTTTTGTTTTCTGCAAAAGAACTCAATTATTTGTAATTTTGGAATTTATATTTTATTTTGGATCCCTACTTTTGTTTTACAAAAAGAACTCAACTTTTGGTAATTTGGATATTTATATTTTATTCTCGATACGTACTTTTGTTTTATGCAAAACAACTCAATTTTTTGTAATTTCACAATTTATGTCTTATTTTGGATCCCTACTGCTGCTTTACAAAAAGCACTCAATTTTTAGTAATGTGGATATTTATCCTTTCTTTTCGATCCGTAATTTGGTTTTATGCAAAAGAACTCAATTTTTTTTAATTTCAAAATTTATATTTTATTTTGTATCCCTACTTTTGTTTTACAAAAAAACTCAATTTTTGGTAATTTGGATATTTATATTTTATTCTCGATACGTACTTTTGTTTTATGCAAAAGAACTCAATTATTTGTAATTTTGAAATTTATATTTTATTTTCGATCCCTACTTTTTCTTTACAAAAAGAACTCAATTTTTGGTAAGTTGGATATTTATATTTTATTCTCGATACTTAGTTTTATTTTAAGCAAAAGAACTCAATTTTTTGTAATTTCAAAATTTATATTTTATTTTGGATCCCTACTTTTGTTTTACAAAAAGAACTCAATTTTTTGTAATTTGGATATTTACATTTTATTCTTGATACGTAGTTTTGTTTTAAGCAAAAGAACTCAATTTTTTGTAATTTCAAAATTTATATTTTATTTTGGATCCCTACTTTTGTTTTACAAAAAGAACTCAATTTTTGGTAATTTGGATATTTATATTTTATTCTCGATACGTACTTTTCTTTTATGCAAAAGAACTCAATTTTTTGTAATTTCGCAATTTATGTCTTATTTTGGATCCCTACTGCTGCTTTACAAAAAGCACTCAATTTTTAGTAATTTGGATATTTATCCTTTCTTTTCGATTCGTAATTTGGTTTTATGCAAAAGAACTCAATTTTTTTTAATTTCAAAATTTATATTTTATTTTGGATCCCTACTTTTGTTTTACAAAAAAACTCAATTTTTGGTAATTTGGATATTTATATTTTATTCTCGATACGTACTTTTGTTTTATGCAAAAGAACTCAATTTTTTGTAATTTCGCAATTTATGTCTTATTTTGGATCCCTACTTGGTTCTTTACAAAAAGAACTCAATTTTTAGTAAGTTGGATATTTATATTTTATTCTCGATCACGTACTTTTGTTTTATGTAAAAGAAATCAATTTTTTGTAATTTTGAAATTTATATTTTATTTTCGATCCCTACTTTTTCTTTACAAAAAGAACTCAATTTTTGGTAATTTGGATATTTATATTTTATTCTCGATACGTACTTTTGTTTTATGCAAAAGAACTCAATTTTTTGTAATTTCGCAATTTATGTCTTATTTTGGATCCCTACTGGTTCTTTACAAAAAGAACTCAATTTTGGGTAAGTTGGATATTTATATTTTATTCTCGATACGTAGTTTTGTTTTATGCATAAGAAATCAATTTTTTGTAATTTTGAAATTTATATTTTATTTTCGATCCCTACTTTTTCTTTACAAAAAGAACTCAATTTTTGGTAAGTTGGATATTTATATTTTATTCTCGATACGTACTTTTGTTTTATGCAAAAGAACTCAATTATTTGTAATTTTGAAATTTATATTTTATTTTCGATCCCTACTTTTTCTTTACAAAAAGAACTCAATTTTTGGTAAGTTGGATATTTATATTTTATTCTCGATCACGTACTTTTGTTTTATGCAAAAGAAATCAATTTTGTAATTTCAAAATTTATATTTAATTTTTGATCTCTACTTTTGCTTTACAAAAAGAACTCAATTTTTGGTAATTTGGATATTTATATTTTATTCTCGATACTTAGTTTTATTTTAAGCAAAAGAACTCAATTTTTTGTAATTTCAAAATTTATATTTTATTTTGGATCCCTACTTTTGTTTTACAAAAAGAACTCAATTTTTTGTAATTTGGATATTTATATTTTATTCTTGATACGTAGTTTTGTTTTAAGCAAAAGAACTCAATTTTTTGTAATTTCAAAATTTATATTTTATTTTGGATCCCTACTTTTGTTTTACAAAAAGAACTCAACTTTTGGTAATTTGGATATTTATATTTTATTCTCGATACGTACCTTTGTTTTATGCAAAAGAACTCAATTTTTTGTAATTTCGCAATTTATGTCTTATTTTGGATCCCTACTCGTTCTTTACAAAAAGAACTCAATTTTTAGTAATTTGGATATTTATACTTTCTTTTCGATCCGTAATTTGGTTTTATGCAAAAGAACTCAATTTTTTGTAATTTCAAAATTTATATTTTATTTTGGATCCCTATTTTTGTTTTACAAAAAAACTCAATTTTTGGTAATTTGGATATTTATATTTTATTCTCGATACGTACTTTTGTTTTATGCAAAAGAACTCAATTATTTGTAATTTTGAAATTTATATTTTATTTTCGATCCCTACTTTTTCTTTACAAAAAGAACTCAATTTTTGGTAAGTTGGATATTTATATTTTATTCTCGATACGTACTTTTGTTTTATGCAAAAGAAATCAATTTCTTGTAATTTCAAAATTTATGTTTAATTTTGGATCTCTACTTTTGTTTTACAAAAAGAACTCAATTTTTGCTAATTTCGATATTTATATTTTATTCACGATACGTAGTTTTGTTTTAAGCAAAAGAACTCAATTTTTGTAATTTCAAAATTTATATTTTATTTTGGATCCCTACTTTTGTTTTACAAAAAGAACTCAATTTTTGTAATTTGGATATTTATATTTTATTCTTTTTACGTAGTTTTGTTTTAAGCAAAAGAACTCAATTTTTGTAATTTTGAAATTTATATTTTATTTTCGATTCCTACTTTTTCTTTACAAAAGAACTCAATTTTTGGTAAGTTGGATATTTATATTTTATTCTCGATACGTACTTTTGTTTTATGCAAAGAACTCAATTATTTGTAATTTTGAAATTTATATTTTATTTTCGATCCCTACTTTTTCTTTACAAAAAGAACTCAATTTTTGGTAAGTTGGATATTTATATTTTATTCTCGATACGTACTTTTGTTTTATGCAAAAGAAATCAATTTTTTGTAATTTCAAAATTTATATTTAATTTTTGATCTCTACTTTTGCTTTACAAAAAGAACTCAATTTTTGGTAATTTGGATATTTATATTTTATTCTCGATACTTAGTTTTATTTTAAGCAAAAGAACTCAATTTTTTGTAATTTCAAAATTTATATTTTATTTTGGATCCCTACTTTTGTTTTACAAAAAGAACTCAATTTTTTGTAATTTGGATATTTATATTTTATTCTTGATACGTAGTTTTGTTTTAAGCAAAAGAACTCAATTTTTTGTAATTTCAAAATTTATATTTTATTTTGGATCCCTACTTTTGTTTTACAAAAAGAACTCAACTTGTGGTAATTTGGATATTTATATTTTATTCTCGATACGTACGTTTGTTTTATGCAAAAGAACTCAATTTTTTGTAATTTCGCAATTTATGTCTTATTTTGGATCCCTACTCGTTCTTTACAAAAAGAACTCAATTTTTAGTAATTTGGATATTTATACTTTCTTTTCGATCCGTAATTTGGTTTTATGCAAAAGAACTCAATTTTTTGTAATTTCAAAATTTATATTTTATTTTGGATCCCTACTTTTGTTTTACAAACAGAACTCAATTTTTTGTAATTTGGATATTTATATTTTATTCTTTTTACGTAGTTTTGTTTTAAGCAAAAGAACTCAATTTTTTGTAATTTTGAAATTTATATTTGATTTTCGATCCCTACTTTTTCTTTACAAAAAGAACTCAATTTTCGGTAAGTCGGATATTTATATTTTATTCTCGATACGTACTTTTGTTTTATGCAAAAGAAATCAATTTTTTGTAATTTCAAAATTTATATTTAATTTTTGATCTCTACTTTTGCTTTACAAAAAGAACTCAATTTTTGGTAATTTGGATATTTATATTTTATTCTCGATACTTAGTTTTATTTTAAGCAAAAGAACTCAATTTTTGTAATTTCAAAATTTATATTTTATTTTGGATCCCTACTTTTGTTTTACAAAAAGAACTCAATTTTTTGTAATTTGGATATTTATATTTTATTCTTGATACGTAGTTTTGTTTTAAGCAAAAGAACTCAATTTTTTGTAATTTCAAAATTTATATTTTATTTTGGATCCCTACTTTTGTTTTACAAAAAGAACTCAACTTTTGGTAATTTGGATATTTATATTTTATTCTCGATACGTACGTTTGTTTTATGCAAAAGAACTCAATTTTTTATAATTTCGCAATTTATGTCTTATTTTGGATCCCTACTCGTTCTTTACAAAAAGAACTCAATTTTTAGTAATTTGGATATTTATACTTTCTTTTCGATCCGTGATTTGGTTTTATGCAAAAGAACTCAATTTTTTGTAATTTCAAAATTTATATTTTATTTTGGATCCCTACTTTTGTTTTACAAACAGAACTCAATTTTTTGTAATTTGGATATTTATATTTTATTCTCGATACGTACTTTTGTTTTATGCAAAAGAACTCAATTATTTGTAATTTTGAAATTTATATTTTATTTTCGATCCCTACTTTTTCTTTACAAAAAGAACTCAATTTTTGGTAAGTTGGATATTTATATTTTATTCTCGATACGTACTTTTGTTTTATGCAAAAGAAATCAATTTTTTGTAATTTCAAAATTTATATTTAATTTTTGATCTCTACTTTTGCTTTACAAAAAGAACTCAATTTTTGGTAATTTGGATATTTATATTTTATTCTCGATACTTAGTTTTATTTTAAGCAAAAGAACTCAATTTTTTGTAATTTCAAAATTTATATTTTATTTTGGATCCCTACTTTTGTTTTACAAAAAGAACTCAATTTTTTGTAATTTGGATATTTATATTTTATTCTTGATACGTAGTTTTGTTTTAAGCAAAAGAACTCAATTTTTTGTAATTTCAAAATTTATATTTTATTTTGGATCCCTACTTTTGTTTTACAAAAAGAACTCAACTTTTGGTAATTTGGATATTTATATTTTATTCTCGATACGTACGTTTGTTTTATGCAAAAGAACTCAATTTTTTGTAATTTCGCAATTTATGTCTTATTTTGGATCCCTACTCGTTCTTTACAAAAAGAACTCAATTTTTAGTAATTTTGATATTTATACTTTCTTTTCGATCCGTAATTTGGTTTTATACAAAAGAACTCAATTTTTTGTAATTTCAAAATTTATATTTTATTTTGGATCCCTACTTTTGTTTTACAAAAAAACTCAATTTTTGGTAATTTGGATATTTATATTTTATTCTCGATACGTAATTTTGTTTTATGCAAAAGAACTCAATTATTTGTAATTTTGAAATTTATATTTTATTTTCGATCCCTACTTTTTCTTTACAAAAAGAACTCAATTTTTGGTAAGTTGGATATTTATATTTTATTCTCGATACGTACTTTTGTTTTATGCAAAAGAAATCAATTTCTTGTAATTTCAAAATTTATGTTTAATTTTGGATCTCTACTTTTGTTTTACAAAAAGAACTCAATTTTTGGTAATTTGGATATTTATATTTTATTCACGATACGTAGTTTTGTTTTAAGCAAAAGAACTCAATTTTTTGTAATTTCAAAATTTATATTTTATTTTGGATCCCTACTTTTGTTTTACAAAAAGAACTCAATTTTTTGTAATTTGGATATTTATATTTTATTCTTGATACGTAGTTTTGTTTTAAGCAAAAGAACTCAATTTTTTGTAATTTCAAAATTTATATTTTATTTTGGATCCCTACTTTTGTTTTACAAAAAGAACTCAATTTTTGGTAATTTGGATATTTATATTTTATTCTCGATACGTACTTTTCTTTTATGCAAAAGAACTCAATTTTTTGTAATTTCGCAATTTATGTCTTATTTTGGATCCCTACTGCTGCTTTACGAAAAGCACTCAATTTTTAGTAATTTGGATATTTATCCTTTCTTTTCGATTCGTAATTTGGTTTTATGCAAAAGAACTCAATTTTTTTTAATTTCAAAATTTATATTTTATTTTGGATCCCTACTTTTGTTTTACAAAAAAACTCAATTTTTGGTAATTTGGATATTTATATTTTATTCTCGATACGTACTTTTGTTTTATGCAAAAGAACTCAATTTTTTGTAATTTCGCAATTTATGTCTTATTTTGGATCCCTACTGGTTCTTTACAAAAAGAACTCAATTTTTGGTAAGTTGGATATTTATATTTTATTCTCGATACGTACTTTTGTTTTATGTAAAAGAAATCAATTTTTTGTAATTTTGAAATTTATATTTTATTTTCGATCCCTACTTTTTCTTTACAAAAAGAACTCAATTTTTGGTAATTTGGATATTTATATTTTATTCTCGATACGTACTTTTGTTTTATGCATAAGAACTCAATTTTTTGTAATTTCGCAATTTATGTCTTATTTTGGATCCCTACTCGTTCTTTACAAAAAGAACTCAATTTTTAGTAATTTGGATATTTATACTTTCTTTTCGATCCGTGATTTGGTTTTATGCAAAAGAACTCAATTTTTTGTAATTTCAAAATTTATATTTTATTTTGGATCCCTACTTTTGTTTTACAAACAGAACTCAATTTTTTGTAATTTGGATATTTGTATTTTATTCTTTTTACGTAGTTTTGTTTTAAGCAAAAGAACTCAATTTTTTGTAATTTTGAAATTTATATTTTATTTTCGATCCCTACTTTTTCTTTACAAAAAGAACTCAATTTTCGGTAAGTTGGATATTTATATTTTATTCTCGATACGTACTTTTGTTTTATGCAAAAGAAATCAATTTTTTGTAATTTCAAAATTTATATTTAATTTTTGATCTCTACTTTTGCTTTACAAAAAGAACTCAATTTTTGGTAATTTGGATATTTATATTTTATTCTCGATACTTAGTTTTATTTTAAGCAAAAGAACTCAATTTTTTGTAATTTCAAAATTTATATTTTATTTTGGATCCCTACTTTTGTTTTACAAAAAGAACTCAATTTTTTGTAATTTGGATATTTATATTTTATTCTTGATACGTAGTTTTGTTTTAAGCAAAAGAACTCAATTTTTTGTAATTTCAAAATTTATATTTTATTTTGGATCCCTACTTTTGTTTTACAAAAAGAACTCAACTTTTGGTAATTTGGATATTTATATTTTATTCTCGATACGTACGTTTGTTTTATGCAAAAGAACTCAATTTTTTGTAATTTCGCAATTTATGTCTTATTTTGGATCCCTACTCGTTCTTTACAAAAGAACTCAATTTTTAGTAATTTGGATATTTATACTTTCTTTTCGATCCGTAATTTGGTTTTATGCAAAAGAACTCAATTTTTTGTAATTTCAAAATTTATATTTTATTTTGGATCCCTACTTTTGTTTTACAAAAAACTCAATTTTGGTAATTTGGATATTTATATTTTATTCTCGATACGTAATTTTGTTTTATGCAAAAGAACTCAATTTTTTGTAATTTTGAAATTTATATTTTATTTTCGATCCCTACTTTTTCTTTACAAAAAGAACTCAATTTTTGGTAAGTTGGATATTTATATTTTATTCTCGATACGTACTTTTGTTTTATGCAAAAGAAATCAATTTCTTGTAATTTCAAAATTTATGTTTAATTTTGGATCTCTACTTTTGTTTTACAAAAAGAACTCAATTTTTGGTAATTTGGATATTTATATTTTATTCACGATACGTAGTTTTGTTTTAAGCAAAAGAACTCAATTTTTGTAATTTCAAAATTTATATTTTATTTTGGATCCCTACTTTTGTTTTACAAAAGAACTCAATTTTTGTAATTTGGATATTTATATTTTATTCTTGATACGTAGTTTTGTTTTAAGCAAAAGAACTCAATTTTTTGTAATTTCAAAATTTATATTTTATTTTGGATCCCTACTTTTGTTTTACAAAAAGAACTCAATTTTTGATAATTTGGATATTTATATTTTATTCTCGATACGTACTTTTCTTTTATGCAAAAGAACTCAATTTTTTGTAATTTCACAATTTATGTCTTATTTTGGATCCCTACTGCTGCTTTACGAAAAGCACTCAATTTTTAGTAATTTGGATATTTATCCTTTCTTTTCGATTCGTAATTTGGTTTTATGCAAAAGAACTCAATTTTTTTTAATTTCAAAATTTATATTTTATTTTGGATCCCTACTTTTGTTTTACAAAAAAACTCAATTTTTGGTAATTTGGATATTTATATTTTATTCTCGATACGTACTTTTGTTTTATGCAAAAGAACTCAATTTTTTGTAATTTCGCAATTTATGTCTTATTTTGGATCCCTACTGGTTCTTTACAAAAAGAACTCAATTTTTGGTAAGTTGGATATTTATATTTTATTCTCGATACGTACTTTTGTTTTATGTAAAAGAAATCAATTTTTTGTAATTTTGAAATTTATATTTTATTTTCGATCCCTACTTTTTCTTTACAAAAAGAACTCAATTTTTGGTAATTTGGATATTTATATTTTATTCTCGATACGTACTTTTGTTTTATGCATAAGAACTCAATTTTTTGTAATTTCGCAATTTATGTCTTATTTTGGATCCCTACTCGTTCTTTACAAAAAGAACTCAATTTTTGGTAAGTTGGATATTTATATTTTATTCTCGATACGTACTTTTGTTTTATGCAAAAGAAATCAATTTTTTGTAATTTTGAAATTTATATTTTATTTTCGATCCCTACTTTTTCTTTACAAAAAGAACTCAATTTTTGGTAAGTTGGATATTTATATTTTATTCTCGATACGTACTTTTGTTTTATGCAAAAGAACTCAATTTTTTGTAATTTTGAAATTTATATTTTATTTTGGATCCCTACTTTTTCTTTACAAAAAGAACTCAATTTTTGGTAAGTCGGATATTTATATTTTATTCTCGATACGTACTTTTGTTTTATGCAAAAGAAATCAATTTTTGTAATTTCAAAATTTATATTTAATTTTTGATCTCTACTTTTGCTTTACAAAAGAACTCAATTTTTGGTAATTTGGATATTTATATTTTATTCTCGATACTTAGTTTTATTTTAAGCAAAAGAACTCAATTTTTTGTAATTTCAAAATTTATATTTTATTTTGGATCCCTACTTTTGTTTTACAAAAGAACTCAATTTTTGTAATTTGGATATTTATATTTTATTCTTGATACGTAGTTTTGTTTTAAGCAAAAGAACTCAATTTTTTGTAATTTCAAAATTTATATTTTATTTTGGATCCCTACTTTTGTTTTACAAAGAGAACTCAACTTTTGGTAATTTGGATATTTATATTTTATTCTCGATACGTACGTTTGTTTTATGCAAAAGAACTCAATTTTTTGTAATTTCGCAATTTATGTCTTATTTTGGATCCCTACTCGTTCTTTACAAAAGAACTCAATTTTTAGTAATTTGGATATTTATACTTTCTTTTCGATCCGTACTTTTGTTTTATGCAAAAGAACTCAATTTTTGTAATTTCAAAATTTATATTTTATTTTGGATCCCTACTTTTGTTTTACAAAAAAAACTCAATTTTTGGTAATTTGGATATTTATATTTTATTCTCGATACGTACTTTTGTTTTATGCAAAAGAACTCAATTTTTGTAATTTCAAAATTTATATTTTATTTTGGATCCCTACTTTTGTTTTACAAAAAAAACTCAATTTTTGGTAATTTGGATATTTATATTTTATTCTCGATACGTACTTTTTTTTATGCAAAAGAACTCAATTGTTTGTAATTTTGAAATTTGTATTTTATTTTCGATCCCTACTTTTTCTTTACAAAAAGAACTCAATTTTTGGTAAGTTGGATATTTATATTTTATTCTCGATACGTACTTTTGTTTTATGCAAAAGAAATCAATTTTTTGTAATTTCATAATTTATGTTTAATTTTGGATCTCTACTTTTATTTTACAAAAAGAACTCAATTTTTGGTAATTTGGATATTTATATTTTATTCTCGATACGTAGTTTTGTTTTAAGCAAAAGAACTCAATTTTTTGTAATTTCAAAATTTATATTTTATTTTGGATCCCTACTTTTGTTTTACAAAAAAACTCAATTTTTGGTAATTTGGATATTTATATTTTATTCTCGATACGTACTTTTGTTTTATGCAAAAGAATTCAATTATTTGTAATTTTGAAATTTGTATTTTATTTTCGATCCCTACTTTTCTTTACAAAAAGAACTCAATTTTTGGTAAGTTGGATATTTATATTTTATTCTCGATACGTACTTTTGTTTTATGCAAAAGAAATCAATTTTTTGTAATTTCATAATTTATATTTAATTTTGGATCTCTGCTTTTATTTTACAAAAAGAACTCAATTTTTGGTAAGTTGGATATTTATATTTTATTCTCGATACGTACTTTTGTTTTATGCAAAAGAACTCAATTATTTGTAATTTTGAAATTTATATTTTATTTTCGATCCCTACTTTTTCTTTACAAAAAGAACTCAATTTTTGGTAAGTTGGATATTTATATTTTATTCTCGATACGTACTTTTGTTTTATGCAAAAGAAATCAATTTTTTGTAATTTCAAAATTTATATTTAATTTTTGATCTCTACTTTTGCTTTACAAAAAGAACTCAATTTTTGGTAATTTGGATATTTATATTTTATTCTCGATACTTAGTTTTATTTTAAGCAAAAGAACTCAATTTTTTGTAATTTCAAAATTTATATTTTATTTTGGATCCCTACTTTTGTTTTACAAAAAGAACTCAATTTTTTGTAATTTGGATATTTATATTTTATTCTTGATACGTAGTTTTGTTTTAAGCAAAAGAACTCAATTTTTGTAATTTCAAAATTTATATTTTATTTTGGATCCCTACTTTTGTTTTACAAAAAGAACTCAACTTTTGGTAATTTGGATATTTATATTTTATTCTCGATACGTACGTTTGTTTTATGCAAAAGAACTCAATTTTTTGTAATTTCGCAATTTATGTCTTATTTTGGATCCCTACTCGTTCTTTACAAAAAGAACTCAATTTTTAGTAGTTTGGATATTTATACTTTCTTTTCGATCCGTAATTTGGTTTTATGCAAAAGAACTCAATTTTTTGTAATTTCAAAATTTATATTTTATTTTGGATCCCTACTTTTGTTTTACAAAAAAACTCAATTTTCGGTAATTTGGATATTTATATTTTATTCTCGATACGTACTTTTGTTTTATGCAAAAGAACTCAATTATTTGTAATTTTGAAATTTATATTTTATTTTCGATCCCTACTTTTTCTTTACAAAAAGAACTCAATTTTTGGTAAGTTGGATATTTATATTTTATTCTCGATACGTACTTTTGTTTTATGCAAAAGAAATCAATTTCTTGTAATTTCAAAATTTATGTTTAATTTTGGATCTCTACTTTTGTTTTACAAAAAGAACTCAATTTTTGGTAATTTGGATATTTATATTTTATTCACGATACGTAGTTTTGTTTTAAGCAAAAGAACTCAATTTTTTGTAATTTCAAAATTTATATTTTATTTTGGATCCCTACTTTTGTTTTACAAAAAGAACTCAATTTTTTGTAATTTGGATATTTATATTTTATTCTTTTTACGTAGTTTTGTTTTAAGCAAAAGAACTCAATTTTTTGTAATTTTGAAATTTATATTTTATTTTCGATCCCTACTTTTTCTTTACAAAAAGAACTCAATTTTTGGTAAGTTGGATATTTATATTTTATTCTCGATACGTACTTTTGTTTTATGCAAAAGAACTCAATTATTTGTAATTTTGAAATTTATATTTTATTTTCGATCCCTACTTTTTCTTTACAAAAAGAACTCAATTTTTGGTAAGTTGGATATTTATATTTTATTCTCGATACGTACTTTTGTTTTATGCAAAAGAAATCAATTTTTTGTAATTTCATAATTTATATTTAATTTTGGATCTCTACTTTTGTTTTACAAAAAGAACTCAATTTTTGGTAATTTGGATATTTATATTTTATTCTCGATACGTAGTTTTGTTTTAAGCAAAAGAACTCAATTTTTTGTAATTTCAAAATTTATATTTTATTTTGGATCCCTACTTTTGTTTTACAAAAAGAACTCAACTTTTGGTAATTTGGATATTTATGTTTTATTCTCGATACGTACGTTTGTTTTATGCAAAAGAACTCAATTTTTTGTAATTTCAAAATTTATATTTTATTTTGGATCCCTACTTTTGTTTTACAAAAAAACTCAATTTTTGGTAATTTGGATATTTATATTTTATCCTCGATACATACTTTTGTTTTATGCTAAAGAACTCAATTTTTTGTAATTTGGATATTTATATTTTATTCTCGATACGTACTTTTGTTTTATGCAAAAGAACTCAATTTTTTGTAATTTCGCAATTTATATTTTATTTTGGATCCCTACTTTTGTTTTACAAAAAGAACTCAATTTTTTGTATTTTAGATATTTATACTTTATTCTCGATACGTACTTTTGATTTAAGCAAAAGAACTCAATTTTTTGTAGTTTCAAAATTTATATTTTATTTTGGATCTCTACTTTTGTTTTACAAAAAGAACTCAATTTTTGGTAATTTGGATATTTATATATTATTCTCGATACGTAGTTTTGTTTTAAGCAAAAGAACTCAATTTTTTATAATTTCGCAATTTATATTTTGTTTTGGATCCCTACTTTTGCTTTACAAAAAGAACTAAATTTTTGGTAATTTGGATATTTTATTTTATTCTCGATACGTACTTTTGTTTTATGCAAAAGAACTCAATTTTTTGTAATTTCAAAATTTAAATCTTACTTTGGATCCCTACTTTTGTTTTACAAAAAGAACTCAATTTTTAGTAATTTGGATATTTATATTTTATTCTCGATACGTAGTTTTGTTTTAAGCAAAAGAACTAAATTTTTTGTAATTTCAAAACTTATATTTTATTTTGGATCCCAACTTTTGTTTTACAAAAAGAACTCAATTTTTAGTAATTTGGATATTTATATTTTATTCTCGATACGTACTTTTGTTTTATGCAAAAGAACTCAATTTTTTGTAATTTCAAAATTTATATTTTATTTTGGATCCCTACTTTTGTTTTACAAAAAGAACTCAACTTTTGGTAATTTGGATATTTATATTTTATTCTCGATACGTACGTTTGTTTTATGCAAAAGAACCCAATTTTTTGTAATTTCAAAATTTGTATTTTATTTTGGATCCCTACTTTTGTTTTAGAAAAAAAACTCAATTTTTGGTAATTTGGATATTTATATTTTATTCTCGATACGTACTTTTGTTTTATGCAAAAGAACTCAATTATTTGTAATTTTGAAATTTGTATTTTATTTTCGATCCCTACTTTTTCTTTACAAAAAGAACTCAATTTTTGGTAAGTTGGATATTTATATTTTATTCTCGATACGTACTTTTGTTTTATGCAAAAGAAATCAATTTTTTGTAATTTCATAATTATGTTTAATTTTGGATCTGTACTTTTATTTTACAAAAAGAACTCAATTTTTGGTAATTTGGATATTTATAATTTATTCTCGATACGTAGTTTTGTTTTAACCAAAAGAACTCAATTTTTTGTAATTTCAAAATTTATATTTTATTTTGGATCCCTACTTTTGTTTTACAAAAAAACTCAATTTTTGGTAATTTGGATATTATATTTTATTCTCGATACGTACTTTTGTTTTATGCAAAAGAATTCAATTATTTGTAATTTTGAAATTTGTATTTTATTTTCGATCCCTACTTTTTCTTTACAAAAAGAACTCAATTTTTGGTAAGTTGGATATTTATATTTTATTCTCGATACGTACTTTTGTTTTATGCAAAAGAAATCAATTTTTTGTAATTTCATAATTTATATTTAATTTTGAATCTCTGCTTTTATTTTACAAAAAGAACTCAATTTTTGGTAATTTGGATATTTATATTTTATTCTCGATACGTAGTTTTGTTTTAAGCAAAAGAACTCAATTTTTTGTAATTTCAAAATTTATATTTTATTTTGGATCCCTACTTTTGTTTTACAAAAATAACTCAATTTTTAGTAGTTTGGATATTTATATTTTATCCTCGATACATACTTTTGTTTTATGCTAAAGAACTCAATTTTTTTTAATTTCGCAATTTATATTTTATTTTGGATCCCTACTTTTGTTTTAGAAAAAGAACTCAATTTTTGGTAATTTGGATATTTATATTTAACTCTTGATACGTAATTTTGTTTTGTGCAAAAGAACTCAATTTTTTGTAATTTCAAAATTTATATTTTATTTTGGATCCCTACTTTTATTTTACAAAAAGAACTCAATTTTTAGTAATTTGGATATTTATATTTTATTCTCGATACATACTTTTGTTTTATGCAAGAGAACTCAATTTCTTGTAATTTCCAAATTTATATTTTATTTTGGATCCCTACTTTTCTTTTACAAAAAGAACTCAATTTTTTGTAAATTGGATATTTATATTTTATTCTCGATACGTACTTTTGTTTTATGCAAAAGAACTCAATTTTTTGTAATTTCGCAATTTATATTTTATTTTGGATCCCTACTTTTGTTTTACAAAAAGAACTCAATTTTTTGTATTTTAGATATTTATACTTTATTCTCGATACGTACTTTTGATTTAAGCAAAAGAACTCAATTTTTTGTAGTTTCAAAATTTATATTTTATTTTGGATCTCTACTTTTGTTTTACAAAAAGAACTCAATTTTTGGTAATTTGGATATTTATATATTATTCTGAATACGTAGTTTTGTTTTAAGCAAAAGAACTCAATTTTTTATAATTTCGCAATTTATATTTTATTTTGGATCCCTACTTTTGCTTTACAAAAAGAACTAAATTTTTGGTAATTTGGATATTTTATTTTATTCTCGATACGTACTTTTGTTTTAGGCAAAAGAACTCAATTTTTTGTAATTTCAAAATTTAAATCTTACTTTGGATCCCTACTTTTGTTTTACAAAATGAACTCAATTTTTAGTAATTTGGATATTTATATTTTATTCTCGATACGTAGTTTTGTTTTAAGCAAAAGAACTAAATTTTTTGTAATTTCAAAACTTATATTTTATTTTGGATCCCAACTTTTGTTTTACAAAAAGAACTCAATTTTTAGTAATTTGGATATTTATATTTTATTCTCGATACGTACTTTTGTTTTATGCAAAAGAACTCAATTTTTTGTAATTTCAAAAATTTATATTTTATTTTGGATCGTTACTATTGTTTTACAAAAAGAACTCAATTTTTGGTAATTTGGATATTTATATTTTATTCTCGATACGTATTTTTGTTTTATTCAAAAAGAACTCAATTTTTTGTAATTTCAAAATTTATATTTTATTTTGGATCCCTACTTTTGTTTTACAAAAAGAACTTAATTTTTGGTAATTTGGATATTTATATTTTATTCTCGATACGTAATTTTGTTTTAAACAAAAGAACTCAATTTTTTGTATTTTCAAAATTTATATTTTATTCTCGATACGTAGTTTTGTTTTAAGCAAAAGAACTCAATTTTTTGTAATTTCAAAACTTATATTTTATTTTGGATCCCAACTTTTGTTTTACAAAAAGAACTCAATTTTTAGTAATTTGGATATTTATATTTTATTCTCGATACGTACTTTTGTTTTATGCAAAAGAACTCAATTTTTTGTAATTTCAAAATTTATATTTTATTTTGGATCCCTACTATTGTTTTACAAAAAGAACTCAATTTTTAGTAATTTGGATATTTATATTTTACTCTCGATACATACTTTTGTTTTATGCAGAAGAACTCGATTTTTTTTAATTTCGCAATTTATATTTTATTTTTGTTCCGTACTTTTTTTTTACAAAAAGAACTGAATTTTTGGTAATTTGGATATTTATATTTTATTCTCGATACGTACTTTTCTTTTATGCAAAAGAACTCAATTTTTTGTAATTTCAAAATTCATATTTTATTTTGGATCCCTTCTTTGGTTTTACAAAAACAACTCAATTTTTAGGAATTTGGATATTTATATTTTACTCTCGATACGTAGTTTTGTTTTATGCAAAAGAACTCAATTTTTTGTAATTTCAAAATTTATATTTTATTTTGGATCCCTACTATTGTTTTACAAAAAGAACTCAATTTTTGGTAATTTGGATATTTATATTTTATTCTCGATACGTACTTTTGTTTTATTCAAAAGAACTCAATTTTTTGTAATTTCAAAATTTATATTTTATTTTGGATCCCTACTTTTATTTTACAAAAAGAACTCAATTTTTGGTAATTTGGATATTTATATTTTATTCTCGATACGTAGTTTTGTTTTAAGCAAAAGAACTAAATTTTTTGTAATTTCAAAACTTATATTTTATTTTGGATCCCAACTTTTGTTTTACAAAAAGAACTCAATTTTTAGTAAAATGGATATTTATATTTTATTCTCGATACGTACTTTTGTTTTATGCAAAAGAACTCAATTTTTTGTAATTTCAAAATTTATATTTTATTTTGGATCCCTACTATTGTTTTACAAAAAGAACTCAATTTTTGGTAATTTGGATATTTATATTTTATTCTCGATACGTACTTTTGTTTTATTCAAAAGAACTCAATTTTTTGTAATTTCAAAATTTATATTTTATTTTGGATCCCTACTTTTATTTTACAAAAAGAACTCAATTTTTGGTAATTTGGATATTTATATTTTATTCTCGATACGTACTTTTGTTTTAAGCAAAAGAACTAAATTTTTTGTAATTTCAAAACTTATATTTTATTTTGGATCCCAACTTTTGTTTTACAAAAAGAACTCAATTTTTAGTAAAATGGATATTTATATTTTATTCTCGATACGTACTTTTGTTTTATGCAAAAGAACTCAATTTTTTGTAATTTCAAAATTTATATTTTATTTTGGATCCCTACTATTGTTTTAGAAAAAGAACTCAATTTTTGGTAATTTGGATATTTATATTTTATTCTCGATACGTATTTTTGTTTTATTCAAAAGAACTCAATGTTTTGTAATTTCAAAATTTATATTTTATTTTGGATCCCTACTTTTGTTTTACAAAAAGAACTCAATTTTTTGTAATTTGGATATTTATATTTTATTCTCGATACGTAGTTTTGTTTTAAGCAAAAGAACTAAATTTTTTGTAATTTCAAAACTTATATTTTATTTTGGATCCCAACTTTTTTTTTCCAAAAAGAACTCAATTTTTAGTAATTTGGATATTTATATTTTATTCTCGATACGTACTTTTGTTTTATGCAAAAGAACTCAATTTTTTGTAATTTCAAAATTTATATTTTATTTTGGATCCCTACTTTTGTTTTACAAAAAGAACTCAATTTTCGGTAATTTTGATATTTATATCTTATTCTCGATACGTAGTTTTGTTGTAAGCAAAAGAACTCAATTTTTTGTAATTTTAAAATTTATGTTTTATTTTGGATCCCTACTTTTGTTTTACAAAAAGAACTGAATTTTTGGTAATTTGGATATTTATATTTTATTCTCGATACGTACTTTTGCTTTATGCAAAAGAACCTAATTTTTTTGTCATTTCAAAATTTAAATTTTATTTTGGATCCCAACTTTTGTTTTACAAAAAGAACTCAATTTTTAGTAATTTGGATATTTATATTTTATTCTCGATACGTACTTTTGTTTTATGCAAAAGAACTCAATTTTTTGTAATTTCAAAATTTATATTTTATTTTGGATCCCTACTATTGTTTTACAAAAAGAACTCAATTTTTAGTAATTTGGATATTTATATTTTATTCTCGATACGTACTTTTGTTTTATGCAGAAGAACTCAATTTTTTTTAATTTCGCAATTTATATTTTATTTTGGTTCCCTACTTTTTTTTTACAGAAAGAACTGAATTTTTGGTAATTTGGATATTTATATTTTATTCTCGATACGTACTTTTGTTCTATGCAAAAAAACTCAATTTTTTGTAATTTCAAAATTTATATTTTATTTTGGATCCCTACTTTTTTTTTAACAAAAAGAACTGAATTTTTGGTAATTTAGATATTTATATTTTATTCTCGATACGTAGTTTTGTTTTAAGCATAAGAACTCAATTTTTTGTAATTTCAAAATTTATATTTTATTTTGGATCCCTACTTTTGTTTTACAAAAAGAACTCAATTTTGGTAATATGGATATTTATATTTTATTCTCGATACGTACTTTTGTTTCATGCAAAAGAACTCAATTTTTGTAATTTGAAAATTTATATTTTATTTTGGATCCCTACATTTGTTTTACAAATAGAACTCAATTGTTGGTAATTTGGATATTTATATTTTATTCTCGATACGTAGTTTTGTTTTAAGCAAAAGAACTCAATTTTTGGTAATTTCAAAATTTATATTTTATTTTGGATCCCTACTTTTGTTTTACAAAAAGAACTCAATTTTTGGTAATATGGATATTTATATTTTATTCTCGATACGTACTTTTGTTTCATGCAAAAGAACTCAATTTTTGTAATTTCAAAATTTATATTTTATTTTGGATCCCTACTTTTGTTTTACAAAAAGAACTCAATTTTTGGTAATATGGATATTTATATTTTATTCTCGATACGTACTTTTGTTTTATGGAGAAGAACTATTTTTTGTAATTTCGCAATTTATATTTTATTTTGGATCCCTACTTTTGCTTTACAAAAAGAACTGAATTTTTAGTAATTTGGATATTTATATTTTATTCTCGATACGTACCTTTGTTTTATGAAAAGAACTCAATTTTTAGTAATTTGGATATTTATATTTTATTCTTGATACGTACTTTTGTTTTACGCAAAGGAACTCAATTTTTTGTAATTTCAAAATTTATATTTTATTTTGGATCCCTACATTTGTTTTACAAATAGAACTCAATTGTTGGTAATTTGGATATTTATATTTTATTCTCGATACGTAGTTTTGTTTTAAGCAAAAGAACTAAATTTTTTGTAATTTCAAAACTTATATTTTATTTTGGATCCCAACTTTTGTTTTCCAAAAAGAACTCAATTTTTAGTAATTTGGATATTTATATTTTATTCTCGATACGTACTTTTGTTTTATGCAAAAGAACTCAATTTTTTGTAATTTCAAAATTTATATTTTATTTTGGATCCCTACTTTTGTTTTACAAAAAGAACTCAATTTTCGGTAATTTTGATATTTATATCTTATTCTCGATACGTAGTTTTGTTGTAAGCAAAAGAACTCAATTTTTTGTAATTTTAAAATTTATGTTTTATTTTGGATCCCTACTTTTGTTTTACAAAAAGAACTGAATTTTTGGTAATTTGGATATTTATATTTTATTCTCGATACGTACTTTTGCTTTATGCAAAAGAACCTAATTTTTTTGTCATTTCAAAATTTAAATTTTATTTTGGATCCCAACTTTTGTTTTACAAAAAGAACTCAATTTTTAGTAATTTGGATATTTATATTTTATTCTCGATACGTACTTTTGTTTTATGCAAAAGAACTCAATTTTTTGTAATTACAAAATTTATATTTTATTTTGGATCCCAACTTTTGTTTTACAAAAAGAACTCAATTTTTAGTAATTTGGATATTTATATTTTATTCTCGATACGTACTTTTGTTTTATGCAAAAGAACTCAATTTTTTGTAATTTCAAAATTTATATTTTATTTTGGATCCCTACTATTGTTTTACAAAAAGAACTCAATTTTTAGTAATTTGGATATTTATATTTTATTCTCGATACGTACTTTTGTTTTATGCAGAAGAACTCAATTTTTTTTAATTTCGCAATTTATATTTTATTTTGGTTCCCTACTTTTTTTTTACAAAAAGAACTGAATTTTTGGTAATTTGGATATTTATATTTTATTCTCGATACGTACTTTTGTTCTATGCAAAAAAACTCAATTTTTTGTAATTTCAAAATTTATATTTTATTTTGGATCCCTACTTTTTTTAACAAAAAGAACTGAATTTTTGGTAATTTAGATATTTATATTTTATTCTCGATACGTAGTTTTGTTTTAAGCATAAGAACTCAATTTTTTGTAATTTCAAAATTTATATTTTATTTTGGATCCCTACTTTTGTTTTACAAAAAGAACTCAATTTTTGGTAATATGGATATTTATATTTTATTCTCGATACGTACTTTTGTTTCATGCAAAAGAACTCAATTTTTGTAATTTGAAAATTTATATTTTATTTTGGATCCCTACATTTGTTTTACAAATAGAACTCAATTGTTGGTAATTTGGATATTTATATTTTATTCTCGATACGTAGTTTTGTTTTAAGCAAAAGAACTCAATTTTTTGTAATTTCAAAATTTATATTTTATTTTGGATCCCTACTTTTGTTTTACAAAAAGAACTCAATTTTTGGTAATATGGATATTTATATTTTATTCTCGATACGTACTTTTGTTTCATGCAAAAGAACTCAATTTTTGTAATTTGAAAATTTATATTTTATTTTGGATCCCTACTTTTGTTTTACAAAAAGAACTCAATTTTTGGTAATATGGATATTTATATTTTATTCTCGATACATACTTTTGTTTTATGGAGAAGAACTATTTTTTGTAATTTCGCAATTTATATTTTATTTTGGATCCCTACTTTTGCTTTACAAAAAGAACTGAATTTTTAGTAATTTGGATATTTATATTTTATTCTCGATACGTACCTTTGTTTTATGAAAAGAACTCAATTTTTAGTAATTTGGATATTTATATTTTATTCTTGATACGTACTTTTGTTTTACGCAAAGGAACTCAATTTTTTGTAATTTCAAAATTTATATTTTATTTTGGATCCCTACATTTGTTTTACAAATAGAACTCAATTGTTGGTAATTTGGATATTTATATTTTATTCTCGATACGTAGTTTTGTTTTAAGCAAAAGAACTCAATTTTTTGTAATTTCAAAATTTATATTTTATATTGGATCCCTACTTTTGTTTTACAAAAAGAACTCAATTTTTGGTAATTTGGATATTTATATTTTATTCTCGATACGTACTTTTGTTTTAAGCAAAAGAACACAATTTTTTGTAATTTCGCAATTTATATTTTATTTTGGATCCCTACTTTTGCTTTACAAAAAGAACTCAATTTTTGGTAATTTGGATATTTTATTTTATTCTCGATACATACTCTTGTTTTATGCAAAAGAACTCAATTTTTTGTAATTTCAAAATTTAAATTTTATTTTGGATCCCTACTTTTGTTTTACAAAAAGAACTCAATTTTTTGTAATTTGGATATTTATATTTTATTCTCGATACGTAGTTTTGTTTTAAGCAAAAGAACTAAATTTTTTGTAATTTCAAAACTTATATTTTATTTTGGATCCCAACTTTTGTTTTCCAAAAAGAACTCAATTTTTAGTAATTTGGATATTTATATTTTATTCTCGATACGTACTTTTGTTTTATGCAAAAGAACTCAATTTTTTGTAATTTCAAAATTTATATTTTATTTTGGATCCCTACTTTTGTTTTACAAAAAGAACTCAATTTTTGGTAATATGGATATTTATATTTTATTCTCGATACGTACTTTTGTTTTATGCAAAAGAACTATTTTTTGTAATTTCGCAATTTATATTTTATTTTGGATCCCTACTTTTGCTTTACAAAAAGAACTCAATTTTTAGTAATTTGGATATTTATATTTTATTCTCGATACGTACCTTTGTTTTATGAAAAGAACTCAATTTTTTGTAATTTCGCAATTTATATTTTATTTTGGATCCCTACTTTTGCTTTACAAAAAGAACTCAATTTTTAGTAATTTGGATATTTATATTTTATTCTCGATACGTACCTTTGTTTTATGAAAAGAACTCAATTTTTAGTAATTTGGATATTTATATTTTATTCTTAGAAGGTTCACGTTTGCTTAATTCGTGTAGGGAAGTCTTGGGTTAACTTTCGCTTAGTTGGTTAATCTAGACCGAACAAGGATTAAACGGACTGATAATCTGTTGTAAGCCAAGGTTGTCAGAGGTGCATTGTGTTCAAGACTCTTGCCTATTTTAATTACTGCAATTAATTTGTTGTTTGTCCGCTATATTTTAATTAACTGTTATCTGTCCAAACCCTCCCCCATTACATGATTCAATCTTTTGACAGTGAAAATTGGTCCTTGAGAGACGACCTAGGAGTCACTTCTTCTAGTACTACATTTAATTGTTTTTTATTTGACTGAGTACGACATCGTCTTTGGTCTGCACCACCAGTCTTTGGTCTGGATTCTGCACTCTCTAGTCTCTCGTCTCTCGTCTGCAGTCTCCAGTCTCCAGTCTCTAGTCTGCAGTCTCCTGTCTCTAGTCTCCAATCTCCTGTCTCTAGTCTGCAGTCTCCAGTCTGTAGTCTCCATTCTCCAGTCTCTAGTCTCCAGTCTCTGGTCTGCAGTCTCCAGTCTTTGGTCTCGCAGTCTGCAGCCTCTGGTCTACAGCTCTCAGCCTCTAGTCTGCAGCCTTCGCCTCTTGTCTGCAGCTCTCCGGCCTCGGTCCGCAGCTCTCAAGTTTGCAGCCTACAATCTCGGTCCTGAGTCTCCGGCCTCTAGTCTCGCAATCTCGGCCTCTAGCCTGCAATCTCCGGCCTCGGTCTCGCAGCTCTCCGGTCTCGGTTCGCAGCTCTCTAGTCTCGCAGCTCTCCGGCCTTCGTCGCTAGCTCTCTCGTCTTTCGTCTCGCAGCCTATAGTCTCTTGCTCGCAGCTCTCTAGTCTCCGGTCTCGCAGCCTCCGGTCCCCAGCCTATAGTCTCCGGCCTCCGGCCTCTGGTCCGCAGCTCTCCGGCCTCGGTCGCTAGCCTCGGCCTCAGTTCGCAGCCTTCGCTTCTGGTCGACAAGCTCCACCTCTAGACTACGGCCTCCAGCCTCGGTCTCGCAGCTCTTCGCCTCGGTCTACAGCCTCCGGCCTCCGGTCTCGCTGTCTCCGGCCTCTAGCATGCAATCTCCGGTCCTCGGTCTCGCAGCTCTCTAGTGTCCGGTGTGCGCCTCGGTCTACAGCCTCAGCCTGTAGTCTCCATTCTCGCAGCTCTCCGCCTCCGGCCTCTAGGCTGCAGCCTCCGACCTTTGGTCTTCGCCTCCGGCCTCTGGTCTTCGCCTCGAGCCTCGGTCCGGAGTCACCGGCCTCGGTCTGCAGCCTCCAGCCTCTAGCCTACAATCTCCGGCTCTCGCCTACAGCCTCCGGCCTCTTGTCTCGCAGCCTCCAGCCTCTAGTCTCGCAATCTCCGGTCTTTGGTGTGCAGTCTCCAGTCTCTGGTGTGCAGTCTCCACTCTCTAGTCTGTAGTCTCTGGTCTCCATGATGAGTCATTATTTTCCCTTATTTTCTTACCTTTCTGTACTTGTTTTCATCTCTAATTTGTTCTTAATTGTTTATATTTTGTACTAATTTCTATTAGGGCTATATTTGGACCAGTAAATTCATATTTTAATTAATTTGAATTTTCTAAGTTTAATTATTCCAATTTTTATTTTCGAGGCGCTTTAAAATTATTTTGAGCTTGGAATTAATTCATGGATTTCAAGAGGAGCTGCCACGTCACAACTTGGACCAGATTTGTTTCTTGGGATTTTGGGCCCAATGGATCTAGGGTTTCGTGCCTATACAATGCAGCTACAAGTAGGGCAGCTGAGGGAGAGCGGAACACACAGACACAGTGCGGAGAAGACGGCAGCAGTAGTAGGAATTAGGGTTTCTTTTACGTTTTTGCTTTCAGCTAGAGAGACAAGTTTACACTTTGGTTTTTACTTCAGAATGCGTCCAGTGTTCTTCAAATCTAGTTTTGTTCTTCAATTCATTTGCGTTTCTTTTCTGTCAATTTCGTTTTCTGTCAATTTCGTTTTCTATCAATTTCGTTTTCTGTCAATTTCGTTTTCTGTTAATTTCGTTTTCTGTCAATTTCGTTTTCTGTCAATTTCGTTTTCATTTTCAATTTCATTTTTGTTTTCTTTTTCAATTTCAATTTGAATTTCCGTTTACGTTTTCTATTTTCTGAATTAATGCAAGGCTAAAATCCAAGGGTGGGGCTCTTGGGCATACTGCACTCACTGATGGAGGTTTCTGTGCGTTTTATGGTTTCGTACGTATGATTCTCCTCTCGTGAAGCCTCCGCTCTGAGGATGCTTAATCCCTTGGAAGGAGACCTTACAAGGTTCACGCTTGCTTAATTCGTAGTGGAAGTCTTGGGTTAACTTTCGCTTAGTTGGTTAATCTAGACCGAACAAGGATTAAACGGACTGATAATCTGTTGTAAGCCAAGGATGTCAGAGATGCATTGTGTTCAAGAGTCTTGCCTATTTTAATTAATGCAATTAATTTGTTGTTTGTCTGCTATATTTTAATTAACTGTTATCTGTCCAAAACCCCCCCCATTGCATGATTCAATCTTTTGACAGTGAAAATTGGTCCTTGAGAGACGACCTAGGAGTCACTTCTTCTAGTACTACATTTAATTGTTTTTTATTTGACCAAGTATGACATCGACCACCAGTCTTTGGTCTGGATTCTGCACTCTCTAGTCTCTCGTCTGCAGTCTCCAGTCTCTAGTCTCCATTCTCTAGTCTACAGTCTCCTGTCTCTAGTCTCTCGTCTGCAGTCTCCAGTCTCTAGTCTCGCAGCCTCTAGTCTCGCAGCCTCCCGTCTCTAGTCTCCGCCTCCCGTCTCGTAGTCTCCATTCTCCAGCCTCCGGCCTCGGGTCTCGTAGTCTCCGAGCCTCTCGGTCTGCAGCCTTCGCCTCGGTCTGCAGCCTCTGGCCTCGGGTCTCGCAGCTCCGGCCTCGGGTCTCGTAGCCTCTAGTCTCTCGGTCTCCAGCCTCTATTCTCTCGGTTCGCAGCCTCGGCCTCTTGTCTCGCAGTGTCTGGACTACGCCTCCGAGCCTTCGGTTCGCAGCCTCAAGTCTCGCAGCTTCATGCCTCTGTCCGGAGTCTCCGAGCCTCTAGTCTCGCAATCTCCAAGATCTAGCCTCGCACTCTCCGGCCTCTCGTCTCGTAGTCTTCGCCTCGTCTCGTAGTCTCCGGCCTCGGTCTCGCAGCCTCGGGCCTCCGGCCTCGGTCTGCAGCCTCTAGGCCTCTAGTCTCGCAGCTCCGGCCTCGTCGCCAGCCTCTCTGCCTCTGGTCTCGCAGCCTACGCCTCTTGCCTACGGCCTCTAGTCTCTCGGTCTCGCAGCCTCCAGGCCCCTAGTCTCGCAGCCTCGCAGCCTCTGGGCCTCGGGCCTTGCCCATAGGCCTACAGCCTCGGTCAACGGCCTCTGGCCTCAGTGTCCGCAGCCTCCGGCCTCGGTCGCAATCTCCACTCTCTGGACTACGCTCCTAGTCTCTGGTCTCGCAGCCTCCAGCCTCCGGTCTCCAGCCTCTAGTCTCGCAGCCTTCGCCTTCGTCTCGTAGTCTTAACTCTCTGGTCTACGCCTCCGGGCCTGTGGTCTCGCTGCCTCCGCCTCTAGCATGCAATCTCTAGTCTCTAGTCTACGGCCTCTGGGCCTCGGTCTCGCAGCCTCCGCCTCGGGTCTGCAGCCTCCGGGCCTCGGTCTCCGGCCTCCGGCCTTTGGTCTCGCAGCCTCCACTCTTTGGTCTTGTGTGCAGTCTCTGGTTTGCAGTCTCCAGTCTGTAGTCTCCAGTCTGCAGTCTCCAATCTCCAGTCTCCAGTCTCTAGGCCGCAGCCTCCGGCCTTTGGTATGAAGTCCGCAGCCTCCGGTCCGCAGCCTCCGAGCCTCGGGTTTGGAGTCACCAGCCTCGGTCTCGCAGCCTCCGGTCTCGCAGCCTCTAGCCTCGCAATCTCCGGCCTCTCGCCTACAGCCTCCAGCCTCTTGACCGCAGCCTCCGGCCTCTAGTCCGTAGTCTCCGAGCCTCGGTCCGCAGCCTCCGGCCTCGGTGTGCGCCTCCACTCTCTAGTCTCGTAGTCTCCGGTCTCCATGATGAGTCATTATTTTCCCTTACTTTCTTACCTTTCTGTACTTGTTTTCATCTCTAATTTGTTCTTAATTGTTTATATTTTGTACTAATTTCTATTAGGGCTATATTTGGACCAGAAATTCATATTTTAATTAATTTGAATTTTCTAAGTTTAGTTATTCCAATTTTTATTTTCAGGGCAGTTTAAAATTATTTTGGGCTTGGAATTAATTCATGGACTTCAAGAGGAGCCGCCACGTCATAACTTGGACCAGATTTGTTTCTTTGGATTTTGGGCCCAATGGATCTAGGGTTTCGTGTCTATGCAATGCAGCTACAAGTAGGGCAACTGAGGAGAGCTGAACACATGCATACAAAGACTGAGAAGACTAGCAGCAGTAGTAGGAATTAGGGTTTCTTTTACGTTTTTGCTTTCAGCTAGAGATACAAATTTACGTTTTGGTTTTTACTTCAGAATTCATCCACTGTTCTTCAATTCCAGTTTTGTTCTTCAATTCATTTGCGTTCGTTTCTGTCAATTTCGTTTTCTGTCAATTTCATTTTCTGTCAATTTCGTTTTCTGTCAATTTCGTTTTACGTTTTCTATTTTATGAATTAATGGAAGGCTAAAACCCCAGGGTGGGACTCTTGGGCATGTTGCACTCACTGATGGAGGTTTTGTGCGTTTTATGGTTTCGTACGTTTGATTCTCCAATGTGAAGTCTCTGCTTTGGAGGATGCTTAATCCCTTGGAAGGAGACCTTACAAGGTTCACGCTTGCTTAATTTGTGTAGGAAGTCTTGGGTTAACTTTCGCTAGTTGGTTAATCTAGACCGAACAAGGATTAAACGGCCCGATAATCATTGTAAGCCAAGGATGTCGAGATACATTGTGTTCAAGAGTCTTGCCTATTTTAATTACTGCAATTTCGTTTGCGTTTCGTTTTCTGTCAATTTCGTTTTCTGTCAATTTCATTTTCTGTCAATTTCATTTTCTGTCAATTTCATTTTCTGTCAATTTCGTTTTCTGTCAATTTCGTTTTCATTTTCAATTTCGTTTACGTTTTTGTTTTCAATTTCAATTTGAATTTCCGCTTACGCTTTCTATTTTCCGAATTAATGGAAGGCTAAAATCCCGTAGGTGGGGCTCTTGGGCATACCGCACTCACCGATGGAGGTTTCGTGCGCTTTATGGTTTCGTGACGCTTGATTCTCCTCCGTGAAGCCTCTGTTCTTGAGGATGCTTAATCCCTTGGAAGGAGACCTTACAAGGTTCACGCTTGCTTAATTCGTGTAGGGAAGTCTTGGGTTAACTTTCGCTTAGTTGGTTAATCTAGACCGAACAAGGATTAAACTGATCGATAACTGCTGTAAGCCAAGGATGTCGAGATGCATCGTGTTCAAGAGTCTTGCCTATTTTAATTACTGCAATTAATTTGTTGTTTGTCCGCTATATTTTAATTAACTGTTATCTGTCCAAAACCCCCCCATTGCATGATTCAATCTTTTGACAGTGAAAATTGGTCCTTGAGAGACGACCTCGGAGTCACTTCTTCTAGTACTACATTTAATTGTTTTTTTATTTGACCGAGTACGACATCGATCAAATTTGGCGCCGTTGCCGGGGACCAACGTTTCTGTCCAAAGGTGTAGCAAAAGAAACAAGGGAATTTCGAATTGAGGAGCTATAGCTGCAGAATAGTGCCGGAACAGTAACCCAATTTTCTCAATTTTTGTTTTAATAGCTAGACTTGTTATTTTTGTTTGAATTTTTGTGTGCACATTTCTTTTGATCCATATTTTATTTCAAAAATCCCAGAAGCACATATAGTGGTCCCCATTTTAATAACCGAAAATTGGTTTTTAGAAAACTTCAAACAGTCATAACTTTTGCCTCGGTTATCAAAATTGGACATATTATATATGCATTTGGTGTAGAAAAGGCATTTCCACACAAGATCACATCTTTTTGAAGGCATTTCCACAGTCTTTGGAAGGTGTTGCTCAAGACTGATTGTGCTACCTTGCGCCCAGATCCATCACTAGTTGGGACGACCTTAAGAGAGAGTTCCTGAATAAATTCTTCCCTGCTTCCAGAACAACAGATTGGGGTAAGTAAATCTCCAAAAAAAGGCCGTTTACTATTTTATTTTTATTTTTGAAGTTTTATTGCTCTTATTTTTCATACTTTCTGGTAGTGGTTCATATAACTATCCTTTGAATTTTGCTTTTAAATTTTGTGTACTGTCTTTTCATGATTTTAGGGTGTTACTCACAAAATTTTAGCTCATTTGGACTTTGTTTGAGTATAGTTCCAGATTTACCTCTATGTATGCTTATGTGTGAAATGCATGATAGTGCATGACTAGAGCCAATCCAGGACAGTTACAACCCTTTAATCCTGAAATAGATAGGACCTTTCATACATTAGTTAGGCACTCTAGGAATTTGTCTTTAGATTCTATATCATTAGATACCATTAGTTTAAGTAGTTTTGAGCATTCTCCCTCTGTATCTGCGAATTTTAATTCTGTGCTTGCTGATTCTGATTCTAATTTTTGATTCTGATCCTGCTGACTTTCAGACTGAGAACATTATGGCTCAACCTCCACCTCGTGAGAGGACTCTTAGGGAGCTGGCGGCACCTGATTTCACTTACGAAAGCTTGTGCATTCAGTATCCTGAGGATGTTTCATATGTTCTAAAGACTGGATTAATACATTTGCTACCCAGGTTCCATGGTCTTGCAGGAGAATGTCCACACAAACATTTGAAGGAGTTCCATATAGTCTGTTCCTCCATGAAGCCACAAGATGTGCTACAAGATCACATCTTTTTGAAGGCATTTCCACACTCTTTGGAAGGTGTTGCTAAAGACTGGTTGTACTACCTTGTGCCCATATCCATCACTAGTTGGGACGACCTTAAGAGAGAGTTCCTGAATAAATTCTTCCCTGCTTCCAGAACAACAGATTGGGGTAAGTAAATCTCCAAAAAAAGGTCGTTTACTATTTTATTTTTATTTTTGAAGTTTTATTGCTCTTATTTTTCATACTTTCTGGTTGTGGTTCATATAGCTATCCTTTGAATTTTGCTTTTAAATTTTGTGTACTGTCTTTTCATGATTTTAGGGTGTTACTCACAAAAGTTTAGCTCATTTGGACTTCGTTTGAGTATAGTTCCAGATTTACCTCTATGTATGCTTATGTGTGAAATGCATGATAGTGCATGACTAGAGCCAATCCAGGACAGTTACAACCCTTTAATCCTGAAATAGATAGGACCTTTCATACATTAGTTAGGCACTCTAGGAATTTGTCTTTAGATTCTATATCATTAGATACCATTAGTTTAAGTAGTTCCGAGCATTCTCCTCTCAGTATCTCGCGAATTTTAATTCAGTGCTTGCCGATTCGATTCTAATTTTGATTCTGATCCTGCTGACTTTCACACTGAGAACATTATGGCTCAACCTCCACCTCGTGAGAGGACTCTTAGGGAGTCAGGCAGCACTCGATTTCACTTACGAAAGCTTAGTGCATTCAGCATCCCGAGGATGTTTCATATGTTCTAAAGACTGGATTAATACATTTGCTACCTAGGTTCCATGGTCTTGCAGGAGAATGTCCACACAAACATCTGAAGGAGTTCCATATAGTCTGTTCCTCTATGAAGCCACAAGATGTGTTACAAGATCACATCTTTTTGAAGGCATTTCCACACTCTTTGGAAGGTGTTGCTAAAGACTGGTTGTACTACCTTGCGCCCAGATCCATCACTAGTTGGGACGACCTTAAGAGAGAGTTCTTGAATAAATTCTTCCCTGCTTCAGGAACAACAGCGATCAGAAAAGATATTTCATGAATCCGACAGATGAGTGGAGAGACCTTGTACGAGTACTGGGAGACATTTAAAAAATTATGTGCAAGTTGTCCCCACCATCAGATTTCTGAACAGCTCTTATTATAGTACTTTTGGGAAGGCCTCAATAGTATGGAGAGGAGTATGATTGACGCTGCCAGTGGAGGAGCTCTTGGTGACATGACCCCTGCAGAGGCTAGAAACTTAATTGAAAAAATGGCCTCCAATTCTCAGCAATTCAGTGGTACAAACGATGTTATTGTTCTAAGGGGAATTCATGATGTGCCTGTTGCTGATTTTTCTTCATCTACAGATAGGAAGCTTGAGGGAAAGCTTGATGCCTTGGTCAATTTGGTCACTCAGCTTGCCATGAACCAGAAATCTGCACCCACATCTGTGGCAAGGGTTTGCGGCATTTGCACATCAATTGACCATTATACAGATCAGTGCCCATCAGTGCAGCAGCCTTCTGATGCTCATGCTCCTCAAGCCTATGCTGCAAACATCTACAATAATAGACAGCAGCAGCAAAATTATGATCTGTCCAGCAATAGATATAACCCAGGATGGAGGAATCATCCTAATCTTAGATGGTCTCCGCAGCAGAAGAACAACAACAACATTCTCGCACCACCATTTCGTAGTTCTACCGGTCCCTGGCCCAAGCGCACCTTATGTGCCTCCAAGCAGATAACAAAGAATATCACAAAGCAGCAGAATGAAGCTCCCGCACCACCACCACCTCCTCAATCTTCTACTTCTGAACCTTGATTGGAGGAGTTAGTGAGGCAGATGACTCTCCAAAATATGCAATTCCAAGAAGAGACCGTGAGCTTCCATCCGTAGCTTGACAAATCGGATGGGGCGGATGGCTACTCAACTTAATCAGCACGATCACAAAATTAAGATAGATTGCCTTCTCAAACTGTGCAGAATCCGAAAAATGTTAGTGCCATCACATTGAGGTTGGGCAAACAGATTCACATACCCACCGCAGCATCTTCATCGCTTCGCACTCGAGCCTGCTTCTCGCACTCGAGCAAAGTAATGAGCAACCAGCTGGTGCCCGAATTTTCATGCGGTGGACCTTCTTCCAAAGACCAGCTTCGATTTGCAGCAGCCACCTCCTATCCCTCTTCCATTCCCTCCCAAATTGATTCCAAGCAAAAAGATGGAAGAACTGGATAAGGAGATATTGGAGACCTTCAGGAAAGTAGAGGTGAACTGATGTGATCTCAATTCATGAAGAACCTCAACCTATGCAAGGAGGACTCACCACAAGAAAATAAGAAAAGGAAAATATGAAAGAAGAGCTTAAAAAGAATTTTGAAGAAAAGGAAGGAAGAAAATCAAGGAGAATGTACAAGAAGCTTGAAGAAGAGATTAGAAATATTAATAACTCTTGTAATTTCCTTGTAAATAAAAATAGAGTTAGTTTTGTGTCTTTCTTTGAAATAGAAATAAGAGGCTACTTGTTTGGACACATGGATAGTATCAAAAACAAGGGCCTTGTTTGGGAAGCTTTGGAGCATCTTCCAAACATGGCCTAACCTTTTAGAATTCCACCCATGTGCATGCATTTTCGTTTTCCCCTCTCTATATAAGGGTGTGAGTCTCATTTGTAACATAACTTTGAAGATTAATTGAGAGCAAGAGCTAATTCTCTTTGAAGTTCAAGAGGTAAGCCTCATTTCTAGAATCTTATCTTGAGTTTTCCATAATTCAAGTGGTGATTGTCCTTTGCACTTATCTTTCTTTATGAAAGTGGCGTGTTCTTCATTCTCTTGTCTTCTCCATGTTTTCTCTTTGATTGTTCTTGTTCTTCATAGCTGCACCATATATCTTCATTTTAATCCATTTTCCACCGATTAAAATGCTTGTTTTCACTTCCTATGGCTTCCTATGACATGTATCTTGATTCTAATCGGTTCAAACATCTCAAAACTTGTTTTCCTTGAATTCTACCGATTGAAACCCATAACAAAGGGGCTGGTTGCGTTTTTCACATTTCTAAGTCAATTGAACCGATTAATTTCATTGGTTTCATCTTCTATGGCTTCCTATGAGTTCTATATTGAATTTAATCGGTTGAATTGAATTGTTTTGCAATTTTTAAGTGTGGGCCGAATTTGAACCCTAACATTTGGGGAAAAATCTGATTTCATGTTCTTCCTTGCAATTATACATGCTATTTTGATTCCATATGCCTATACACATGTTTGATAGATCCTACAACACTTGTAATGCCTCCTAGGCATCCATCATGAACATACCTCTGCTTGATGCCATCAAGCAAATCCCGAGATATGCAAAATTCCTGAAGGAGTTGTGCACTCATAAGAGGAAAATGAAGGGCAATGAGAGAATCAACATGGGTAGAAATGTATCTGCTTTGATAGGTAAATTTTTTCCGCACATTCCTGAAAAATGTAAGGACCCAAGTACTTTCTGCATACCTTGTGTTATAGGAAATAATAAATTTGAAAATTCCATGCTTGATTTAGGTGCTTCTATAAATGTCATGCCTCTGTCTATATTTAAATCTCTGTCTCTTGGACCTATGCAACCTACGGGTGTGGTGATACAGTTGGCAAATAGAAGTGTTGCCCACCCTACAGTGTTTCATTGAGGATGTGTTAGTTCGGGTTGGTGAACCGATTTTTCCTGCCGATTTCTATGTGCTTGACATGGAGGACGGATTCTCCCGTGGATCTGTGCCAATCATTTTTGGCAGACCATTTTTGAAAACAGCCCGAACTAAGATTGATGTGTATGCTGGTACATTGTCCATGGAATTTGGTGATAGAATTATCCATTTTAATATTCTTGATGTCATGAGACATCCATCTGAAGATCATTCTGTTTTTCGTGCTGAGATACTTGATGTTGTTGTTGATGAGTATGTTTCTGATTCTCATTCTTTGTATGATAAGAAACATCATTTTCTATCTGATCTGTATACTTCTCTCAATAGCACTGAATCTGAATATGTTTTTGAATCGGTTTCTGAGTTTGAGCTCTGTTCTGATGTGTTGGGGGCTGTACCTGCACCTCTTGGCCTTTCTTTAGAGTCAGAATGCGCTAACCATGTTGCAAGAAGTACACATGAATCTGACTTGCAGGGTGAGGTACATGCTGTGGAACCCTTAGTTCCTTCTACTGCTCAGCCATCTCCCATTCCAGAATTGAAACCTTTGCCGCCAGAAAACCTCAAGTATGCCTACTGTTGGAATAAATGGCTGAGTTTAAGAGGGGGGGTGAATTAAACTTTCAAAGATTTTCGAAACCCAATGCCCAATTATGAAAAACCAGATTCGGATTGAAGATTTAAATCAGTTTTTATAGGTTCTTGAAATGCTCTTTATCAATTGATCATATATCCAATTCAATTTCAATTTAAACTTCAATTACCGAAAGTAAAGAGTTCAAGGGAAGAAGAACAACACAGAGATTTATACCGGTTCACCTTTCAACAAAGGCTACATCCAGCTTCCTAAACAAACAAATTCAATCAATTCACTAAAAACCAGCTTTTACATGAACACTACATGCAAAACCGAAACCGTAAAGCCGCACCAAGTCTTGAACCCTACAAGACTTCTAAACACCTGTAAAACCCTATTACAAGATCTCTTAATCACCCCGATTAAGATACAAACACGCAGCCTAACAAACACACAAAGAATTGGATTGAATTCACCTGAAATTCAATGCGTAAACGAAAACAGAGCATCAGCAAGAACAGAAAAACAGAGCATGCAATTCTTGATTTGATTCGCACTCAAATGAATCTTGATCGTCTTGGAGTGATTCGTAAAATGTTTTAGAGTGTATTAGGAACGTTCTTGCTCAATGGGTCTTTTAGAAAAGGTTTCGTCACTTAGTTCTTTAAGTTTCAAGATATATATAGAAAACTCGTTAAAACCGATTCTCGCAGAAATAGTCGGCTAAAACGCGTTTTAGTCTGGTTGTTTTCATTAAAAACCAATTTTCCAGTGAGCACCTGTTTTACTCGAAACTTGAAAACAGTCAGTTGAAATCTTCCAAATACAAAGCTTTGAAAATGAAGAACAGCTTTAACTAGTTGAAATCAGATTTTTAACCAATTAAAAACAGCTTAAACCTTTGAAATCATTTTAAAACCTTTTAAAACATTTCAAAACATTTTAAACTCCAAGACTAAGATCAAGATAAATTGAAATGCATCATACCACACAACTTAAGACTCTCTAATCCTAAGACAAAATCTTCATTCTTCAAGCACCAACATCTTCATCATTAAAGGTGGTTGGAGACATCAAATCCACTTGAAACCAAGTCTTCAAGTCCAACAAACTCCCCCTATTTGATGATGACAACCACTTGATGCATTCATTGTCTTTGAAGAATGTAGGAGTCCTGCACAAAACAAAAATTCGAAAAATACAGCAGCAGTAAATACAGCATACAAGAAATACAGCAAGAAGAGGCAAAAGAAAAATAGCAAGCAAGCAGCAGATTCCGATTCTCCCCTTTCACTAGATTCCGATTCTCCCCTTTTTCTTGTACTTGTGCTTCATGTGCCTTCAAATGCATTCAACATTCAACAATTTCTCCCCCTTTGGAATCATCAAATAGCAACAAGAAAAATAACATAGCATATGCAGTAAAATAAGATTGTTCAACATACATGGGCATTATACCCAATAAAAAAAAACAGCAACAAATAAGCACATACAGCACACAACCAAACAGCAATGAAATGCAAAAACATGAATGCAAATAGCAACAGCAGCATGATTTTGCAGCAGCATCAGCAGAATCTGTGTAGCAGCAGTTGAATTAATGCACCAGCAACAACAAATGCACCAACAGCAGCAACAACAAAACCAGCATTACAAAAATAACAGCACACAGCAACAATACTTCAGTTACAGCAGATGCACCAGCAGTAATACAGCAGCAGTAACAACAGTATTAATGCACCAGCAGCAACACTTCAGTAACAACAAATGCTTCAATTATGCAGCAACAACAAATACAGCAGATAATGCAAATATAGCAGCAACAGCAGATACAGCAGCAACAGCAAATATAGCAGCAACAGCAGATACAGCAGCAACAACAAATATAGCAACAACAGCAGATACAGCAGCAACAGCACTTCAGTTATAGCAGATGCACCAGCAGCTGTACTTCAATTATGCAGCAACAGCAAACACATCAATTATGCAGCAACAACAATAGTTTTACTAAAAAAAAAAACAGCAAATACAGCTTTTCTTCCAAAACACCAGCAAATACAGCAGCAGTATTAACAGCATTTTCAATAACAGCAAGTGCACCAAGAACAAGCAACAAGCAACAACATTCCAAAAATCCAGCAAACACAAGCAGCAGCCTTTAAAAAAAACAGAATAACAGCACCAAGTAAACAAAGATCAGCGAATAGGATTTAACAAAGCAACAACATCTCTCTATTAGTTGCGTAACCAGCTTAATCATCATCCTCTCCATCATCATCCTCTCCATCATCATCATCAAACCAAGCTTCAATAGAACAATGTCTATAAGAAGGAGGTGCTGGAATTTCAGGTTCTTTGTGTTTAGATGACCCAGCAGTTTTGGATTTCTTCCTTGGATTGCTTGAGGAGGCCATTGCAGAAAAGAGAGATTGTAGAGAAACAACGTATAGGCAATGTATTATGCAGAGTTTTTGCACGAGTAAAGTGAATGCTAAAGTAACAATGCTACCCACATGTATTTAACATTTTAGATTTTCAATTTATTAAGAAATTTGTGCTTTGTTCAGTCAAAGAAGGAATCAATTGCATTCAATTGGAATATATTGGACAGAGATATGCAGTAGGCACAGTTTTGACCAGAGAATTCAGTTAGTTCAATGCAACACGTATTTGGAGAGAGAAACCAGCTTAAAAGTAAAGCAAAGGCACTACAAGACAAAACAGCGAGCCAAGATTCTTTGAATCGCCTTTATCTATCATGTTTAAATGCTCAATTCTCATTTAATCAACTTAAATGCACCAATTGAATATGAATCAATGCAAGATAACAAGAAATTCGCACAAATTTTAAATTTTGCATGTCGACAGCAATTTCGGCCGCTTGATTTATGAAAAACAACTGATTAAAACGTAAATCTCGATCATCGGTTTAATGCGGATAACCGATTTTAATCGACTAAATCGATAGATCAACCGACTAAAACAGAGACGTAAATTACCGCACATCCACTGCAGCCTCAAATTAGGCAAAACAACCGATTAAAAGCCCGAAACAACTAGCTAAAATTCTGAATAACATTGCGATTTCACTTATAACATACAATATGCAAATCTAACCGTAATTAATCAAGAATTATGCAGATTTAAGCATTCAAACACACAAATACAAAGATGATTAACAGCAGAAATGAATCATATACATGAATTACATCACATTTGAAACATCAAGAACACCCAACTCATTTCTTAATTGGAAAACCTATCTTTGGGGAGTGGTTTGGTAAATATATCGCAAGTTGGTTATTAGAGTCAACAAATTCAATTATGCAATCACCTTTTTGAACATGATCCCTAATGAAATGGTGCCTTATTTCTATATGTTTCGTTCTAGAGTGCAAAATAGGATTTTTTGTTAAGTTGATAGCACTTGTATTGTCACACCTAATAGGAATGTGATCTAGTTTCAAACCATAATCAAAAAGTCGCTGCTTTAACCAAAGAGTTTGAGCACAACAGCTCCCAACCGCAACATACTCGCCTTCAAGCAGTAGACAAAGCCACACTAGCTTGCTTTTTGCTATGCCATGATACTAGACTACTTCCTAGTAGATGACAAGTTCCACTAGTGCTTTTTCTATCAAGTTTACATCCAAAGAAAGTCTCAGCATCCGAATAGCCTACTAGATTAAAAGAAGCACCTTTAGGATACCACAAACCAACATTAATAGTTCCTTTTAGATATTTCAAAATTCTTTTGGCAATTGCGAAATGTGATTCTTTGGGATTAGATTGAAACCTAGCACACATGCATACACTAAACATTATATCGTGCCTACTAGCAGCTAGGATATAATAGTGAACCAATCAAACCTCTATACTTAGTGGAATCAAAAGGTTTACCACTTTCATCCGCATCAAGATAGCCGCCGGTAGCCATGGGTGTGCTTGATTCTTTGCAGACTGTCCATCTCATATTTCTTTAATGTCTCTTTGCAATATTTTGACTGATTGAGGAATGTTCCATGATCTAATTGCTTGACTTGTAAGCCTAAGAAGAAGTTTAGATCACCCATCATTGACATTTCAAACTCCCCCGCATAGCCGCAACAAATTCTTCACAAAGCTTCTCATTAGTGGATCCAAATATTATATCATCCACATAAACCTGCACTAGTATAATGTTGTCCAAAGACTTTCTAATGAACAAAGTTTTATCAACTTGGCCCCTTTCATAGTTTTGAGAGATAAGGAAGTTACTTAACCTTTCATACCATTGTCTTGGAGCTTGCTTGAGTCCATAAAGAGCCTTTTGAGCTTATATACATGGTTAGGCAATTTGTGATCAACAAATCCGGATGGTTGTGAAACATAGATTTCTTCATTTATATATCCATTCAAAATGCACTTTTCACATCCATTTGATGCAGTTTGAATCCAATCATGCATGAGAAAGCAAGTAATAACCTAACAGCTTCTAACCTAGCAACAGGAGCATATGTTTCCTCATAATCTATTCCTTCCTCTTGGTTATACCCTTTAGCTACAAGCCTAGCTTTGTTTCTAGTTATTACTCCTTGATCATTCATTTTATTTTTAAACACCCACTTTGTGCCAATTATATTCATGTTAGGTGTGCAAGGGACTAGTTCCCAAACCTCATTCCTTTTAAATTGGTTCAGCTTCATCTTGCATTGCCAAAATCCAGCTTTCATCCAATAAAGCATCATCAACACATTTAGGTTCAACTTGGGAAACAAATGCAGCAGCTTAAACATGTATCATGCATAGACCTTCTTGTAGAAACACCTCTTTGAACATCTCCTATCACATTTCCAATGGACAGATTACGAGGCACCCTCCATTCTTTAGGTAGATCATTTTCTCAGAATTTAATTTCGTGCCGGATTTCAGTCGGCTTCTTTCGATTTTCACCAACTGAAATTCCACCTGCAGCAGCTTTTTCAGCTTCTACATGTCCAGCTTGATACACCTTCAATTAAGTTCTCTTCACCTGCACCTGCACCACTCACTCGCACCTTCATTTTGCACATTAGTTTCATCAAAAACAACATGTATTGATTCCTCAATGATAGCTAATCTCTTGTTGAAGATCCTATATGCTTTGCTATGTAAAGAATAGCCTAAAAACAATGCATCATCGCCTTTAGCATCAAATTTGCCAAGTTTTTCTTTTGCCATTATTTAAAACAAAACACTTGCAGTACCAAACACTCTAAGATGTGCTATGTTGGGTTTTCTCCCTTTGTACAATTCATAAGTGGGTTTTCTTCAAAATAGGTCTTATCAAAACCCTATTTATTATGTAACATGCAGTATTTACTGCATCCGCCCAAAAATATTTAGGGATGTTTGATTCATTAAGCATTGTCCTAGCTAGTTCCTCAAGTGATCTATTTTTCCTCTCAACAACACCATTTTGTTGAGGAGTCCTAGGTGCTGAAAAGTTATGCTTAATCCCATATTTTTCACAAAAATGATTGAACTTTTCATTTTCAAATTCCTCCATGATCACTTCTAAGAGCACTTATGTCGCAGCTGTTTTCATTTTGTAAAACCTTGGCAAGTTTCTTAAAAGCATGAAATGCATCACTTTTATTTTTCAAAAACAAAGTCCAAGTAAACCTAGAATAGTCATCAACAATAACCAAAGCATAATAGTTTCCACCAATACTCATTGTTCTAGATGGACCAAACAAATCCATATGCAGCAGTTCCAAAGGTTTTGTTGTTGACACATAATTTTTCAGATTAAAAGAAACTTTGGTTTGTTTACCCTTTTGGCATGCATGACAGATTTTATCTTTCTCAAATTTCAGTTTAGGTAACCCTAAAACAAGTTCTTTTGAAAACAGTTTTTCCAAATGGTTCATATTAATATGTGCAGCTCTCCTATGCCAAAGCCATGAACTATCTTCCTTAGACATGAGACATGTAAAATTAGTTGCACACATATGATCAAGATCAAGCATATAAATGTTTTCAATTCTCTTGCCTAACATGCATATTTTATCAGAATTTTTCTCAAAGATCTTGCAATGATTTGATTCAAAAGTGATTCTAAAACCTTTATCACATAGCTGGCTAATACTAAGAAGATTATGCTTCAAACCTTCAACATATAACACGTTTTCAATGAGGATTGAAGAAATGTTACCAACATCACCACTTCCAAGGATTTTCCCTTTATTATTATCTCCATAGGTGACAAAACCTCCATTTTTCAAGGTGAGTTTGACAAACTTCTTTTGTCACCACACATGTGCCTTGAACATGCCACTGCCTAGATACCACAATGATTCCTTGGCCTTCAAGAACACCTGCAAAACACAATCAATGGAGAGAATTTGGTACCCACATCAATTTGGGTCCAACAAAGTTAATAACCTTTCTACCACATTTTGGCTTCCAAATAAATTGACCACTAGGAACACCAAATTTTCTGATTTTGCATGATTTTGAAGTATGTCCCTTGTTCATACAATAGAAGCAAGTAATGGATGAAGTGTCTGGATGGTTTTCTATGAGAAAAGAAATTTCTATAAGCCTTTTGTTTCTTTTGAAAACCATTTTTAAATCCAAGTCCAGCTTTTATTCGTTACACAATTTTTAAATTCTAAAAGTGTGTCCAAGTTGGCTCTTCCCATGGTGAATTTAGCTAGAGATTTGTTCAAATACTCAATTTGATTTTCTAAAGTTCTGCAGCTTGTGCAGATTTTTCCAAAGCATGTTCATCATTGCAACTTGAAGCTTTGTAAATCATTTCCAGATTTTCAAAATCAGTTTTTGAATTTTCCAGCTCTTTCTCTAGCTCTTTCACCTTGTTCTCTAGCCAATTGTTCATACCTTTAAGCCTATTGTTAGAACAAGCAACCTTATTAGCCTCTTCATGTAATTCCAGAAAATTTTGCAAAGCAACTGATCATAAGGAAGACCATTTTGAGTAGTGGAGGAACTTACACTACTTGCTGTATCACCATTAGCCATAAGACAAAGATTGGCTCTTTCATCATCACTTGAAGAGTCACTAGAGGAGATATCATTCTCATCCCATGCTATATAAGCCTTCTTGGTTTTGAATGATCTTTCATGCTTCTTTTCTCCATTTCTCTCTTTGTTTTGTGAGTTTGGACATTCAAACTTTAATGTGTCCCCTCGTTTTCCACAACCAAAACAAGTAAAGTTAGAAGAAGCTAAATCAGATTTTTATTATACCTCTTGTTCTTGTAGTCTTTGTTCTTGTATTTCAAGAACTTGTTGAACTTTCTAACTAAGAGGTTCAGATTTTATACATCACTTCCTCCATGTCCTTCATCCTCACTATTCTCCTCTTTGTGAACCAAAGTCTTCAAGGCAAGCCCTTTCTTTTTCTTGTCATTGTCTTCTTGTTCAGCAAGTCTATTCAACTCAAGCTCATGTTCCCTTAGCTTTCCAAAAAGTGCAGCAACACTCATTGTTGACAAGTCCTTGATTCAGAAATTGTCTGTAACTTTGGGTTGCCAACTTCGATCCAAACATTTCAAGCACTTTGATGTTCAACTCCTCTTTCTCAAAGACTTTTCCAAGGCCGATCGATGGTTTATAATGTGTAAACCTCTTTGCACATCTCGAAACAGCTTCTCCAGAAGCATTCTCGAACATCTCATACTCTTGGATTAAAGTATGCTTTCTTGCTCTTTAACATCACTGTTCCTTCATGAGTAACCTCCAAAACTTCCCACATCTCTTTAGCATTGGAACACCGTGAAACACGAAAGAATTCATCAAGATTAAGTGCAGATGTAATGATGTTCTTTGCTTTACAATCATATTGCACTTTCTTTTGTTCATCAAGATTTAAACTTTCCCATGGTTTTTCTTCTTTAGGGATATACTGGTCCATTGACTATAGCATTCCAAATCCCTATATCAATTGATTCAATGAAAATCTTCATTCTCACTTTCCAAAATGGATAGTTTACCCCGTAAAACATAGGTGGCCTGTTTATAGAAGCACCCTCCGCAAAAGGCAATTTTCCTTCACCATGTTTGAAATTTTTCGTAAAACTTGAATATTTTTCAAGAACCAGCTCTTGATACCAATTGTTGGAATAAATGGCTGAGTTTAAGAGGGGGGGTGAATTAAACTTTCAAAGATTTTCGAAACCCAATGCCCAATTATGAAAAACCAGATTCGGATTGAAGATTTAAATCTGTTTTTATAGGTTCTTGAAATGCTCTTTATCAATTGATCATATATCCAATTCAATTTCAATTTAAACTTCAATTACCGAAAGTAAAGAGTTCAAGGGAAGAAGAACAACACAGCAGATTTATACTGGTTCACCTTTCAACAAAGGCTACATCCAGTTTCCTAAACAAACAAATTCAATCAATTCACTAAAAACCAGTTTTTACATGAACACTACATGCAAAACCGAAACCAGAGAAGCTGCACCAAGTCTTGAACCCTACAAGACTTCTAAACACCTGTAAAACCCTATTACAAGATCTCTTAATCACCCTGATTAAGATACAAACACGCAGCTAACAAACACACAAAGAATTGGATTGAATTCACCTGGAAATTCAATGCAGAAACGAAAACAGAGCACCAAAGAAGAACAGAAAAACAGAGCATGCAATTCTTGATTTGATTCGCACTCAAATGAATCTTGATCGTCTTGGAGTGATTCGTAAAATGTTTTAGAGTGTATTAGGAACGTTCTTGCTCAATGGGTCTTTTAGAAAAGGTTTCGTCACTTAGTTCTTTAAGTTTCAAGATATATATAGAAAACTCGTTAAAACCGATTCTCGCAGAAATAGTCGGTTAAAACGCTGCTTTAGCTCGGTTGTTTTCATTAAAAACCAATTTTCCAGTTGAGCACCTGCTTTAATCGAAACTTGAAAACAGTCAGTTGAAATCTTCCAAATACAAAGCTTTGAAAATGAAGAACAGTTTAACTAGTTGAAATCAGATTTTTAACCAGCTTAAAAACAGCTTAAACCTTTGAAATCATTTTAAAACCTTTTTAAAACATTTCAAAACATTTTAAACTCCAAGACTAAGATCAAGATAAATTGAAATGCATCATACCACACAACTTAAGACTCTCTAATCCTAAGACAAAATCTTCATTCTTCAAGCACCAACATCTTCATCATTAAAGGTGGTTGGAGACATCAAATCCACTTGAAACCAAGTCTTCAAGTCCAACACCTACTTGGACGATGATCAGAAGCTGCCAGTGATCATTTCCACCACCCTTGATGCTATTCAAGAGGGGAGGTTGTTACAAACAGATAAGGTTGGTAAGGAAAGGCGGTTGCAACTAAATGAGCTTGATGAGATCCGCTTAGAAGCCTACGAGAATTCGAAATTCTACAAGGAAAAAACCAAGAAGTTCCATGACAGCTTGATAGCTAGAAAGGATTTCATGGTTGGCCAGAAAGTTCTGTTATACAATTCTCGGCTCGGACTCATGGGTGGTAAGTTACGATCAAAGTGGATTGGACCTTTTGTTGTTACTAATGTTTATCCTTATGGTATAGTTGAGATCAAAAGTGAATCCACAGATAAGAGCTTTAAGGTCAACGGGCACCGTCTGAAGCCCTTCCTCAGCAATCCTTCTTTGTTGGATGCTGTTGTGGAGGAGATGTCTTTGCTTGACCCTTCTTCTCTCCCACCATGACTTAGGGAGTTTTCTTTTTCCTTCTCCCTCTTTACTTTTTATTGCACTTGTCCAGATCTATTGATTGTTCTGATTTCTTTGATCTTCTATTTGTGCCACAGTGGGACAATGTGTAGTTTAAGTGTGGGGGGGAGACTGTTCTTTGTTTAAGTCTTTCTTGTTGTTTATTTTTGTTAGTTTGAGTCTTTGTCGTGTTTACAGTTTCGCATATTTCCTTTTGATTTCTGGGTTTTGTTTAGGTTGTAGGCTCTTACTTCACTCTTGGATACGAGTTGCTTGATACTGTATGGATTGAAATCCTTATTTTTCTCTGCTTGGAATGATGATTATGAGGCTTGAGAGGTTGATTTAATTGTGATAGAAGTTATACCATGTGTGAGGATTTGGGCCACTATCTATTCTTTCTTGTGTGTTATGCCTCTTGATTGCTTGCACAGTTGCCTTGTCTTGACTCTGTTTGATACTTCTTGATTCACATGCATGTTTGGATATGATTAAGGCATTTGTTCTCATAAGCCCCTGGCCATATAAGCTTGCCCTGAATTAATTCCTTTGTTAACCCCTGTTGAGCCTACATTCCCTTTCTTTGTTTGAAGCTCATTACAAGCCTTAAGTGAAAAGCCTATGATTACCTTAACCTTAGGGAATTTTTGGAGCTTTGGAATCGTTTTGGGAATAAGTTCTTGAATAAGTGTGGGGGTGTCTCATTGGTTATTTTATTTTGGCTAGTTGGTTCTTTTTGCTGTACATATCTCAACGTTTCATGATATATTGTTTATTCAAAAAAAAAAAACGAAAAAAAAAAGAAAAAGAAAAGAAAAAGTGGTTTTGTTTGAGGCAAAGGAAAAGGAATGGTGTTAGAGGTTTATTAGAGGTTTTTGGGTTTGCTCTTATGCTTATTTCTCACTTATTCCCCATTGCTCCTCTAGTTCCTCCGGTTTGCAGCCTACTTATCCTATATTTTATCCTCTACCCTCGTCTCTGACCACATTACAACCCCTGGAAAGACCTTATGATCCTTATGTGCATGTTTATTAGGTGTTGATTTTAGAGGCTTGCGAAGTCTATCTGCTGCTTGTTTTTCATGAGTGCTTTGAGAGTATACAGTTACCTAAACACTTGAGAGATACAGTGATATAGTGGCATCTTGTGAGATTTTGTTGCTTTTAATTCACCTCTTGATGCTGACTGATTGTCTTACCATGTTTTGACTTGTTTGGATGATTTCCATAAGTATCTAGTTTCTCTGATTCATTGTGTGTTGGATGTTGTTTACTCCCTTCTCGTTCCCGTGATTCATTAAGGAGTGCGTAAATCTGCTTTGCTTTCTTGTGTGTCTTCTTGTTTCGTTTCTTCCTGTTAGCGTCGCTCTCTTTGATATATTTGGAGTTGTTCCTCGCTTTGAATTTTGATTTTGCCCAGGAGTGCAAAAAGAATAAGTGTGGGGAATTTGATGAGTCATTCCAGGCCTCAGTCTCGCAGCCTCCGCCTCGGGTCGCTAGCCTCCAATCTCTGGACTACGCCTCCGGCCTCTCGGTCTCCGCCTCCGGGCCTCGGTCTACGCCTCCGGCCTCGGTCTACAGCCTCCGCCTCGGTCTACAGCCTCCGGGCCTCTAGCTTGCAATCTCCGGGCCTCGGCCTACGGCCTCTGGGCCTCGGTTTGCAGCCTCCGGGCCTCGGTCTCAGCTCTCGAGCCTCTGGTCTCGCAGCCTCCGGGCCTCGGTCTCGCAGCTGTCTCCGTCTCTGAGCCTCTGGGCCTCGGGTCTCGCAGCTCTGGGCCTCCGGTCTCGCTGCTCTCCGGGCCTCTAGCTTGTAATCTCCGGGCCTCGGTCCATGGCGCTCTCAGCCTTCGGGTCTCGCAGCCTCGGGCCTTCGGGTCTCAGAAGTGTCCCGTCTCCGGGCCTCCGGCCTCTCGTCGCCAGCCTCCAAGAATCGGGTCTCGCAGCTGTCAAGTCTCTCGGGTCCGCAGCCACGAGGCCTCGGTCCCGCAGCCTTCCTTCGCTTGTCTACAGCCTCCGCCTCTCGCTCTCTAGTCCTCGCCTCTAGTCCGCAGCCTCCGAGCCTCTAGTCTGCAGCCTCTAGTCTCTAGTCTCCGCCTCGCACTCTCCTTCCTCCGAGCCTGCAACCTCCAGCCCCTGGCCTCTAGTCTTCGCCTCCGGCCTCCGGCCTCCGCCTCCGGCCTCCGGCCTCTTGTCTACGCCTCCGCCTCCGGGCCTCCGCCCTGGGCCTCCGGGCCTCTTGTCTACAGCCTCCGGCCTCTAGTCTGCAGCCTCCAGCCTCTCGCTTGTAGTCTCCAACCTCTAGTCTCGCACTCTAGTCTCCGGTCTCGCAGCCTCCGGCCTCGGTCCGCAGCCTCTGGCCTCGCTGCTCGCAGCCTCCGGCCTCTCGCTCTACAGCCTCCACCTCTAGTCTCGCAGTGTCTGGGCTTTTTGATCTCGCAGCCTCCGGCCCCTGGGCCGCAGCCTCCGGCCTCCACCTCCAGCCTCCACCTCCAAGATCTGGGCCTCGGCCGTAGCCTCGCCTCTAGTCTCCGGCCTCGAGTCTCTATTCTCGCAGCCTCCAGCCTCGGGTCTCGCAGCCTCGAGTCTCTCGGGTCTCGCGATTCACTGTGCTCTAGTCTCGCAGCTTCATTCGCTTGTCCGCAGCCTCCGGGCCTCTAGTCTACAGCCTCGAAGTCTCTCGCCTCCGCCTCTAGTCTGCAGCCTCCAGCCTCGTAGTATGCGCCTCCGCCTCTTTGTCTCGCAGCCTCAAGTCTTTAGTCTCGCAGCCTTCGCCTCTATTCTCGCAGCCTCGCACCGCAGCCTCTGCTCCTGGCCTCGCAGCTCTGGGCCTCAGAGTCTAGCCTCGCAGCCGCAGCCTCAGTAGTCTCGCAGCCTCTAGTCTCTAATCTCTAGTCTCGCAATCTCAAGTCTCTCGGTTTTCGCCTCCGCCTCGGTTTGCAGCCTCCAGCCCCTCGCTCTGCGCCTCCAGGCTTCCTGGGTCTCGCAGCCTCCGCCTCGAGTCTCGCAGTGTCAAGTCTCCGTATGTAGTCTCCGGGCCTCGAGCCGCTGGCCGCAGCCTCCGCCTTTTGGTCTAAAGTTCTCAGCCTCTCGGGTTCGCAGCCTTTGGTCCGGAGTCTCCGGGCCCTCGGTCTCGCAGCTTCCGCCTCTAGCCTCGCACTCCAGGCCTCGTCTACGGCCTCAGGCCTCTCTGGGTCTGCAGCCTCCAATCATTAGTCTCGCAGCCTCCAGCCTTCGTCTCGCAGCCTCGAGTCCTCGGGTCTCGTAGTCTCACTTCTAGTCTCGTAGTGTCTGGTATCTCAGCCTCTCGGGTCTCGCAGCCTCCTGGCCCCAAATGTGCAGCCTCGCAGCTTCTAGTCTTTGGTCTCGTAGCCTCTGGCGCCTCGGTCTCGCAGCCTCTAGGCCTTTGGTCTCGTATTCTCAGCCTCTCGGGTCTCAGCCTCTATCTCCCTGGGCCTCGTAGCCTCTGGGCCAGGTCTCGTAGCTCTGGGCCTCTCGTCTCGCAGCTTCCGGCCTCGGGTCTCGCAGCCTCTGGCCTCGTCTACAGCTCTCTGGGCTCATCTCCAGCCTCAAAGTGTCTGGGCCTCTAGTCTCGCAGCCTCTTGTTCTGCGCCTACGCCTCTAGGCCTCGGTCTCAGCCTGCAGCCTCGGCTCTCAGATTCTCCGCCTCGGCTCTACAGCCTCGAGTATTTGGTCCGGCAGCCTCCGCCTATGGTCCGAATCCTCCGGCCTCGGGTCTCGTAGTCTCCCGCCTCGCCGCTATCTCCAGCCTCTAGTCTCCGGCCTCTTGTTTGCAGCCTCCAGCCTCTTTTCGCAGCTTCCAACCTCTGGGTCTCGCAGCCTCCGGGCCTCTGGTCTACAGCCTCCAGCCTCAGAATCTCGCATTCTCCTGGGCCACCGGCTCTACGCCTCCGGCCTTTGGTCCAGTAGTGTCTGGGCCTCTGGTCCTGAGTCTCCGGCCTCTGGGCCTCGTCATCTCGAGTCTCTAGTCTCGTAGTCTCCTATCCTCGCCGCCAGCCTCGCAGACTCTAGTTTGCGCCTCCCCGTCTCCGCATGCGCCTCCTGCCTCCGGTCTCGCTATCTCCGGCCCTCGGGTCCGTAGTCTCCGGCCCCTCGGTCTCGTAGTCTTCGCCTCGTGTCCGACTTCCGCCTCCGGGTCTCGCAGCTCTCTAGTCTCTAACCCGCACCTCCAGCCTCTCGTCTCTAGCTTCCTATCTCTCGGGTCCAAGTCTCCGGGCCTCTAGTCTCCCGTGTGTAGTCTCCGGGCCTCGGTCTACAGCCTCGGCCTCTAGCGTGTAGTCTCCAGCTCTGGTCTCGCAGGCCTGGCCCCTAGTCGCTAGCTTCCGCCTTTTGGACTACGCCTCCAGCCTCGGGTCTCGTTGTCTCCGGCCCTGCTCTACAGCCTCCAACCTCCGGGTCTCAGCATTCTCCAGCCTCTAGCATGCAATCTCCGGGCCTCTAGTCTCGTAGTCTCCACCTCTCGGTCTCGCAGCTCTAAGCCCCTGGCCTGCAGCCTCTAGTCTCTAGTCTCGGGTCGCAGCCTCCAGCCTCTCGGGTCTCGCAATCTCATATCTCCGGTCCGCATCTCTCTGTCTCGGGTCTCCCGGCTCTGGGCCCCTAGCCGCAGCCTCGCAGCTTCTACTCTCCGGCCTTGGTCTCGTAGCCTCACGTCTTTGGTCGCTAGCCTACAAGCCTCGTGTATGCAGCCTCCGGCCTCGGGTTCCATAGCCTCTAGCAGTCTCGGTCCGCTGCTCTGCATCTCTATAATGCAATTCTCGGGCCTCTAGTCTATAATCTCCTGGGCTTCGGGTCTCGTAGCTCTCTAGCCTCGGGTCTCGCAGCTCTCTAGCCTCGGTCTCGCAGCTTCGCCTCGGGTCTCGCAGCTCAGCCTGCCTCGGGTCTCGTCTGGAGCTTCTCTGCCTTCGGGTTCGTAGCTTCTCAGCCTTCGGGTCTGCAGCCTCTAGCCTCGGGTCTCGCAGCTCTGGGCCTCTGGCCCATAGCCTCAGCCTCTTCGGGTCTGCAGCCTCCACTCTCGCTTCGCCTCTGGGGCCTCTAGTCTCGCAGTGTCCCTGCTCTCCGGCCTCCTAGTCTCGCAGTGTCCCGTCTCCTGGGCCACTAGTCTCTCGTGTGCGCCTCCGGGCCTTCGGGTCTCGTAGTCTCCAGCCTCGGTCTCGTAGCTCCTAGTCTATGGTCCGCAGCCTGCAGCCTCTAGTCTGCAGCCTCTAGTCTCAGTAGTGTCTGGGCCGCAGCCTCGGCCTCGGTCCGGAGTTTCCAGCCTCTAGCCTCCGGGCCTCCGCCTCTAGCCTCGCACTCTCCAGGCCTCGTCTCCGCAGCCTGCAGCCTCTGGTCCGCAGCCTCCTGGGCCTCGTGTGCGCCTCCACCTCCGGGCCTCTGTCCGCAGCCTGGGCCTCCGGTCGCTAGCCTCCGGGCCTCTAGTTTTGCAGCCTCTGGCCTCTAGTTTTGCAGCCTCCGCCTCCGCCTCCATTCTCCGGGCCTCCATTCTCCGGGCTTCTCGATATACGCCTCCAGCCTCTTTGTTCGCAGCTTCCTCGTCTCTGGGCCTGTAGTCTCGCAGCCTCTGGGCCTCGCAGCCTCTGGGCCTCGAGTCTCTAGTCTCGTATTCTCCGGCCTCTGGTCTCGCAGCCTCCGCCTCTGGTCTCGCACTCTGGGCCTGGGCCATTCGCTCCGCAGCCTCCGGCCTCTAGTCTCGCACTCTCCGGGCCTCGGTCCGCAGCCTCTAGTCTCTCGGTCTCGCAGCCTCCGGGCCTCGTAGTCTCTGCGCCTCGGGCCTCTAGTCTCGCAGCAGGTATGGGCCGCAGCCTCCGGGCCTCCGTATGCGCCTGGGCCTCTAGTCTCCGGTCTATGGCCTCCGGGCCTCGGTCTACAGCCTCCTGGCCTCCGGCCTGTGGTCTCGGTCTCGAGTCTCGCAGCCTCTAATCTCCGGTCTATAGTCTCCAGCCCCTGAGCCCCTGCGCCCCTAGCCTCGCAGCCTCTGCTCTGGGCCGCTAGTCTCTAGTCTCTAGGTCTGCAGCCTCTAGTCTCGTGTCCGCAGCCTCTAGTCTCGGGCCGCAGCCTCGAGTCCCTGCTTCTACGCCTCGAGGCTATGGTCTCGCAGCCTCCTGCCTCTCGGTTTGCAGCCT